>JACDOX010000072.1:3512097-3532053 GCA_014549065.1 Cardinalis cardinalis
TTTCACTCTTCTGAGCTTGGCTGTAAGAATGTGACATTAAAGGGAAACCCAGAGAGTATTGAGACACAGATTCCTCAAGGTGCTCTCATGCTTTTGAAACCTCTGACACTTGAGTCACCTCAGTGAGACACCTCTGAACAGCGAGGAAATCAAATTCCAGTGACCTCTCACCACAAACCTTGACTGAGTGCCTGGAGCAGTTGGAGCAATTCAGCTCCACCCTTCTGTCCACTGGAGCCTCACACCAACTGCAACATCACTACAGCTCATTCCCCGACTGATGCTGAGCTCAGGGAAAGGTTCTGAACACACTGACTTCCCACAGATAAACATTTTAAAGCATGAAACCTCTTAGTGAATATAAATATACTTGTAAAATCTGAAAACCAACAGTTTGGTTATTTGGGAAGTGAACACAAAAGGTCTAACTTAGCAATTTAAATGCAAAATAAATGAGCTGTATAATAAAACAAAAAATTATACCTCAAGCAAAAAAAAAAAATCCCAAAACCCACAGTTATGATCAAATTCATAGGAAAATTGCACATTTAAACTAATGTGCACATTAAATTAATGGACAAAAATTACATGAAGATTTGTAATTCCACATGCACAGGGGCAATTCAAATTCTGATAACTGCACTTTGGGCCAGCTTAAATAGTCCAGTTTGACATTGGTCCCAAACTTGATTCTAACTATGCCTGAGAACAAAATGTAGGGAAGACTAATGCAATAATACACCACTAACRAGTTGGAATCTAGTTAATTGCCCAGCAAAGCTGAGCAGTACATTTGTAGGTATATTTATACTAATGCTTTAACATAAAGAATTCCTTACTTWAAAAAAAAATAAAATTCTCCCTTGCATCACAAATATCCTTTAAAGAGATGAGGCACCTGACAGCTATTTGTCTAAACCTGTTGAGCCTGAAATAACCACGTGGAAGTTAAAGTATCACAAACTGTCAACACTGAAGTTCACCTGTGGAAATAATATACCACCAAGTAAGAAAAGCCTCAGAATCTCTGGAGCACAAAACGTAGTTTGGTGTCCTACACTGAGGGAAGTCTCCATTTGTTCAACTTCTTGTTTAGCAGAGCTCTAAATTGGCTGTTATACTGAACAGATCCCTAATGTTGCCTTTAATGATTGCTTAAAAACTCGGTTGTTGTGTTCGGGTTTTTTTTTCCTTTTTTTTTTTTTTAATTAAGGCATTTTAAGGACAGGGAAAACCACAAGGTTATTCAGTTTCCTGAAATTTTTCCTTTTACAAAACAAACTGAGAACTACGTTCTGATCTGGCAGGACAAGCTCAAAAAACAGGAACAAACTTCTGCTGTCTACAAAAGAAGAATAAAAAAAAAAAGAAAAAAAAAAAGCCCCGCTCCGTTTCAACATCAATTCCTCTTCGCGCGGCTGCAAGGGGAAACACGCGGGCCGCGCCTCGCGGGGGCGGCCGGTGACAGCTCCCGCGGGGTCCGGCCCGGCCCGGCCCGGCCCGGCGGGACGCATGGGCGGCCCCAACGTTTAGAGATCAGCAGAGAGCACAGTGGGGGAGCGAAGAGCCAGAGATCCTCCCGCCCGAGCGGGCCCGGCGCAGGAGGAAGAGCCGGCGCAGGGGGCGGGCCGGGCGGGGCGGCGCAGGCCCGGTCCCGCCGGGGGGGACGGGACGCGCCTGGGGGGACAGGCCGGGCCGGGCCGGGCCGGGCCGGGCCCCCCGCCCCGAGGGCGCCCCCTAGCGCGGGGCGGACCTGGGGGCGGACCTGCAGCCGACCCCGCGCCCCTGAGGCGCCCCCCCCACACCCCGCGCCGCTGCCCCTGCCCGGAGCGGAGGCCGCGGCCGCCAACCGGCCCGGGCCGGCGAGGCTCTGGGGAAGCGGCAGCGGCGCGTCCCTCCCACCCCGGCCCCGGTACCTGAGCGCTGCCCCGCGGTGCCGCCGCCGCCCCCGGCCCCTGCTGCCGGCCCCGCGCACCCCGCGGCGGCCGCGATCGCTCTGGAGGGCGCACACTTTTTTGCGTCACCGCGCTGCGTCACGGCGAGCGCGTCACGGCCCTGAGGGAGAGGGGCGGGGGCCACGCGCTCGGCCGGCCTGCCGGGAAAGGGAGTTCGCGCGGGGCGCATGCGCACCCCCGGGAGCTGCCGCCGCAGGGGGTGCTGGGAGCTGTAGTTCACGGCGCGCTGCCATTGCCCRGCGCCGTGGCTCCGGGCGGAGCGGTCGGTGCTCCACCAGGCGCTCTCCGGGAGAGGGGCGAGGCTGTTGGCTCCGCGGCCCGGCGTGACACGGAGGAGCCGCCAAGCAGCAGCTGTCGGCCCCGATACCTGCGTGTCCGCCCCGATAGCGGCRTGTTGCTGGGCACGCCGCCATCCGCCCTGCAGCCCCACGGCGGGACATCACCAGCTGCGGCTGCTCTTCCTTTCYCAAGGCTGGACATTGTTCGCTGTGTTGTTCACCTCCAGCTGGACAGAGAGGTGTTCCACAGGGAGGGGAGCTTGCAGGAGAGCTCGGGTGCCGAGCTCCTGCCCCAGAGTGATTCCTCTGGGAAGGAACAGCGTCCTGCTGCCTCGCACTTAACCCAGGGCTGGTTTTGGCAGCTGTAGTTAAACCCCASAGCGGAACTGAGCACCCACCTCCACCCTGCCCTGGACCATAGCAAAAGAGGAAGAGGAGACTCTCCTGAGCGTCTCAGAAAAACTCCTCTCCCCACGTTCCCAGTGCTCATTCTCTGCTCCAGAGAGCTCCTCCACCTCCCAGTCCTTCCCTCCGTCACCGCACAAGTCATGCACCTGCCTGCCATGGGAGAGTCTGTGTGCAAAGAAACCCTTCAGCACTGCACAGCCCATCCCCGGGTGCCGTCCACATGCCAAGTCTTCTGTTCCTCTGGGATTGCTTTTCTTTGTTGGTTCCMCAGTGGGAGTATCCCTGCTCTGTGTGCTTTACAGTGGCAATGAGCTGTCACTCTGCACAGCCCCTTGCCCCGCTCCATCGAGTGATGATCCACGTGCCCTCAGGCAAGTTACCTCTGCTGAGGGGAAGGAAGATCTGGAAAAGCACACTCCTCACCAGGCCCCCCTGGCTGGCTGCAGAATCAAAAGTATCAGACCAGCCTGCAGTGTTATTATCCAGGGAAGATCATCACATCCACAGGTGCACCTTCTCCTCCCCCTGCATGGCACCTGGGAGCCTCGAGGCAGCCATGGGGCTGTTCAGCAGGAGCTGCAGAGGCCAGCATTCCCCTCCTCATCCCCACGTTCCAAGGGCTGAGAGCAAAATYAGGGTTTCCAGTTCCTGCCATATCTATGGTGCACTGGAGAAAGGGTCACTTCTCAGAGAAATTGGTGTTCAGTTCCCAGCTCACCTGAGCAGGTGAGGAGAGTCAGAGCCTGCTGCTCATTGCCAGAGCCTGGCACGTTGCTGGCACAAGGCACAGCTTGCAGCCACCCCCTGGCTCTGCCACAAGCTCCTGTACAAACTGCCTGAAATGCTCAGGCCTCCAGCTCCTGCATTTCCACACCTCAAAGATATTTGGGAAGGATTCAGTCCAACATTCTTGTTTCCCACAGAGCAGGTGGGAGTCCTGCTGGCTCACCTGTCAGGAGCATGGAAGCAATGGAATCCCAGTTTATGCTGCTGAGCTCTAGTAATTGCCCAGGTACTGGCAGAAGCCTTTCTCATGGAAGAATAAATATGAATAAAAAAATAGTAAATAAGGGGAAAGAGGACCCTCTCWAGGAAAAGCTTCATAAGCACCATTCCCATCTAAGATGTCCCACAGTGTCCACATTAATCCACTTTCTTGCACTGCAACTGCATAAATCCCTGCCCTGGGCAGTGTTTGCACAGGTAGAGATTCTGCTACCACACTTACAACATTTGACTGTCAGTCTTGATTAACRCCAGGATAATGAGTGCAGCAGTGGGAATCCAGCACCACTGGATGCAGTGAGTAAGCCCCCACCCTCACAACAACACTTCACCTTAATGATGCAATTGAAGGGGAAATAGCCACAAAACAAATGCAAAATATGGCTGTGGATTGCAGAGCAATAAAAACGAGAGGCCAGCAGTGAGCTGGCACCTCTTGCCCTGTGGGATCTTGTAGCTTAGAGAGAGGCCTGYGGTGTGCAAGGAAGGGAAGGTTCAGCTCCATGAGCTCCCCAGCCAGAAGAACAACATATTCCACGGGATGGCCACCTGATAGTAATAATGACTTATGGYCGAGTGACAGCTTGAGGCTCCTTGAACAAAGGAACCACTTCTCCCCACTGCTGTCACATCCCAGATCACCTCACAACATGTGGTKTACCAGGAGAGGATAAACCCATTTCACAGGGCCCTAATAAACTTCTAGACTTAAGGACAATTAGCTGTGGGATCAGAGGAGGAACAGCACTGTGGGAGAGGCCAGGAAGTCACAATTTGTGTTTCCAAAGGATACCTTGAATATAGACAGGGGTGGAAAATTGTCTGGAATGCTTCAGGCAAAGGCAGAGAGCCCCAGACCCAGGCTCCAGGCTGCAACTTCACCTTCTGCCTGAACAGAACTTCACTCTGAGACTGAGAAAAAAGGTTATTATCAAAAAAATCACAACATTCYGAGATACCTCACCACAGCTGCCCTACCAGGAGAGGACAGGATGGATTCTTTAGGCTTTTAGGAGTGTTGATTGCTCACCTTGACCTCCAAMACAGATCTATAGTGACAAAGTTTGTTGACTTCCTAGATTTAACCTGTAATTAATTGTCCCATCCTCCTGTGGGACTCAGTTTGGTTGTCACCATGTTTCTCCCTGCAGCTGAGCTCCTGCTGAAGGGCAGCTGTGACAGTGCTCACTGACCCAGCAGTACCAGCCTCYGCAGCACAGTTTTGCTGTGTGACTCACAGCAGGTGAGCAGTGAGCCCAGGAATAGAGTTCAGCCCCTTCCCAGCACTCTGGATCACTGCAGCTGCACCCAGCACCCGGCTGGATTTCCCAGCAGCATCTAGGGAAGGGTACAATGCTGGATTTCCCAAAGCATCCCGGGAAGGGTACAATGCTGGATTTCCCAGCAGCATCTAGGGAAGGGTACAATGCTGGATTTCCCAGCAGCATCTAGGGAAGGGTACAATGCTGGATTTCCCAAAGCATCCCGGGAAGGGTACAATGCTGGATTTCCCAAAGCATCCCGGGAAGGGTACAATGCTGGATTTCCCAAAGCATCCAGGGACGGGTACGATGCCGGGGCCTGAGCCTTTGGCAGGGTCTGAACCTGCCCTGCTCAGCTGCTCTAAGCTGAGGGTGTTTCCTTGCAACGCCCATGCCCCGGGGGATGCGGATCCGGGCGGGAGGTCAGACAGTCTGGGGAGCTGCACCTGGAGCAGAGCTCACTGCCRGGGCAGCAGAGGAGGCCAGCGGGCTGTGATGCACTTCTGTGCCCAGTGCCTTCCCCCTCCCACCCTGCCAGTCTCCTGGGTGCCTCTGGGAATCTGGGGAGTGGCCAGCAGGCACAAAACCCTGACAAAAAGGCCTCAGTTCCAACCCCAGGATCATCTATTGCTCTCCCAGCCTGGATCTGCCCAAATAATTCAGAAGTGGGTTTAGGAGGTGTGAAGCAGATAAATATCTGCAATGATACCCCTCATGCATAGAGAGCTTTAAACACTGTCTAGACTCCCGCAGAGCATCTGATTGACATGAATCTAGTGCTAAATTTTCAYGTTGTACAAAAAATATTTCCTGATGGATTAATTATGGCCATGGGTGACCTGCAAGCTGGCAGCCAACACCCCTCAAATGATCTCCCATTTCTTGYCCACATCACAGAGACTGCAGGTAATACAGTAGAAAGAGATACAAAGGGAGGAAGAAAGGTACAAAGTGAAATAAACAGGGAAAAGCAGYTCAGTGGGATCCCCTCTGCCTGGACAGACTGAGCAGAGCAAAGGAGCTGCAGGCATTGCCGCAGGTTACCTGCGATGCAGGTGAGCAAATGGGGCAGAATCCAGGTGAGCCTGGGCAAATGGAGCAGAATCCGTGCACCGAGTGTTCCGATCAATGATGTGCGACAAGGGAATAGCTCAATCACTAGGTGGCACACCGGCATCATCGCACCACACCAGCGTCCTCTTGCGAGGAGAGGAAAAAGCTCAAAATAGCCCAAAGCAAAAATTAACAAGAAATCATCCAGGGCCRAGGTGCTTAGAGGAGCCATCTGTGTGCTCACACACACAGAGCAAAACCACCCAACAACTGGAGAGAGACATCAAATGGAAAAGGGCAGGCAAAATGTGTTCATTCAATCGGATTGTGCCTGTGCTCCTTTGCTATTTCTGAGTGACGGTGGGAAAGGCAGGGGAGGCTCTCTCATCAATGGAATGCAAAGAGGAAACACACGGAGGGCAGCAGAGGYGGGCGCTGATCCAGGGGATGGAGTTGCCACCTTTTCTGAGAATTATGCCTGTTCTTGTGAGTGGAGAGAGCACTTGGGGTTTCCTTCCAGCAGAAAAGGCCTAGCAAAGCTCAAGGAGAAGTTTCTCACAGGGATATGAAGACAGAGGGGAACAGTGATAGCAGGCTGATGGCACCTACTGGAAGASGATTTCAAGAGTGGGTGCTTGTGGGGAGAGGAAAGAGTAGTAGAAGAGTGATAGCAACACTTCTGGGGCAGGCTTTCTCTGGGCTGGAGCTAAAAAGCTAAAACAGCAACACAAACTAAAACCAGCTAAGCCATTTATGARGAGGGGCCAAAGAAGAGGCAGGACCTTCCCATGGCCACCTGCACTAACTCTTCTGGACACTGACAGAATCTGCAGGATCCCCATCAGGGAGGTGCTCCCCAGCTCTGTGTTTGCATGGATTCAGCAGTGCAGGCACAGGCTCCCGGCCAGTTCCCCCTGGGCATTTAACCCAGACTGAGACAGAAGCCAGATCTGTATCTAGGAACATGGAAATGCAGAAGAATGTCGTTCATCAGCTCAGATACTAATTAGAACATGAGCAGGCAAAAAGCTCTCTTGCAAACAGGCTGCTGCCAAAACTCTCCATTCAGACACTCAGTGTGATGCCAAGAGCACATAACTCTGCCTAGCTGAGCATCTGAGTGACAGCACATCTGTGTTTGCAGGCTGAAAGTCAACAAAAAAGTTAAATAGTACGAAGTGATCAGTGTTGCATGAAGTATACACTGCCATGCACCTCTGGCTTGCAGCAGCATGGGCCCCAAATCCTGACCATGCTGCTACTGCAGTCTTGCTCAGAGCTTTGTGCTCAGCTTCTCACACACACACAGCAACTTCAGGCAGATTTTCATACTTCTCCTTTTTCCTAAATTACTGAAAAATGGGGTTATTGGTGTGTCCTGTGATATATGAGCTATCCAGAGGTATGAAGTTATGACAGGAAAAAGCCTTTGGGAGACTGGAAGCGGACAGATAAACCATGCACAGAGAATGTACAAGGGAGAACATGAGAAAASTGGGGGGCAGTTAGTATACAGAAAGTGGCATCATGGCAACAAGACATCATTTCCTGACTAAACTAATTTCTCTAACTGAGAATGTTAAAAGTTCATTTCAGGCACTACACAAAATCCCTTGCTAGTTTTTGTGGTTTAACAAGGGTTTTCCCTTTTTWAATCTGTTTTGTTACTCTAGGAAACAACCAGCAAAGGAAACTCTTCATACAGAAGGAAGCAAGAAAAGACTTTGCACAGCACACTGTGAAATGCCTGCAAGACACACACTGGGAATACAAACAAATTCTTCCTTATGTTTTCCAGCAACAAGGGTCTTAGGGATTGCTTGCAACAATAGCAACTTTGAAAAACAAAGACTAAACAGAACCAGGGAAAAGTAGCATTTTAAGACTACTATAGCCTTTTTAAGGGGAGAGTGGGGTTTGTTTTGGTTTTTTCTGTTTTTCTTTTCCTTTTTATCAGGCCTTAAGAGCAGATTTTACATCTGCTTTCTTCGTGACATCTCTCTATAGGAGTTAATTAGGTCAAGTGTATTTATGTCTCAGTTTTGATGCACATGGAAACAATAAGCAGATTGGTGAAAGTGGGCTATAATGGTGGCAGGCACATGTGCAGATGGCAATTTTGTGTGTTTATGAGTTATTTTATCACAGAGGGATTCCACCAAGGGTCCTRATAACAACTGTGTGGGTTCATCATRGGCAATCCTATTTTTTGGCTKGTCCCTGCCGGTGCTTATGGCTCTGGGAGCTCCACAGACATCGACTCTCAGCAGCAACATGTGCGTGGCCCCACTGCAGGCACTGCCCAAACATGGGACCTGGAGCACGGTAAGGTCTGAACACTTGGCTCTCACATTCAGCCACACTCAGGAAAAAGCTCTGAAGCTCCCTTAGCAGCATAAAGCATCCAAGAGTGTTCAGATGGGGGAAATCCCCAGCTGAAATGAGGGAAATGAGGTGATGTAAAGCTGAGAGTGTCTGTGCTGGCATTCACCCAGGACTCGTGCCCTGAGTTTTCCTCTGCCATGAAATAGGTCATGTCTTTTCACCCAGAAGGAATGACTTCCTCTGGCAACACCTCTCTCTGTGCTGCCCTGATCCTGAACAGCCTCTACAGCCCCAAAAACATCCTGGGACAGGAATATTTGAAGGCAGCCTCCTGAAACACCGAGCGCCTCCAAGCCTGGGTACCTGGGAATGTAGGTGGGCCTTGGAGCACGTTGTTACTGGTGCAGATCCAGATCTCTGACATCATGGTGACTTAACAAAGTTCTGGTTCTGCTGCTGAACTCCCACAACCAGGCAGCAGCACCAGCTCRAGGCTCTCCCCTTCCTTCTTCCACTAGTCCCTCATGTAGATGAGTGTCTTTTCTTCCTTCCAGGAGCTTCATATCTCCAGTCAGTGGAGAGGGAATAGAGCAAAAATGAACCTTCATAAATTTTCTTTGCYGAAATAAATCAAAAGCACCTGACAATATGGAGGAAGGGAAGGGAAAACACTGAATTTTTAGGAATCAAATTGGATGCTAACCCACAAGGGAGAAAAATCCCAGTGCCTCCCAGGGCACAGCACGCTCTGTTAGYAACTGCAGGGACATACTCATGGGCTTTGGTCTCCAGGGAACCTTGTTTGTGAACATTTAGCTGCWTTTATAAAAGTGCAGGGTATTTTATATAGTAGTCTGTTCCTTTTGGGATGTAGATAACTGCTGTATCCTTATTCTAAAACCAGCATTGATAAATGATAACCAGAAGAATACCTGAATGTCCTCTCTCCTTCTGGAGCTGAGGTTTCAGGGCAGTTCAGATGTTCAGTGATGGCTGCAAATGACAATTAAATGGGYGATTCAAAGYTCTGAATTTCTATTCAGTTTGAACRCCAGTCCTGTGTGTAACACACACACMCCCCTCCCTGTGATGTGAGAGGTTTCTGAGAAAGACACATTATTACCACTTCTGGGTGCAAAGGAACAACAAACTATCAAAAGCCAATGTCATCAGYCAGCAGTTACAGAGAAGTGGATACCGTTCACTGCCTGGGAGTGCACTTGATTCACAATACTGCACTGTGTGTTAGAGCAACGTGTCTGTCTCTACCTGCTGCAATGTGACTGTTGAATTGCAATTAAAATCTACTAATTATGAAATAGGGACRTTTTGGAGGAATCATTTTGGCATACCCCACTTAAGAAATTTTTTTCCCCAASATTATCTTGCCTCTCTTTTCATCAAGTCTTCTCTAGAGAAAAAAGATCATTTTCAGTTATTGGACACACCAAATTACCAGTRCAACTGGATAGGATCCACTGGAATTTTCCCTGTATTACCTTATTTCACAGTCTATATTTGTGTTTAATGTAACATTTGCATGCTTATCATAATTTCATTACATTTAATGTAGTACCTGGGCAGCAGTCTTCAGTGCAGTCTGCAAGGAAAACATTGCTTTAGCCTGAAGAGAAGTTAAAAAGATGGGAGGACACAATGAGAAGTATTTATGGCTTTTACAGGCTGTTTGGACAGCAGAGCTCACAGGAGATTTTAGCAACAGGGRTGCAAAGCTTTAAGCCAGGAAGGAGGAAGGAGGTGTGTTTAGCCACTCTTCAAGGCTGGGATGCTATTTTCTATAAATCAGAGTTTTGCACTGTGGCTGAGAGTACCAAGATTTATTTTGCTTTGTCTTTGGATCGTGGGAGTAAAATGCTGGTCTACTTGAAATATGTGGGATGTTAGTGACTAGGATAATAAAGGCCAGATTTCACCATAGACRTTTTGAATTCTCTTCATCCCAGCCTCTCCCAGCAGGCTGGCTGGGATTGCTCCCAGCCTGTTTTGTAGCAGAGAGGTGCAGCAGGCCAGCTGAGCTCCTTGAGACACAGCCTCCTCCCACTACTTACTGTTAACTACTGTTACATTCTCCTGGGGTACAGAAAGCTGCCATGGGCGAGGAGAGAATCCCCTGGAAGATGGATCCCCAAGGGAGAGCTCCAGGGAACAACATTGCCTGCTGTGGAAAGTTTTACAAGCGAGCTGYGGTTACCCACCATCCAGATGGTGAATATTCAGTGTTTGCTTTAGAGCAGCATTTCCAGATCCAACCATRCAACTCCCCATCTCTCCCTTTCACAAAGAGGAAAGGGAGTGTTGTGCTGAAGTCTTACAGCTCCAGCTCTTCTGAACCAGTTCCCTCTTTGCCTGGACTTGGTCAGCATCAGTCTCCTTGGAAAATGGGAAAGGAGGAGGAAGAAAGCAGCTTTCTTCCAGGCAGGTTCACAACACCTTTTGTCTTGCTGGACTGGTTGCAGACACCCCACACTTACCAAGAAAAGTTTTTGCTCCTATTTTTAATGCAACTTTTCTCTCTTAGTCCTCTCTGGCTTTGCCAAGACTTTAGTAACACATAGATTTTGTAGTTGGTGGAGTTGTACCCCTTATCCTGTGCACATAGGAGAATATGTCAGCCTGCAGACACTATCAAATTCCAGAACTTGTATCTTCCTTCCTAAGGAAATCGTGTCTGAGGCAGGGGGGTTTGCTCAGTTAAGAATAATCCCCAGGAGGGATTCAGCACTGGCTGAGGAGGAYTTGCTGGAGGGAGGGCTCTAGCTCCTCTCTTCCCCATCTAAGTGTCAGGTGCAGCATCCACATCCCTGAGCTGGTTTTTTCTGGAAGAACTCTGACTTCACCCTGTGCTTCAGCCGCAGGCACAGCACCCAGATCTGCCAGGTCTGATCCGTGCCTCTCATCCCATCTCAAATCACTTGGTGCTGGGGAGCTGCTGGGAGTACTTGTGTCCCAAACCTCTCTTGGGAATTCAGCAGTCTCCTTCCCACGCAGACACCAGCTGGGAGCAATCCATTCCTGCTCAGCTCTGCACCCAGACTGTACACAAGCAATTTTAAATCCAGGGTGTGGACTAGCTGAAAATGACTAAGAAAATTAAAGATGACTAAGAAAAACAAGCTTATGTGCTTGCTGTGGAATTATCTCCAGCCTGAAACAGCTGAAGAGCTCTACAATTCTCCTGCAAAGCCCTGAGAGAGGCACAGATCTGATAACAATGAGGCACCCTGAGAGCCAGAGTCCCTGCCTCCAGCTCATCTGCCAGTAGATGTGCCMAAACACCTCCTCTGGCTGCTGGTCTTCCAGGAGGCTCTATCAGCAGAAAAACCTGCTCTGCCCACTGCTCTTCACTCCTGTGAAGCAGGGGCTGTGCAAGGAGCAAGCAGGGCTGTCAGCTGCTCTGCCCACATCCTGTCCATTTGTGACTCCACGGCAGGGCACTCCAGGGCTGTGCAAGTTGGTGGCAGGTACACACAAATATGTTTGGGTAAACTTCACTCCTATCACTTGGCTGATTTTTGACCCTCTGCATCCACAGTTCTGCCATTGTCTGCCTTCTTCTGTCTCTTCTTGTGTGATTTTCCTTTAATTTTGCCCTAATACTTCATGTAATTCTGGTTGCTATGCAGGGTTTGCAGGCTCAGCTGCCTGTAACAACCCTTTCCATGGGTGTGTGCAGCTTGGCTGCAGTGAGGATACTTTGCTGATTAATTTGCTTTTTGTTTGTATAGTTATTTTAAATGCTTGGAAATAAAATAAAGCTGTTACTGATACCTTTCCTCTCCTAATGCCAATTAACTTCAGCAAATTAATCTGTTTCAAAACCATCCTTTATGTGGTCTAGACCAGAGTGCAGACAGGAATACAAACTGWACGGCTCAATTTACCTCCCACTTTTGTCCTCACCAGGGCCATAAGATGGGTAGTGAGGGACAGGGAAGCAGCTGCAAATCAGAAAGAGTGTATTTGGACATGTCCATGGGTCCTGTGCTGGGTCACCACACAGGGTGATCAGGGGAATCCCAGAGGCCACTTCCTCTACCAGAAGCTGGGGAAAGGGAAGGATCTGAGTCTTGATTCCCCACATGCTGAACACATGTCCCTGCACTATAAAAAGAACTATTTGATGTTTCATAACCCTTTGGTAAACCTGAAAGGGAGCCCAGTACAGTTTCCAAAGCTCTTACAACAGGTATGTTGTCACCTTAACTGCTATTTTCATCTGTAAACAGTAAGTTTCCAAAAATAATTGTCCAGCCTCTTGACTGCATCATCCTCCCCTCCCTGCTGCATTGGCCTAGCTGGCAGATCTTGTATTTGAGCAAGGAAGGTCACCGACCATAGCTCCAGYCAGGTGAAGAAACCACATGTTAATGGTGCTTCTCATTTTATATATCAGGACATTTTATCCATACAGGCAGCCCCAAATTACCTCTTTCATTCATACAATTCCCTGAGYTCCCTACATCCACCATCAAAAGTATCTAGTTAAGTCATGCCCCAGAGATTGAGCCTTGCAGGAATGAAAATGTGCTTTTGAAACAGAAACTTCCTTGGGCTCCCAAACCGCAGAAACAACTGTAAAGCCAGAAGAGTCAATGAAAGAGAAAATTTTAAAGTTTAAACAGCTGTTGTTCAGGGACTGCTTTTCAAATGAGTGAATTCACCTGTTGTGGAGGAAAAACAAACTACAATGGTGTTTGCCTATTTCAGAACTCAGRTACCACCCACTGCAGGCAAGCAGGCTGCACAGAGCACTGAATTAGACCAGTATATTCCCACTGGGTGAACAAGCAGAAATAACTCCCGAACACAAGAGGTGTTCAACAGCATAATGAATTGTGGGATGAACAGCATAATGAATTGTGCCTTTCAAGCACACCAGTTTTTTCCATTAGTATGATTCCATCCCTCTAGAACAACTGGCTCTGCATGGTGGGTAGTGGGCAATTCCTGCTGGGATCCAGCCTTGGATACCAGGGGAGTGGAGGGAAAGGAGCAGCTCTGCTACCACTGTTTGCCTTAACAACCATGTGTGCGACCAGGGAGTCTCACTCTCTGATACATTGTTTCAGGATGATGATAGTAAAAAGAAGCATTACTGCTAATAAATGAAAAGTGAAATCAACACCAACCCCTGCATATGGGCTGCTTAAAGAATTTGCAGTATTACATCTGTTCTAATAAACAAACTATCAGCTCCTATATGAAGAACAAAAGAGTAGAAAGTGTATTGAAAAGCAGAGAAAAGTTTTYTACCTTGTTTTATGGCTGCAGATTAACAATAAATCCTGGATGAATCTACAGATTGAAGAAACAAATGTAGGTCTAACCAGCATTAATATGAAAAGTGCACTAAATTCTCTTCCCAAATCTTGATAATCCATTCATAGTCCTTATGCCTGTTGCATATCTACTCAAAACCAAAACRTCTTTTATTATTAGTCATTTAATTGCTCATATCCTCCTCATCTCCTAAAAAACTCTCCTTTTTGTGCCACCCTTGTGTAAGGATAAATTTCAGGCTAATCAATTAAAATGCAGTTGTGAAATGAGTAAAACAAAACAAATCTCACTGGCTTAGAAATCTATAGCCTTCCTCCCTGTCCCTGGTAAAGCCCCAGGATCTCCACACTCTGAGGGAGGAGGTCAGCAGGTTTAACCACGGGGAGAAGAGCAGAGACTGAATAGTCCTTCACTTCTCCATCAATAGCAAACACCTTCTGCTCTTTAAAGGGACAAGAAACCAGGAGCCAAGGGGATCCCAGGAGCTGCAGGGCAGGGGTCTCCCWGTCAGAAAAGCCAGGCAGGCTGAGGAACAGCAAGCAGCATCACCAAGGATCCAGGTCACCAGAGACGCTCATGGCAATAAGGCACAGTGAAAGTTAAGGGGGGAAAAAATAGACTGCAGCCAAGACCCAGCAAAACAAAGCAGGCATAGATGAAGACTAAGTGCCCAGAGTTGGGTTTAAATTGAGCCCCTGTGCTAAAGAGCAGGGCTGGGTGTGTGGGTGGAAGTCCCAGGTGAGGCTGGTCAGGGCATTAGGGACACTGTGGCCCTGACATCTGCAGCCCAACAGGGACAGTGTTGTCACACAGGGGAAACYCTCCCTGTATGAACTGTTATCAAAGTTAATTCCTAGGGGAARAGCTCCCTGTAGCATTGAAAAGGAGGCATTGGCAGAGCACTGGCAGTAAAAAACATGCTCACATTGGTTGTGCATTTTGTCACCTTCCCTGCCCCACAGCTAATGGAGAAAAGTAGAGCTGGCTATAGGCAAAGTGAACAGCAGCTACCTGCAGGTCTGTGACCCAGCTCTTCTCCTGGCAGGAGGCTGCCTTGTCTCCTTGGAGTGTTGTAAAAATTGGTTGTGCCCTTAATAARGATCAGCCAAGAGTTGCCTACTGTGAATTTGCTAATGGGCCAGCACAAGGTAGTTAAATGATGCATTTACATCTGCTGGAGCTGTGGGTTCAACTTTGTCCCCCTCTGTGGGAGGTGTGAGCACTGTGGGAGCCTAGGAGTTCACTGCTGGCCTCATAGACATCACTGCTGGAGTGGGTGATTATGCAGAGTGAGCCTGGTTTTAGGCAGCACCCTGCTCTGGGGGTTGCCAGGAGCAGCTGTGTGACCTTTTCTAATAAGGTTTTGCCTTGTATTCATTTGTAAACTTGTTACTTTTAATTCTTTAAGTATAAAACTGCCTCTTCTATGAGCAAAACACCCTTTCTGCATCTTTATTCCTATWGTTATACCATCACATCTTTGCTATTTTCTTTGCTTTCCTAAAACCATAAACTCTTCCAGCTTTGTCTGGAAGAAGTGGTGCCTTGTTTCACCTTCCTGCACCCAGTGTTTGAAAATGGAGTGTTGAAGGCTGAAGAGTATTTCAAGTGAGCAGTGCTGTGCTGAGTTGTGCACTGACATTACAGCATTTCAGTACTGAAATCCTCCCTAGAGCAGCTCACCAGAAGGTTAAGAAACCAAAGTGCCAGCTTTTCAAGCAGAGAGATCCTGCTTTGTCGGGGCCCTGAATCCCTTCTGRATTGGGCTAGTGCAGAGCAGGCAGAGGAAGTGTTCAAGTTGTTTCGTGTGGTGGGGTTTGCCTTGAGCTTCCCCATGACGAAGCTCCCTTGTTTAACTCCCTGCCCGGCCGTGGCTGGTTCTCAGCCCCTTCTAGCGGGGGAAGAAAGAGGCTGCAGGCTGAGTGTGGTAGTGCAGGTGAAATCCAGCCATCGTGACGCTGATTAATGCCCGTGGGGCTGGGGCACCACGAACCGAACAGGCTGCTCTGAGCTGGGGCTCCCTCTTGACTCCTTGACCAAGTCCTTCAGCACAAAGCTCAACGATACGCTAGGACATTAGAAAATGAGTGAACCTCTGTTTCTGATTTTCCACTTCTCTCAGAATGAATGAAAACACCTTGGCAGCACTGTCAGGTTTCCCATCCTGTAATTGGGATGGGYTCCCTGTGAGAGACTGCCTGGAATGTCCCCCTATCTTTCACRCTGAACAATGCAGCAAAGGGACCAGTGAATAGCACCTGGAACAAGCACCAAATGGAGGAATGAGGAATATCAGAGGCTTGTAAAGGCATGAGGAAAAGGAGGCAACTCAGGTGTGGTTAATGGTGATTGGTGGTGTGATGCAGAGCACTGTGTAACAGCCTGGCCACAGATGGTCTTCAGGGAGCACAAGTGGTGTCACCACGGCACACTGATGTCTGTGTCCCTTCAGTGGCAGTTGACATAACAGGTTAGACCCCACATTTGAAAGAGAAGGATCTTCCTCCACCAGTAGGAGGAATTGTGCTGTCACTAGAGAAGAAATTGAGAAGAAATTGCTGTGATATATGGTCCCATCAAACCAAACATACTTGTCCCAATGGTGAGGTTTGATTTATTAATTGCTTTGTATAGGGTGTCATATGCTGACTTGTATTTCCTTGGGTTGCAGAGTGAAATTCAGACCTGATCGTCTCACTGAGTGTCTGGACTGCACCTTGATAAAAATGTGCTGTTTCTAAGCTTTTTGTCACAGGCTTTCAGTTCCCAGAAATCCTGGTCAAATCTTAGGATGAAAGAATCGAGAGGTATTCTGATGTCAGGGTGCTGAAGGCAAAGCTGAGTTATCCTCATGTAAATGGGATATGTATTTTTCTCTTGCTCTAGAGGGAGCCTTCAGAGAGTCTTGTCCTCTAGCTGAGTAGTTCAGGAGATGCTTCTCTAACTTCCATGGAAAGCTGTTGCAAGGGCATTTTAGCTCCCTACGTGTTTTGTAGGTTACATGTTTCAGAGTMTTTAATCAGGGCTATGGGGTCCTTTTCAAATCTTGCCTTTTACCTCTTTTATAGATCCTGCTATGGGGAAGAAGGCCCAGAGTATCCAGAACAGTACTGACCTCCCAGTCAGGACACTGAGCATCAGTGCACCAGAGCTACTKGACTGACACTTTTATCTGGGCACAAAACTCAGGACTGAGGTCTGTATGTTTTGAGATCAAACCTGGTGTTCTGATCAGAACAGTCATGGAAGGTACCACTTTGAAAGTGCCTTTTCCAAGTGGAATAAAACTTCRTATATTGTGCTCTGCTGGACAAGAAGAACACAGCCAAGTGCAGAAGTGCTCATGGTTATAAGAGAATCAATTAGGGCATGGTGATGAATAATGCATGTGCAGCTTAGGAGAGATGGATGACATGGGTTTTATTTTTGTACTGTTAATTGAGAGTGATTCTAGGACAGAAAAAAGCACAAAGGGAAGATGGGGAGATTCTGGTCATAGTGTAAGAAGCTGGAGGCTCGTCAACAATGCTTCCTGTCCATTAAGCTGTAAAAAAYTCAGGAAGAGGAACTGTACTTATGTCCTCTACAGCTCCTAATCCATGTAACTGATACTGCCCAAGAACCCCATTCAGACTGTAAATGATATGAGCATTTAAAGAGTCAGAAGTTGAAGCTCTTGCTTTGAAATCTGATGGCCTTTCCTGTATTAAGACAATGTCTGCCTTGCTCTTTTGGGATCTAGTTGTAGGGCATCAATCAGTCAGCTTTATTTACCCCTAGAGGTGTGGCTGTGCTGTTCCTTGGGTATGTGCAGGGATCTCCAAAGGAGACCCAGTGCASTGGGGTGTTCTAGAAAGCCAGGGACTCAGGTGGGGAATATTCTGTAGCTGTTCACACATTCCACCCCCACATGCTGATCTGCAGGCCAAAATCAACTGCTCTTCAGATCTTATGGGTCTCCCCTTGGGTCTGTGCACTGGTTGGGTTTAAAAAGCTRAGTGTCAACTCTGAGACTGACATAGAGCCTGGCAAAGCAGGAGGAGTGCTCCATGTCCCTTTGCTTTGGTGCTTCCCAACACCCAGCTACAGGAATTTCCCAATACTTGGGTGCCTGCCCAGCTCAGGGCAAAATCTGCTGTGGGTGCCCTGTTGTATTTAACTGAGGCACAGGACATGAGGGAAGGGCAGAGGTCACAGGTTGTGGTGAGCAGCCAGCCACTGGCCTGAGGAACAGTGCTGGCTGTTTGTAGAGCCCTTATGTTGGTGGCTGATGTGTGAAAGGCTGCAAAAGCACTTGGGGGGGTTGTGTAGGTGGCTGCTCCACTGAAGTTATGGGGCAATCACTGATCCCACCTGGAAGGTTTCTGACCATTTCTTTGTTTGCTTATTCTGGGAGGAGTCATTGCGACAAACYAATCCTCCACCAGAGATGGTAAAGGACAGCTGGTACCTGCTTAAGGAGCCAGACCTGTTGTGYGTGGTGGGACTTGAGGGTATTTCCTTGAGAAGTAACGCCTGAGTTTGCCACTCCAGTTCTCTCTGGATGGTGCAACTCCAGCCTCAGTGTTGCAAACCAGCAGTCATAACCCCACCTGCTGCTTGGACTGAGTGCTTTTGGTGGCATTGGGGGGAGTCCTGAGGCTGCAGCTGCCTGCTGGGGAAGTGTGGCAGATGTGGAGCTGTGTGAAGGGATGAGCTCTGCAGAGGGACTGTGCAAGCAGCTCCCTCTGAAGACCCAGCCCAAGGTGTCCCCCAGACAACATGGGTGTCCCAYTGCAAAGATTTGTTGGCTGTGAAAGATACATGGTATCTTGTGGTTGAACATCTACAGAAGCCAAGAATAACTTTCTAGGCTTTCTGTTTTCTTTTGGAAGTAAGGAGGAGGTGCTTAGCTGCTGGAGCACTCAGAGGACTGGCCTGTGAAGCAGCCACCCTTAGCTGGGCTGTGCTTGTCYGTGTTGCTGTGGGGCAAATGCCTGGAGCATAACACATTAAAATCCCATAAAAACTCCTCCCTGCTCTGCTGGGGGCATTCTGCCTGCTTTAACTTGAGCTTGTTTTGTTGCTTCTGAGGTCTCTGCCACCATCCCTCTCTCTGAAGGCCTCCCCTGTGYGACATGCTGAGGCAGGGAAAGAAAATCTGGGCTTTCATTTCAGGTTTAACTACCGAAGGTCCCATAGAGGAATTGGATGTGTCTAGATGGGCAGAAGGGTAAAGGTTCACTGCAATCCCTTCGTGTCTTTGCCAAGGGCCCTGGGGCACACTGTTTGTGAGTTAKCTCTGTGGTGCTGTGGCCTTTTTATTTTGGATCAGCTCTGGCTTCCCCAAAACCCAGGAGACCCCTGAAGGACTCACAGTTGAGTTACAATGATGATGCTCAGGTTGCCAGTACATACCCAGGCCCAGATGCCAGTCTCCCACTTGTATTTTTCTTGCTCCGGATATTTGAGGACGAAGGAACCAGACAGGCACTTTCTCTGTTGGACTTGTGCTTTTTGTTCCCTGTAAGAGATGRAAGCACAGAACTCAGGCTGCTGTGCAGGCTGAGCATCTCGGTGTGGTGTCAGCAGAGTGTCCTGGCAGTGACAGAGGCCATGGGCACACTGGGCTCTCAGTCTGTGGGACCACAGCCAGCCCATGGAGATGAGCAAGGAACTCACCTTTTCCTCAGCACTCGTATCTGGAATGCTGCCTTTGCTTTTGGATACCCCTGGTATGTGAGACTTTGACTTCTAAAGAACCCTGGGGAGGCTGCAGAAAGGCTGGGGTTTAACAGGCTGAGGGAAGTGGGAATGTGGAGCTGGAGGAGGTTTGGGTGGGCTCAGCGATGGTTGCCCAGCGCCTGTGGGCAGGGTATGGAGGCAGCAGAGCCATGCTCTGGCAGGAGAACAGGGAGCAGCAGTGGTGAATATAAATGGGTCCTGTATCACTGGGAACGAGAAATAAAGTTYTCTCCTGTGAGGAGCCCAGCGCTGGAGCAGGGGCTTGGAGCGTGGTGGGTTTTTATGCATGTGGAGGGCTTTAACCCTGAGGGGCCAAGGCCTGGAGCTAAGCTGAGCTCCTCATTGTCCCCGTCTGGAGGAGAGGCCCCCGAGGCTACTTAGCTTTAATGACCACGGCTCCCTGTGGCTAATTAGCAGCTTTCCGCGGGCGGTGGGGGGGTTGCCCCTTGCAGTCTCTCTCCTCACAGCCCATGGCAGCGACAGMAGCAGCCGGGACCCCCCATCCCGCCTCACCCCGCTCCAGCCCCGGGACCCCGCGGGCCGGGGGGAACCTTTCTGCGCCCTGCGGAACCTTCGCGGCGGAGGCGCCTGTTGCTGCCCGGGGGACGAGGCGGGCGCTGCGACGGGGGGCGGCCCCGAGCGGCG
>JACDOX010000072.1:3532425-3603659 GCA_014549065.1 Cardinalis cardinalis
GGGCGGAGGGGCGGTGCTGCCGGGCCGCCCGGGGGGCGGGTCCCGGTGCGGGGCGAGGAGCCGGGGGCTGCGGGGCCGGGCCCGGGGCTGAGGCTGCAGCCGCCACCGGGAGCGGGGCGGCCGGCCCGGGGCGCGCCCGGCCGAGCTTCGGGGCCTCAGCGGGGTTGTGGTTGTGGGGGAGCCGGGGGTGCGCACGCCCCCCCCGTGCGGTGCCGGGGCTCCCGGGGGTCCGCCCGTGCCGGCAGCGCGGCGCTCACGCGGAAGGGCCTGGCGGAGCCCGCGCACGGCCGCTGTCACCTCGGCTGTGGCCCTGCAGCAGCCATCTGTGGGACTGGTAAACACGGTCTGTGGGACTGCTAAACAGACATGCAAAGTCATAATTTATTGTCTGCGTGAGACTTGTTTGTGAGCCGCGGAAGGGAAAGGCTCGATGTGCCGAGCTGGTCCTGCTGATCGTGTTACCTCTCTCCGGGTCCTGTCTCCAGCTTTTTAACTTGCTCCCTCCGAGGATGGGTTTTGGGTGGCTGTATGTTTCGGTGCTCACATTTGAGAGATGCTTGCAAACTCCATTGAAATCCCATCCTGTCTCTTTGTTGATTGGTACGAAACTGGTGCTTTAAAAAGTTTACTACATCCCTCCAGTCTGTGTGCAGGTAGGGGAATTTTGATTTAAAACACCAAAAAAACCAAACCCAAAACACTAAACAGGAAAAACGCAAACAGTAAAAGGAAGTAACAGTTCTTTTTTCCTTTTTTAAAATGCTAATAAGACGGTTACATTTGCTTGTCTTTGTAACTGTTAACATTGGATATCCTTTGTATGGTTATGCAAGCATCATACTTGGTGAATAATCACTTAGCCTGTAGGAAATCACTGCAGAAACTTTAGTGTTGGTTTGAGATGTTCTGCTGCCTGGTTGAAGGTGGTAGCTTCCCTTCCTGACTTAGAGTAATGGGTCTTGTGAGTGGTCTCTGTGTGCTTCAATGCAGAATCAATTAATTTAGAATAAACAGCCTTTGTTTAAGTAGCTCTGCTCTAGGGGCAGCAGCACCCAGCAGAAGAATAAAAACAAAGCAGTCTGCTTAGACCACTGCAGGTGCCCCTGGTGGGAGCTGGCATGGTTTTGGTTTTCTAAGTGAGGCTTCTTTTCCCAGGTGTGGAGCTGTAGACCCTGAATATACAGAGAGAACAACGCAGCTTCTTTCCATGTGCCCTTACAGCATCAGAATGTAGGGGTTGTTCCTTGAGGGCAGGTGCTGAATGTGAAATTTTCAAGAAATACACAGTTGCTACTTTAAGGAAGAGCTGTTGTAGATGTGTGATGTTTTCTGCTTTGGAGTAAGCACCACTTTCTCCCAAAAAAGCTCWGAATGTTTAGGCACTGGGTTCCACTTGTTCTCCACTCAGTAGTAACTTCTGCACCTCTAAAATCTCTTGAAATTCCAGATTTGATACTCAAGGCTATTGCAGATCCGGGGTGGGAGCCCGTGCTCTTGTGAGGAGATGGACCAAACAGCAAGGGTTTTGTGTCCTCTCCATAGTGGTGGCATTTTAGTGAAGATTTGGAAGGTATAACCTGGCATAGTAAATCTGTAACAGGACATYGTGGTGTTTTCTGGGATCCAAGTTGTCATTGGGGAATAATTCAGACTGGAAAGGGCCTCAAGAGGTGTCTAGTCCAACCTGCTGCTCAAAGTGACATGTACACCAAGGTGAGGCCAGGAGTYTGTCTTTGGAGGGTTTAAGACCTGAATGAAAAAAGTTTGTCAGTTTCTGTGTCCTTGCTCTGGTGCTTGACTGTCCTCACCAGGAAGGGAAAGGCCTTTTCTCTAGGTCAGGTCACACCTGCACCATTGCAGTTTGTGTCTGATGTCCTGCTGTGTGYCCCTGTGCACAGACCCCCTGGAGGTCCAGCAGATCTGCTGCCAGCTCCCCAGAGCCTTTTCTTCTCCAATCTGGATCTCCCACAGCCTCTCTTCACACAGCTTTGTCCCTCTGAGCATCTTGGTGCCCCTCCASCAAACCCACTCTGGTTGATCAGTGCCTGGCATGTACTGGGGGTGCCCAGAACTGCCCGTGGTGTTTGCAGTGGCTCTGGAAAGTGCTGAGTGCCAGGGGGCTGTGGTTTCCCTGGGTCAGGGAGCTGTGCTCCTGCTGGTACAGCCCAGTGCTGTCACCGTGTGTTGCATCTCCTGTGTGCAGGGATGTATTTGTAGCGCTGATGTCTCTCACCCTGCTGCCACACAGCTCTGCAGRGCCTCATTCCTGTGCACACACGTGTGTGGGTACACACACATCACATCACACCCCCTGCAGCACTGAGCAGCACTTGTTCCATCCTTCTCCACATATTCCAGTTGTCACTAGTATCATTCTTGGCTCCCTGGCTCCCTTTCTTAAGTCTTCTGCTGTCCCAGGGGTCCTGAGTTCCCCGCTGACAGGCCTGCCTGTTGCCTTGCCTTCACTTTGTTTCTCAGGATTTTGTCCTTTGAAACACTTCTTTGAGATGTATCCAGTCACTGAGCTAGGATGGGAGTGGCAAGCTTTTCCCATGGGGATGGAKTTGAATCCCATGTGATCAAATCCAGAATGTGACAATGCAGGAAGTGTGCTTTCAAACATGGTGAAAATGGGTGTCAGTTGAATGAAACAGTTGGGTACAAGGTTTTTAAGAAGGCTGTTAGTTACCATGCAACAATGTTCCTGTTATTTCACTGGATTTGTTTCCATCAGGTGCCTAGAAGTTTTTGTGGGATAATATTCTCTGCTAACAAAGTCTCTTATTTTAAACCTAATTCTCCAGAACTTAGCTCCTGCAGAGGTTAAGTAGTGTTTASTATTCCTAGATCCTTGGTACAGATATAGTTTTGAGACATGTTTTCTGCTTACACAAAATAATTTCTGCATTATATCTACCTGATTGTTGAGTTAATTACAGCTGAACTTGTTTCAGAGAATGCTCATCTCAAGACAAGAATCTGTTGTGTTTAAGCAATATTTTAGCTATATAAAAATATAGAGAGCTCTGCCACCCAAATCAGTGCTTGTTGAGTACTTTTGCCAGCACAGGAGAAAACTTGTGTAGAATCTGATAGGTAATTTGAAACAATGAATGAAAATTTTGTACCTTGTTAACTTTTAAAAACCTCACATTTAATTTTTTAGGGCTTTATGCTTGTTAAGAAACAATCTTTAAGAGGAAGGGGAATGATGAAATAATAAATAACCATTTGTTGTTTGAGAAAGGGACAGAATTAGCTGATGAAATCACGTGTCATTATATCCTGGGAGAAGAAAGAAGGTGGAATTACAGGAACTAGCTTCYTGCTGGTATGAGAAGGTAAAATTTGTTGAATAGGCATCCTTAGAAGCTGGTTAAGTTTCTGAGAATGTGGTGGTATTGTTTTGTTGTTTGTTTTTTTTAAGTCATCATGTTTTAAAACCAGCTTGCTCGTGGCATGCCATTCTAAATAATAGTGAGTTATTGATCAGTATTTTGTATGTGATAACCAGCAAATGCCAACTGCACTTTTGCTGACAAAATTGGTATACCTGAAGTTGAAACAAATTTTGAGGGGAATAAAAAGGTGGAAAAGTAWATACTGCTTTCATTCATGCAGATGTAAAAGTGCATAAGAATATCAATAAGATTTGTGACTTTGAAAAATATCTCAAGGTATAGAAAATAACCTTTCAGAAATTCTTAAAGGTCAGATGCACTATTGACTCAATTTATGCCTGATGTGGAGTGGCAGAATTTCTGTGCAGTCCTGTGAGCGAGGCTGATTCAGTGCAATCTCAGAGCAGCTGCAGTAATTGAAATCTTGCTCTTACTCAGTGGTAATGCTGGAGTTGGGGTCAGTCTGACACCTCCAAAAATCTTGTGGCATTTCAAGGGTGTCTGTGACTCACTTGAAGTGTTACATCCATCACTTAGATCTCATAGCAGCTTTTTCATTGTGCTCTAAAACCTGCAAGTAGGAGCRGTGATTTGAAGCCCTCTGGGGTGGCCTTTCAGCTTGTCCCAAAGCTGCTGTTCTGAGGGTGTATCTGCAAGTTGGAATGCACAAAGAAAGAAAGAAAGAAAGAATGATCCAAGTTTGGTGTTAGTGACAGTCTGTTATTCAAGCATTGGGAAAGATGTAAAGGCTGGTAGGCACTTGTCTGGAGGAAATATTGATCCTGTGCTGGGGAAAAATGCTGAAAAACTTCATGACTGAAGATCTCATTGAAAGATGCAGAAATCTTTAGGGGAAGACCTTTAGCCAGTTGCTTTGAAACCAGGCTGAAGAAATCTCTTAGATGCATCAGTGCAGCTTGTGGTATAAACACAGAGTGCAGCATTCAGACCATACAGACTATGCCCTCTACTCCTGCCCTAAATCCTAGGAGGAATTTCTGAGCTCCAAAGTGCAGCTACCATTTGCTTCTTGGGCACCTCTTTGAAGCAGAGGAGAGTTGATGAGATGAACTARCTGCTTGCTGGTATGACTTAAATTACTCTCTCCTCCTCTTCACGTGCACACACAATGGCACTGGTAGGAGCTAGCCAAGAATTGAGCATGTTAGCAAAATTTCTCTTCTGGCACTGTAACTGTTTCTATGCTGGTGGATGGCAGATAAGTAGAAAACCAAAGGTGGAAAAGCTCAGCATGCCCACGTGCTTTCCTGGGTTACAAATACACTGAAACTTACACTGAACTGAACTACAAGGACTTTGGTTGAGTCAAGTGCAAAACAACGTGCTTTATATAAGAGAGGCACTAAAATTATWGAAGCAATTAAAGGGGTTTTGTAGTGATTTGGCAGAAAACTTTACTCTGGTGTTCTCTGTGGCAAACCAGCTTGATCTAATTACCAAAGAAGTGGAGCTGTGCAAGGGCAGAATTGAGCAACAGAAATGCAGAACCTGGCTGGTTGGGTACAAGGAGTTTGTAGGGCAGCCACAGGATGGGAAGGAATTGAAACATGGTGAAAGTAACATAATTTTGACTTGTAGTATCTTCTCTTCACAGTGAAAGTTTTTATCTAAAAATCTTGGAAAGATAACTTTTCTAGCCCAACAGAACTAGGGAAATGACATTTTAGAGACATGGTAATTCACCCAAGATTTTCCCCAGTTTCTCCAGTCTTACCCAGAACATCAGCATCAGTGAAGTGTGAGTTACTATGTTTGGAGTTGTTGAATCTAGAATAAATAGGTTGTTAAGATGTATTGATCTTATGTGAATTGCTCTASCTGTTTGTTGCTGATACAACAACAACCAACCAAACCCCAAACCAAGCAAAATCCGTGGACCTGTCAAAGCCTGGGAGTGGAGCTCAGGTGCTCCAGCTGCCTGCTGAGTCAACGTGAAAGATGGAATGTTGTTCCAAAAGGAATTGATTGAGAGGGCTGCTGGTGGGATCTACTCAAAATTAGTGAAGCAAAAGAGACTTTGTTACGTGGCTGGGGAGTAGCAGTGCTCTGGAAGATCAAAAAATTCTAATTMAATCTCTTGTATCAAACACATACTTACAAATGGGATTTGTGTGGTAATTGTATTCCCATGACTGCTTCAGTCARTGAGGGTGTTGTTGAAAAGTGAATCTTGTTCAACAGATACAGTTTCATGTATGGTCTATGAGTCAACAACTGGATTAAAAACAGTGGCTGTGGAAAATAGAATATGAATGGAGGATTTTTTCAGGGATTTATAGTACGTCCAGAGCTTTGTAGTAATTTTGTCAGTGGCCTGGAAGAAAACATGAAATTAGACCTATTCAAATTTGTGGATTATGTAAAGGTTGTGCCTGAGTGGTGAAGCATGAAGAAGGAGCAGCAGCTGTACAGTGTCCTCTGAATTGTTTGGGTAACTGGGTTTAATATGGCCAAATGTTTTTATAGAGCTGAGGCATGTTGTGCATGTTATGGGAAAGACTGGAGGCTGTAGGTTTAGAATACAGAATTGTGCTTCCAGAAACCAGTGACCTTGGAAAGGATGGCAGGAGAAGAGCAGATATATGGCAGTGAGTCCTCAGAGCTTAAAATAAGCTAATTAATTTTTAAATACCAACGTACATTCATAATAACAGGAAATACTGAATGAGGACAGAGAGGTGAAATCAGTTGCAGAGTATTTTGACAAGGTTTAATGTTGGTGTTTTCAAAGAGATGTTCAAAGACAAGAAAGATGTAGTGTTCAATGTTATTTCAGGGATTAAACTGCTCATTATAAAACTTTTCCTTGAACTGCTCAGTTGGTTTAGCTTATCACAAGGTATTTAAAAGTTTCTCAATTTTCTTTGGGCAGAATAGGCTGTGTACCAACGGGCTCTTTAATTTAGTGGAAAAAGATACAATAGCAGCCAGTGCCTGGAAGTTAAAAAGATTATTTCAAATTAGGAAAGAGGCACAGATTGTTAACAGTGAATGTGATCAACCACTGAAGACATTAGGAAGATGCTTATAAGTATTAAGGAAAATTAGGATGTCTCCATCTCCAGAAGTCATCAAGTCAGGATGGAGTTTCATTTGGAAGATATGGATGAGGAAATGCACTGTAAATGTACGAGTGTACCTGCCACCACACAAGTGCAGGGGCATTGGCATTTGCTGAACAGATCTCACCCAGTGTTCAGACTCTTCCTGCACGTGCTAGAGTCACTCACAGGATCTGGGGGTGGTGGTTGTTCTCTTACAGCATTCCTTTTAATCTATTGAATGTACATTTTCTCTTGAGGGAGTAAATGTGCTTGTATGCACCATGTACTTAAATTAARTAAAATATTTCTGATCTCTTTTTTTGAGAACCACTGTTATTTTTGTTAATGGAGAGAGGAAGGGGCTGTATGTGGAAGGACGGGTGGCTATTTCATTTCCTGAAGAGGTTGGAATATCTTSCCCAGTGTTTTTCCTTAAAAAAATCTCATAATGTGCTCTGAAGATGTTTACTCCAGTAGTGAGTAGTCTTAGTCTTTACATTTTGTAGAAATTGGTTTTTCATTGGAGGGAATAAATTGTATGTGCTCTTGCTGGCAGAGGTGGCTGGGTGTGGATGCATAAGGATGCTGTGCCTTGTGTGTCTCTGGTAGTGTGAAATCAGTGTGTCCCTTGTCCACCAGAGGAATGATTTCTGCTGTGTTCTGTCTGCCAAAGCAGTGAAGGATGTAGAGAGGAAAAATCCATGGATCCTCTCCTGCCTTGGCCATTAGGGAGATTACTGATTGTCTGTGGGTTCTCTGTGGACAGTTGGTTTGGGATGTTTTCCTAAACCCCTCTGGAAGCACAATGGAAGCAAATCTGGCTGTGACAGCAGCTTGTGCCTGGTAGGCACCTTTCCAGACATCCTGATCCTTTCCCCATCACAGGAGGGGTGCATGCCCAGTCATGTGTCAGGGCAAGGACCGTGGGAAGTGCAGGACCTGGATGCTCTGTTCATGGCAGRTTGTCCTGGGGGGCCTTTCCCAGGCACCCCCTCAACTTCTGCAGGGAATGTGTGCCCACACCAGCCCTTGTGCAGAAGGGATATTCCAGCAAGCATCAGATGAAATCTGTCTGTTCAGGACATCTGGGTTTGGGGAAGGGTCAGCACTGTAAGAAGGGACTTCCTTTATCACTGAAAGAGGCTGTCCTGCTGACCTTGGARCATTTTCCAGCCAAGTGTTATGTTTTCCCCTCTAAAACTTATTTTATTATTTTGGCAAGGTCTTGTATTTTTCTTTTTGCAGTCCTGGGCTGGCCTGTGCAGGAAGACTTAGAGGTAAATCCTTCTGTTGAGGGAAGTTGTTTATCTTTCAATTTCCTTGCAGCTTGGAGGGGGTGTGTCTCCTCTGCRTTTCTTGCTCTCCTTTCTGTTATCTTCTCTGACCCATTTTGCTGACAAAGAGAAGGAAGGCAGTGAAGAGAGACAGAAGTGATTATAAGTAAACATTTTCTTTACCTCCCCTCCCTCCCCACAATGATCTGCTGGCTTCTCTTTACAGTTGCTTTATGGCAGGGAAGATTGAAGGTGAACAGAGTTAATTGTGGGGGAGTCTGTATAAGATTTTGGGGCTTGGAGGAGTACAACTCRGGAGATAAGGATTTCAGATTTTTAAATATTATTTGGTCTTAATGTGCTGGAACTCCTCCTGTATCCTATATCAGACAGGTATCTTTCTAATGGTTGCTGAGGAGACCTGTCTCTTCTCTTCACTTCTCACTTTTATCTATGCTTGGCTGTGACAATATTTAGTATAAGTTATAGAATGTAAAAAAGTTTACTTGTAGCCTGGGTCAGAAAATAGAGACCAACAGCAGAGGTCTCTGCAGTGGCAACTGCATTCCTGTAAGAAGAAAGATGAGAGAAGACTTTGAGGACCTCATGCCAAGGGTGTTTATGTATCTCTGAACAGCTTGGGTGAAGTTCAAGTGCTGGGTGAAACAAACACAAAGCAAACACAGGGGATGTGCATTAGAGGCTRCATACACCTGTATATATTTATGGCCAGATCCCCACAGTGCATCTTGGTTGCATTTTGGGGAAAGGTCTRTGTTCTAGGACAGCCCAGGAATATCTACTTATCCCAGATATAATAAGATACTACAAGAAAATGAAGAAAGGCAGAGGGCTAAAGAAAGTGATTTTCTTATTCAAGTAATAGAAGTAACCCCCTGATCTCAGGAAGGAGGAGGTCATTATGGCCAAAGTAAATTCCTCTCATGAGGTTCAAGAAATTACCCTTTTGTTCTCATGGTACAGATTGCATGTACCCCACAGAGGTGTTCCTTTAACAAGTCCCCCTGAGTGCATTTAGGAGGGGACATATCCTGACCCAGAGAAGTTTCTGTCAGTGCAGGTTACTAGTGTCTCAAGGTTGGGACAGCTTATCTTCCTGTTCCCTAAAACAGCCTTATCCTGCCTTTTCTGGTGCCCAGGTGGAAGGACCTGTTTGCAGAGGCTCTCAGTAAGATGCTACATGCCAAGGATTTACATGAGGAGGTGTATTTTTCTTTGAGCTTTGGGCAGTTTAAGGGTGTTTGCTGTGGGGAGAGAGATGTGCACAGCAAGGGTGTCTGACTGGATGATGTACTTTGTTTCTATGCTTTGAGTGGCAATTGCATTGGTTTTATCAATTGAGAAAGTCCAGCAAAATGAAGTTCAGAACCAGTTTACACAAACCACATAGTGATGCCTTGATTACTCAAAGAGAGAGACAATTGAGAAGATTGTCTCACCTTGGCTGCATGCACCATCTGGAGTTTTGAAGGCAAGGAAGCTTTATCACAAGGACCATCTCACTTTCTCAGATAGAAATGCTGTCTGTCCCCTGCACTGGAGCAGTGTCTGGCTGCTTAGAGCATGGCCTTGGTGACAGTGACTCCAGCTTGATCAGCCCATACCCAGGGCTGCATGTTCTCACCCTCTCACTGYTTTTTTTTCCCTTTGTGCCTGCAAAGCTGTTCATGCAACCTTGTGGTAGATCACATTTGGGAACTGAATTTTGCTTCCAGGTAGGTTTTCAGCTGAATSAGATTGCTGTCCAGCCACACAGAGGGGTTGTGCTGGCGCAGTGTTGGGAGCAGTGTGTGAGAGGGGAAAAGAGCAGCTGCTGCAGAAAATGTGTCCGAGGCCTGCGAGGCTGCAGTCAGCAAGAGGGAAAATGGCTAATTTAATCAAGGCCAAATGTTTATTACCCTTCTGGTGCCTGTGAAATCTGAAAACTCTGTCAGTGTCAAGGCACATCTCTGTCTCTGTAATTAGTGGGTTTAGCATCAGGGTTTGGTTGCCATCTTCTGTTTAGTGTGCTCTTTTATTCAGTCTTTGCATTTATTATTTGCATCACTCTTTGACTGAAGCAAAAGGAACATCATTCCCAGTATAATATAATTGCCCAGAGGTTTGATTACTCTTGCAGCATTGCTRCTTAACAGTTGTGTGAAAAGGCAGCTGGCTGTGGCTTCTCCTTTCCTGAATTAGTGCAAAAGCTGTATATTCCTTCCTTAATACAAGTGCCTGGGTTATGGAATGTACCTCAGCAACCAAACACAAGCTTCTGGGTAAGGAAGTAAGGAAAATCAGCTTTTGCAGGGGATGCTGGGGTGGAGGAGATAGCAGGAGCAAAGAATATTTTCTTAAATCGAGAAATTGTTGTAGGAGTGGTGACATCAGTTGGATTTTAAGTTCCTTGTCCGTAGGTGTCAAGGAATTTAGAGAACAGGACCAAGAAATAAACCTTACAAGACCAGTGCCTTTTTGTGCTCAGCTGTGAAGTGTAACACAGGCTCTAAATAGGGAGCAACAGCCTTGAAAACTGGGTGTCAAGGTGATTGTTGCATGGAATGGAGAAGATTTAGAATTGAAGGAGTGCATTTGAGATCAGATGTTTGGGGAAAAGCTGTTATCCCAGAAGAGATTTTTTTCCTGATTTTTCCCTCAGTCTTGGTATGTGGTCTTCTTATCTCTGGAGAAGAATTTCCTTGGGAAGCTGTTTTTTTTTGGTGAGGGGAGCTCTTAATTCTGGACAATGCATAGTAAGATTCACCCTAGCCAGCATTTTTAGGTTTCTGTCAACCGTAACTTCACATCCTGTTCTCCAATGAATGGGTGTAGTTCAGGTCTGTGGTCTGAATTTGTTTATTTTATAGAGACAATAGTCAACTGCTTGAGAGAAGTAAGACCCAGATAATGAGTAGAGGACRCTGGAGAAGTGGGTGATCTGCTTAGTCATACAGACTCTGTAGAAAATTTTTTTTTTTTTTTCTCCCTTACAAAAAAAAATGTTTAGAGGTGCCTTTTCCTTCCTCCTGTACTTACCATAGGACTCACAAAAAGCAAGAGAGGAGATCTTATATTTCAACTAAATCAATACTTCTGGTCAGTGAAATGCTTATTTTAACAGAATGAGATACTCTGCCTCTTTGTGAACATCTATCCCTTTATTGAGATAAGAAAGTCTTTAACTTTTATCATCTGCCTCCTTCATTCCTAGCAAGGGGACAACTATGAATGAAGTTGATTGAGATTTTACAGCATTGCCAGTAAATCTCCTTTGGAAGTGCAATGTAATTAGTTTTCTCTGTTAAAGAATGCTGTTAACTGTACCCAAAATCTCCCATCAAGATAAGAGTTGTAGTTACAAAAATTTCTTATTTCAGCCCAAATCAATAATAATCAAGGATTTCTCCAATAGATGAATGAACAAGTTCAGTTAAATGACTGGGCAAAAAAACTGGCCAAGCCCAGAGTGGTGGAGAATGGTGCCACATCCAGCTGGGCACTTGTGGGGGTCCCCAGAGTTTGGGATTGGGGTCACACCTATTTCTTTAATATCTTTATTGGATACTTGGATGAGGGGATCGAGGGCAYCCTCAGTAAGTTTGCAGGTGACACCAGTTTGGGCAGGAGCGTTGACCTCCTGGAGGGCAGGAAGGCCACAACAACCCCCTGCAGCACTGCAGGCTGGGGCAGAGGGTCTGGAAAGCTCCTGGCAGGAAAGGACCTGGGGCACTGCTCTGCAGTGGCTGAACATGAGCCCAGGTGGCCAAGGAGGTCGGTGGCACCTGGCTTGTACCAGCACTGGTGTGACCAGCAGGACCAGGGCAGTGACTGTCCCCTGTGCTGGGCACTGCTGAGGGACCTCAAATCCCTGGCTGAGTTTTGGGCTCCTCACAAGAAAAACATGGAGATGCTGGCGCTTCTCCAGAGAAGGGAACAGAGCTGAGGAAGGGTCTGGAGCACAAGTCAGATGAGGAGCAGCTGAGGGAGCAGGGGGGGGCTCAACCTGGAGAAAAGGAGGCTCAGGAGGGACCTTATTGCCCTGTGCAGTTCCCTGAGAGGAGGTTATAGCCAGGTAGGGGTTGGTCTCTTCTCTCAAGGAACAAGCAACAGCATAAGAGAAGATGGTCTCAGGTTGTGCTGGGGAGGTKTAGATTGGATATTAGGCAAAATTTCTTCATTGGAAGGGTTGTCAAGCATCAGAGCAGGCTGTTCAGGGAGGTGATGAGGTCAGCAGCCCTGGAGGGACTTAAAAGATGCATCAGTGTGGCACCTGGAGACATGGCTTAGTGGTGAGCCTGACCATGCTGGGTTAGTGCTTGGACTCTATGATCTTAGAGCTCTTGTCCAACTCAAACAGTTCTATGATTCAAGACTAATAATTCAGTAATCTGACTAATAATTCAGTAATCTAACTAATAATTGAAAAGGAGGGGAGGTAAATGGTGATGAGGCAAGACATTCCATTTCTGTTGTATTTGGGGAGGTAACAGCATATGAGCATAGGGATGGTGCCTTCTTACAACACATGGTTGCCTTCACTTGAGATGGTAACAAGTCAAGAGGACAGGAGAAGACCTGGCTTTCCTGCTGTTCCCTCTGTTCTTGCTCACTGGGCACAGCTGCCAGTCAGGCAGAATTTGCAAATGCTAAATGAGCTTTGATAGAAGAAGTGGYCATTTGGGGAAAGCATTTGACTGAGACTTGCTCTTAACTTTGAGAGAAAGAATACCCAGAAGGTTGTGGGTTTTGGCTGCATCACAGCCGAGTGCTCTTTGTCATTCTGCTTCTGAATCTTGGAAATGTAGCATTTTGGATTCTGTGTGGGTATGAATATACAGTATTGTGTGTTTGGTAAGAACAAGTGCTGCAAAAGACATTGCTGGCATTTACAAAAGTTAAGTCAATTTATACACTTGGGAAGTAGTGACATTTTTACTCTAAAAGAGCTGTGTTTGGTAGCCAGCAGCTACTTCTCTGGATGGTTGTTGTGGTGCTTATTTGTGATATGGTATTTTACAGTAATTTGTTAATATGTCCCTTTTCAGTTGCTCCTTCCTGGCTTAACACTGTGTGCTTGTGCTGGTTGGTAGCTAAAATCCTGTTTAGCATGARTTGGGACAGGACAGTTGGATATGTTTACCAAAAGGGTATGGTGTCCCTCAGGATATATTATCTTCCTGCTAATATTTGTGTACCTCCTTAGCCCAGCTTGCATTGTGCTGCTTTTAAAGCTCTTTTGGAAGTAAACTCCAGTATGTAGAGTCGTATACTCGCAATTTTATAAGCTAAACATATAATATGCATATCATGTGACTCATAGCTCTTTTTCTTTTGTGAAATAATATTTATTATCTCCATTGGGGTGATTTCTGTGTGTATCCAAACGATCCCCTCAGCAGTATGTTGGGTTATTTGTGCTCTGTGGGGAGAGACAGTAAGCTGCATTCTTTTCCCTTTCAGCCCTGTCCAAACCTTTGGGAAGTTTTCAGCCAGCAAAGCTCAGCCAAAGTGGTGCTTCCATAACKAAGGACAGAACCACAGGAGGCTCTTTCATCCGGCTGCTTTCCGTGTGAGCTGCCTATAGTGTCAGTGATATTAAAGCAGATGTATTTGTGCAGGATAGATAAGGATCAGTGTAAGTGTTTTATTTTGACCTGTTTAATGGGAAAGGCAAAAATCAAGAGATTTTGGTTACTTTGTTCTCAAARCTAGCAGAAAAGTGGCACTTAAACATTAAGTTTTTTCACCACTGTGCAAGGTTACAGGGAGGGAATGACTCTGAAAGAAGTTTCTGACACTTTTTAATCCTTTAATGGATTTTTAATCTACGTTGGAATCCAATAAAAATTAGTTTAATGTCTGATTGCTTGGCAGCAATTGGGTCTAACATATGCTAATTGTCATATCACATGAGTTCAAAACTGTTTATTTCCATTTCCTCCTACTTCAGGATGATTTTTTGGTTTTCCTCTTGTTTTTGCTCATGTTCAAGTTTCTTTGGTAAACTGTAGGTGGCATAAGTAATACTTCCTCATCCCTGGTGTAATTATTAGTGCTGGAGGTGGGGTAGGGAATAAAGRGGAACAAATCTTTGTGGAATACTTCCTTTTTCTATAACTACATAAACCAGAACCTCAGATTTTAAGTCCAGCTTTGAAGAGGGAGAAGGATGAGGCATCAAAACCGAKCTCCCAGACCTGTGTGATTCTTTGTGCTGAAATGCAGACCTGAAATGTGACCCAAGGCAGAGTTGTGTTGCCTTTGTGGTCTGGTGAGGCCAGTGTGTGATGTGACTGGTGTCTGTCTCACAGGGGATGGTGGGCTGCTGCTGGTGGGAAAGCTCATTTCCTGAGCAGGGACGCAGCTGAAGGCAGTGAATCATTCCYCTGTAAGGAAATGTACTTCTCTGGGAGGCAAAGAGAGGAGTGTGTGTGGATGGGGTGATACTGAGCAAATAGGATAAAATTAGACCTTTTAACATTTGGAAAACTTGCAATTTTCCTCATCCTGGAAGGTGAAAACATTGTTTATGAGCTCTCCCAGTCTGTTTCTGAGGAATACCCCCATAGTGTTAGCATATCTCAATGACCAAAGCCACAGCTTGTCTTCAGAGAGTCACAGTGAGTGATCTTTCCTTGGGAGGGGAATAGCTCTGTGCCTTTTCACTCCTCTCTGTTCCACTGCTTCTGTTTATGTAATTTAGTCTTGATTTATTACATAACTTCTTCTCTGACACCTATGTACGACAAGAGCTTAAATTCCAGAGGGATCTTCCAGTTATCTCTATCTTTCCTGCTTGGGAATTGGYTCACATCTTGACATAGTTTGGGTGTTCTCAAAGAGAAGGCTTGGCACACCTCTCCCATGAGCTGCTTATCTTTTGGAATTTGAGAATGGTTATCATTAATGCAAGGTAGGCAAGACTTTCCCAAATTAATCTGCTGGATAAAATGTAAATTTGAAGTATTTTCTATGGTTTTTACTCCTTACACAGGTCTTGGTTGTTTTTTTAATAGCTGTAGCAGCATGGGCAAAACATGTAAAAACACATTCAAAAGTGGCTTTTRCATTGAAATGCTGTTTGCTTTGAAGGAAACAGTGATCAGGGAAGGAGAGTTTCCTTTAGCAGGTAATGCAAGTGCCATTTCTATAGAATTTGACAAACATAGATGGAGATTCTGTGAAGTAAGAGAATTTTTTTGTTATTTTGTGATGGTGTTACTCCAGATGTCAGTAATTACTGTAAGCAAAACTRATCACATGCTTCTTATTCAGGTAGCCTGAACTTTTATGCAGTAACAAACAAATTGCTGTTCTATGATGGTTCACTGGTGAGGACATTTTGAGTATTTGAAAGGAGAGAGTTGACTTATAGGAAGTCAATTTCTGCTTTAATATTATTAAACAAAATTGCCCTTAGAATCAATGCATCAGTGATCAGGCAAATAATTATATACCTATCTAGATATACMTACATAATACAAACACAAAAACATTTGCCCATTTCTGCTGGCTGTGTCCAGAGGTGAAGAACCTCACAAGGTCTGTGGGGAAGGGAGTGCTGGCATCTTATGGAGAGTTCAGGTTTTCTTTAAGGGTCACAAAACGTTGCCAGTGCTGGCAGTGGGGTGTTCCCACATCCCTCCTGAGGTGCAGAAAGGAGAGGGCCCCGTGGCTGCTCCCACAGCAGGTGTTGGATGCTCAGGTTGTGTAAGGAGCTGCAGATGCTGCCATTGACTCACGCTGGCTCTTTTTGTTCGGATCGCAGTGGGAGCCAGGCCTTATGTAATGTTCATTGTCACATTCTCAGTGCTAGCACTGTCATGTCAGCAGAGGGGAAGGATTAGCTCTCCCTTTTCTTTCTTTATGGCTTGATTTTATGGGGCTTTTTGGATTTTTTTTTTAATTTGTTTTTTTTTTCCATTTCTCCCACACTTTCTTGCAGCAGCTTTTGTTGTTCGTGTTGTCAGGGAACAACCAGTTTAAGGCTGGTTTTAGTTTTGTGGTGCCTTTTTGGAGGGAGATTGTTAGCCTGGAGAGAATAAAAGAGCAGGTCCTGCAACTCTCTCACTGATATATGGATGTGTTTCTAAAAGCAGTCTGTTATTTTTTTGCTCTCAGTTCCTGCTCCCCACAAATCACAGTGGGCTCCTTARTACTCACATGCAGTGTAGGTGAAGACTAGATCCATTGTTCAATATTTATGTGGAGTGGGGARAAGCACACTTGCCTTCCTCAGAAGGGTCGTCCAGGACAAGCAGATGCTCCCCAATTTATGATTTCACAGGCTGCTACTTTTTCCTTCAGTTTAATATTCCTATGGAGAACACATCAATTAGAGGGGATCAATGCTACTTAGTTTGTTTGTGATTTGAACAAGATAAAATGAAGGAGGAGAATTGTTTTCTTCCTTCCCAGCCAGCAGTGTGTGGCCACCAGTTAGCTGTGAGTCACAGCAGAGAAACTGCATAGCTGGACTCTCAACAGTCTCAGGCTGCAAAGGAAGAAGGGATTTAAATCACGAAGTAGCAATTAAGGATGGCTTTAAAGGCAMCTTGGAGGGAATAAGTTCCTTTTGTTTTTTCAGGAAACACTTCTTTGCTTTGTTTAAAGCATATAGAGGTCTGCTATACTACTATAGTAAAACTGTTGGCTTGTTTTTGAAAAGAATATTTATCCTTTTAGGTGATTCCCCTGGCATAATTTTTTACRTGATTATTTAATAGAGGTTTTAATATGTTGCATAATGTAAATTAGAGAAATTATAGTGTTTGTTGGAATCAAACTGTTCAAAACCACTGATCTCAGGTTATTTCTTAGTAGATTTTGAAGTGGAACAGAGAACTATTAATTGTTATTTTGCAATAACATTGCATGTTACTGCTTGCAAACTGTTACAAGACTTTTTGTCATAGAGAAGCTTAAGCTCATAGTTCCTTTACTCATGCAGTTGGGTACTTTATGGTAATGTTCTGCTAGGTATTGAAGGCTGCCTATGAGGTACCAAAATGGTGCTAGTACAGCACAGATGAATTTCCCCCAAGGAACCAGCAGTTACCTYCATACACGTCCAGTTTGGAGTGTGTGTGTGTGAGCTGAGTGCACTGAGAGGAATCTTATGGCCCCAATCAACCATTTTACTCTTTTGCTGCCCAACAAAAAAGAAAAACAGAAAAGGAAATTATTGCTGTCATAAAACATGACTGTGTAACAGACAGGGAAGAGTGTTATGCAGTACAGACTTAGAACTATCTGTTTTTATTAAACTGTCTGTGCAAATCCTCTTGCAGTTTGCCAGGGTGCTTGATCCTGTTTCTATGGCCTGGCACCACAATGGCCAGTGTGAAGTCTTGGTTACAAAACAGGCTTTAAGGGACAAATCTTGATGAGTCCCAGATATTGGGCTTGGCTGGAGGTTGGAGAGGTGATGGAATCCTCTTTACTGTTCAGCACTGGAGCAGCATTAGTGTTAAACCTGCCCTTTCTGAAGGGATTTGTATGGGATGGTTGTGTRCTCAGGAATGAGCATGTCCTGTCCCTAAATCGCTTGTGTTGTAGTGGGCAAAGAGCTTCTGTAAAGTCACTTTGGCTTTTATGGCTTTCTATAAGTACAGGGGAACCCTGCTCCTCCTCAAGTGAGGAAGGACTCTGTTCTGCCTTGTCCTGCATCCTTGCTTCTTACTCGATGGTATCTGTAATAGTTAATTRAATAATGGTTTAGTATTTACAGTGCTAGTGGATCCACTGATGAAAGTGATGTACAGAAATGCCCTRAGTCCCCACATCCCCTGATGATTGCTGTTTCATTTAACAGTTTGGCTCATGGCATCCACAGCTCTGCTGTGAACAGCTATCGTGTAGAAGAGGAAAAGTTGCTTTCAYATTTCTCTCTCAACTTTATATGTGAGAAGAGATTTTAAAGCTTTTCATAGGGAAAGAAAAACGTGAGGACAACAGAAATGTGTCCAAATTCTCAAGGTTTCCTCACCTAGAAGTGGGCCTCCTTTCTGTGTGGGCTTGAGGAGGAGGCAGTCACCAGCACGTGGCATTTACTTACTATCTGAGGTGTTCTACCTTAAAAAAGCAAGGCCCAAAAAACTTCAGAACTATTTTTATCTTTGTTGAAAGACGGGACATAATACATGAGAGAGGCTGTCTTGGATGTTAATTTGATGTGCAGTTGATTGCAGGGTTTAACTTCTGGGTAGGATAAACATGACAGCTCTTTTTTCCTCCCTGAGTAAGCAAGGGGAATTTTTCCAAGTGTTTCCCCCTAAGATCCCAGCCCGGTTTCTCAGCAGCCTCACCACTGTTGAGACACTGTGCTGGAAGGCTGAATATCTGCTGTAAGGGTGTGCAGAGGGTTTGATTGGGGTTTCTTGGRGCTGTAACCCTCCTGAGGCTCACATCCCGTGCGGGGATGTGTCAGGTAATCAGTTTATCTCTCGCAAAGTGCCCTTCCTCCAGCGATTAAACACTGAGCACAGTGCCTGCGTCTGCAAAGGCAGGAGATGGGGCAGGTTGGAATAACTCAGCCATAAAACAGTAGCGGCAGCCACAATCTGGCCCTGTTGTGTAATTCCCCTTGGTGGGAGGCTCCGAACTGGGTCAGATCGGTGTGAGAAACGAGGGCAGGCTCAGGGCTGTGCACCGCGTACCTGCTGCCACCAGGCAGGGCGGGAGCCCTCGCGGGACCCAGCCCCGGGGAGGGAAGGGACAGACAGACGGCAGCACGACAGTGGGCACGGAGCAGTTAACCATCTTTGTTTCAGCCTGCTCGGCAAGATTTAGTTAAGTTTTTTTCAAAAGCTTCTGTTTAACTCTCCTGCACATGGCCGGGGCTGCTGAGCGGGTGTCAGGAGTTGGCTTATACAGAACGTGTAGTTACTGCTAAACAAAAATAAAGCTTAGATTCGAGCCCTTTTGTGCTCCAGTCTGAGGGASAGCTGCTCTCCACTGGGTTTGATTTTATCTGTTAGGACACAGGGACCCATAGCCTTGCATTTAAACAGTTTTCAGAGAATGTTTTGTGTTTTGATTTGGGTTTTTTATATTTTAAGGTTCTGGGACAAATGATGGCACATGAGAGGATGACACACAGGAGGATACTGATGGGAGAAACTGTATCATGTGTCATTCTTTGACCTGGAGCATTGAGTGACATTACAGCACTTCTGCTTTTGCTGTTTCTAGAGGAGAGTTCATTCGTGCTGTATTAGCAGTGTTTGTGTTTCCTTGGTTGGTTGGTTCTATGTAAAAGAAAAAATAAGCCACTGTTTTGAAATAGACCTCATTTTGAAATAGACATAGACTTTAGSACAACATTTGTTAGGAAAATCTTCTGATAATAGGTGGCTTTGTGTGTGCAGCCCTTGACTGAAATCATCAGACACCAGAAAAGAAGAGATGCTGGAGGTGACTGTGTTGCAGCAGCCTGACAGCAACTGGACTTGTACCTGCAGACCACAGAAGCTGAATTAGTATCTTTGGCTTGTGTAAACTGGCACAGTTCCACTTGAGCTAATTCAGGTTTTGGCCTTTTCTGCCATCTGCTTGACCAAGCCAACTTATTCTGTGTGACACGTGTACTAGTGGAGGGACTTCAGTTGTCTCTGCCTGSTGGTAAAGTGCTCCTGGGACTGAGTGGTGAAAGGCATCCTGTTCCAAAGCCRATCTCTGCAATGCCTTCTCTTCGCTGTGTTTACTTTCTTTCTGACACTCTTCAGTCTTAGTGAGGGGCAGAGCAGGAGCTGATGACTTGAGCTGGAATAATTCAGCATACTCAACAGTTAGTTAGATTTTCAGCCCTGCTACAGGAGTGTTGTCTTTAACCTTCAAGTTTCTGAGTTAATCTGGTAACTGATGAAACACAGCTGAAAATGAAATTTAAGTGTTAAATGAAATTTTAAGTGTTTACAGATATTTGAACTGCCTTAGATGTTTGGGATTTAGGTTTGTTTTTAAGTGTCTGATTAGTTCTCAAAATTTTATAGTTTACAGTGGWAATGTGGTATAAGTAGGGGGCAGTGGAAAGTGAGTGATGAGGAAATGTTTCTTTCATCTTTCTTTAAAGGTTTTTGGAGAATGTGTGGGTAGTAATTCTTCTRCAGCTTGATCTTTGAATACATTCTTTGCCTATGTTCCTTGAGATCAAGATGCCTTCTTTATTTTCCTTTCTTGGTTGTGTTTCTTTTCATCTGTCTTACACAGCTCCTGTAGGATCATTCTGTGTGTATGGAACAGGAGTGCTCAGGAGTACCCATCACTGACMAGAAGTGACAGTGCATGATCTGAACAGATAAACTGGTGACTTGGTGATTGCCCTGATCCTCTCTTGAGGCTTTATTTTTGTGTTCTACCATAATTTCTGCTGTAATGCACTGGAGTGATGCAACAGAGAAGTTATGCACAGCCAGCCCCTGTTCCTGTCCTTGAGAGAAAGGAAATGCAAATTTTGTCTGGTCCATTCTTTCTTTGTGTTTACTTTTCTTCCTGCCCTGTTTTACAATGGGAGTTCAACCTTTACAACTGATTCTTTGTTGTTTTCTGCCCAAACTGTGAAGGTAACAGTATTTTTGTTGTGTTGCTGGATCAGAGACTTCAGAAGGGCTGTGGGGTAACCTTCGCAGTGGATACAGCTGAGACAGGATGGGCTTTCTGTCTCTGAGCCTCATCTGCTCACTGTGATGGTGTTTGCAGGGATCAGGGTAACAGGTATCCAGAGGAGATGCTGACACTGATCCTTTTTTGTATGCTTCCATTTTGGATGGTAGTKTTCTGAAATTGTTCACATAATTTATTAATTTTTGCATCTCTGAATTATCAGGCATTGATACCAGGAATTTTCCAGCAGGAAGATTCCTGTGTGCATGTCAAGAGCACCAGTGAAGAGATGGAGATTCTTCAATGCTGTGCCTGTATCATTATGATCCATTTCTTATGGCATCTGTTTTCTCCACAGGGTTTTGTACTTTGTCTGATATCTAAGTCTGTTATTTAGAAGGCTGATTTGGTTTTTCATGTGCAGTAATGCTGCTGTGATGTTGAACCTTGAGGCTCAAAGGCTGGGATTTGCTGGGCTCACGTTCCTCTTTGRTGTCCTTGCAGGGCTGCCTCACGGTAGAACATGAGCAGGTAATGCACAAGGAGCACCACTGGGAATCATGTCAGACGAGTCAATCTCAGGGAGTGATCCGGACCTGGACCCGGACTTGGAGCAGGAGGATATGGAAGAGGAGGAGGAGGAAGATGAGGAGGAGGCGATGGAGGAGGACAAYGATGGGGATGACGAGGAGGACTTACTTGATGAAAGTGGTGAGTGAATGGGCTTGGGAATATACTGATGCCTTGTGAAGGCTGACCTGGAACAGAGGCTGGACAGAGTTAAAGAATAAAGGAGGGATTTATTAAAAGGCCTCCATGGATCCACCTTGGGCAGCACAAGAGCCCAGCCAGGGCTACACCCAAGATGAACCAAAATGATCACAAAATGGATGACCAGTCTTAGGATGTCTCACTTTTATAAGTTCTRCTCCATTTGCATATTGCAGATAATTGTCCAGTTACGGCTTTAGATTATGAAGTCCCATCCTTCATGTTTTTCCCTCTTCAGTCCACATTGTTTATGCTCTTGGGCCTGAAATTTGGGCGGTAGTCCTTGGTCCCAAGCTAGGAGRGGAATTGTTTTGTCCAGCTACTCTGTGAAGAGAGCTTACTATCCCTTAATATGAAGCTCAAAACTACACACTAAAGCAGTACAGAATCTGAAAAATATAAAAGCTAAAACCTGAGGCATCAATACTTTGTTATAGAAAACTGGCTGTCACCCCTTGGGAGATTGTGTAAGGGTTAGGATTTGTCCAGCTCCTTATGTGGCTGTTTAGTTTTAATAGGTATTTGATGTAGGTTAAATATGGTTTCCTGGCCAAAAAATTTCCATCAGGAAAACAAGCCACAAGTATAAATTGTAAGGGGGAATAGAATTTTTGAAATAGCTTCAAATTTTGGGAAAGCAATTATATAAAGAAGTAAACAAATCAATTTGCAATTATTTAAAGGATATGATGACAAAAAATATATTTAGGTCATTGGCTTGTCCCATACATAAACAATTTGATGGATGCTATGGACAAATATTGCTCATTCATAGTAATCATCTTTAACAGMTGGAAAATGTTCTGTACTGCCAGCCTACGGGTTGGGTTCTCCTTTGTTTTACAAGATGAAAGATGGAAGTGCTGAATAAGTTGTCACCTTCTATCCTCACCTAGTTCCACTGCCCTGCTCCCTCCTTCGGGGGGGAGCAGTTCAGGTCAGGGCTAATGCAGGGGTTTGTGGGCCTGTGCTATGCAGGGTACATTTGAGTGTTACTAGATAACTGTTCTGGGCCATGGCATGATCCTAGAAATGTCTGTTGGTCCAGAAGGACTGATGTTCTAGGGCACAGAGACAGGAATGCAGAGCTCAGGTGGGAATTCCCCATGCTGAATTTGCCATCAAACTCTTTGCGTCACAACACCGTAGCCAGAGCCTAAGGGGATGCTCTATTTGCTTCCTTTAAAATTGCAGTTTTTAATAACTTCAATGGGTATGCAGGTATTTGAATATACCTACCTAAACCAACTGAGAGTAGTCTTCCTTTTCTTAGCATAGAATGTGTTAAAAACAGAGGCTTCTCCCTTCTTCTACTTACCAAAAATTTTTTGGCTTCAAAATAAACTGTTGTCCTCAAGTGTTGTTTGTTTTGTTGTTATATTCTTTCAGCCATGTGCTATTTGAAGATGCTGTTTTGATTTTAAATGCTTTTATAAAAATGTTTACACAAAACCGAATGCATTCCTCTTTTTTTTTTWAATTCACATGATGCCTTTTTCTAATGAGAAAGTAGCAGAAATGGAAGTGTTAGTTCAGGTAAGAAACAAGGGAATTCCCAACATCAACACAGAGAAGASTTAGAGAGTCACAGATTACTCTGTCTCAGACTGGTCATGATGATGATGATGATGATGTCACTTTGTTGAAAGGACCCTGCAGCAGTGGGGCAGGAGGAAATGGTTGTCAAACTTTCATTAACAGAAGGGAATGTCTGTATGTCATGTCCAAGTGGGTCATTCCCACTATTCCACTAGTCTGTTATCATAGACTGATGTGCTTTATCATCAACATCTATATTATTGTGAGTGGATACTCACAGTTATTTGTCAGGATTATTCTTTCCAAAGCAAACAAGATCAATGTAGGTGTACAGAACATTGTGAACTGCTAATGACAGCTATTTATTTTCATGTTAAAACACTAGAAACATGTTTGTTTTATATTTTTGTAGTGACTAATTWAAAAAAAATTAAAATATAGAAAATAATGAGGAACAGTAGAAAGAATTTACATGAGAAACTAACATAAAGTRTGTTAGTTTCATGTTATGAAACTAACATAAAGTATTTCTATGTTTATTCATTAGGTACAAAGGAAAATTCCCTTCCATGAGCTGAGCAAAGCTAGATTGCCTCTGATGTTTCAGATTGTGCAGCTTTAATTCTGTCTGCCACAATATCAGAATGCTTTCTGGGTGCTTAGATGTATAATTATTGTCTTCTGTGGAGGTGTCCAGTCTGCTTTTCCTGATATCTCCTTACAGCTACACATTGCCTCCAAAATGTCATTTGGCATCTGTATCACCTTAGATCTAATATAAACCAGCCTTCTGCTCTTTAGCCTATGAAATATAACCAACTTCAGAATTAAGAGGTTCATTTTATTGTGCCCATCTGATGTTTGTAGTCCCATGACTTTGTAGACTAACCTCATTCATAAATATCATATCTGGAACAGACAGTTTTATTCATAAGGGATGCAGTGCTCTAGTGTTTATATTATGAAGCTTTTAAAAAGCTTAATTTTAATAATTTCTGTTAAAACTTTGTTCTCCCTATTCCCAGCTGTGCTGTTCTCCTCCTCTCCTGGTATTGTGGTTGTTCTGATCCCACTGGGGATCCTGGGGGGATCTTTCCCTTGAGGATGGGCTCATGCATATTTCTAGCACAACAAGCTTTAGATGATTATTAATCTTTCAGAGCTATTTCTTGGAAGGCTGACAGGCTGCTTAAACATTTTCTCCAAATGGAAACTGATTACTTGCTTTAAATAATAGTGATTATATCAATTATAAAAATAACATTTTTACTGTTTGCTTGCAAACTAGTGGCTTTGTTTAGGATTTCCATGTATTGATGGTGGCTCAAATAACTTAAGAACTTTCCAGTGTTAGTGTAATGTTATCCACACTTGGTGGTGGTTGATCATATCATCTCAGACTTAGCAGTGACTTGGGTTTTGTATGTTTAACCTGTTTGTCTTTCTGATACATGTTGTATGTGGAGTTAATCCTTGTGTGTGGTTTCAGTTTCATAGTCTTTTAGAAGTTCTTTTTACATTCTGGTACTTTAGTGCTATCTTCAGTTTTGGCACATTTTTCTCATTTCTGCTCAGTTTTGTTTGCATTTAGTATAGGCTGTCCTATAGGTGGTCTAGAGTTAGTTTGTACTTGTATGGTACAGGCTTTCAGTATGGAAGAACACAGCTCTTCAACCTTTGCCCCTGCCCTCAAGGAATCAAAAGAGCCTGAAAAGCTGGTTTTCTGAATATTTCTCAGAAAGTGAAAGCTAATAACCACATGGCTTACCTCCTTTATCCATTTCTTCAGTGGTGGCCAGTTAATGAACCTGGGCATCATGTGTAGGAAATCTTCCAGCTTTAGTCGTTTTATTTTCTAGATTGCTCCTTCCAGAACATACCTATTCTGACACTTACAGCTCCTTCCCTGGCTGCCAGACWGCACACCCATCCCAGCAGCACGCTTCAATCCTAGCCAGAGGCTGCCACTGCTGTTCCAGCCTTGTCATCCCTGCCCACTTCATCTGTTTTTTCATCACTTGTGGGTTGCAGCACCTGTTTTATCATGTTTGATTTTGTGATAGCAATGCRTGACTGCTAGAAACTTTTTTTGTTAACTTCCTAAATCGTTTTCACTAGAAATGTGATGTACTGATGACTGTAGAGATAAAGGGCTGTTTCAAGTCCTGCACTTTTTCTCTGATCCTGGTTGTTGCTCAGGGCTGTGTAGGACTCCATAGGAATAAAAGCTAATTTGAGCAAAGAGGAAACAAATCTCCAATATGGATTTTACAGATMATTTCAAACGTGGACTGTTTATACCTCAGAGCTTTCCCAAGGAAAGCTGTTGAGTGTTTGAATGAATCCCACTGTACTGTTCTGTTTTTTCACTTTGGGAATGTCTCTGGATTATTCTGACTGATGTCTMTGGAATTCATTATCTCTTATTCATATGTATTGCTGTAATTCTGCTATTAATAGTGATAGCAAGTTGTTTATTCTCTTACCTCTGGGTATATGGGTTAAACAGTTTCTTCAAGTGCAGTTTGGGGTAGAAGTGGTTGTTCAGTTCTCTCAAAGATGTCTTAATGAGCACAAGCATTCAGACCCTGACCTCAAAGGCTCCTAGTTGTGTTTGCATTCCAGGGTGCATGGTACAGCAGACAGGGGTTGGAATCTGTRCTTTTAGGGTATACTGCTGAACAATTTTCCAGTACTACAGTAGTGCTGCAATTCTTACGTACAAAGATACCAGGCAACACCAAATAATAACATATKAGGTGATACTGTTGTGATAAGACAAACTCCATGGAATTGGCTTTGTCTCCTGCCCTGTGTTCTGCACTTTTTCTCCTTTTCTGTTCCTTCTTTCTTTCCCCACGTTCCAGGGCTGGGAATGTGCGAGCTCTGTGRCATCTCTGTTTGACTACTGGAGAACTGGAGGAGCTGCCTCTTCCCAGCTCAGACTCATACTGTTCCTCCTACTCCCTGGCAAAGTGCTGGAGCAAACCAAGACTGGTTTATGTGGGGTTTTGTGGACAGATAGACTCTTAAAGAGGAGTGAATGAGAAGCACAGTTGGTGGTGCAGAATAGCGAGTCCAGGAGAGGAGGACACATGGGTGCAGTGATGTTTTGCACTGCAGCTCCTTGGTAGGGTGAGGGCATCAGGAAATTTCAGAATATCTGAGAGATTGGTACATGAGATGAGTGAGGGGGAAGAGAGACCCTTTTCCTCACCCTAGCCTCTTAAAATTGCTCACCCTGCTTGTGACATTTGATAGCTCAAACAGAGCCACCTTTCCTTTCTGCAGCACGATCCACAATGTGTGTCAGTAGCTGCTTTTGCTTGAGCTTGAGCTGCCACTTGGCACTCACAGTTTTGAGCTTTCCCCCTTGATACCAAAGCAGGAACTCTTTACTTCAGGTGGCCCACTGCTGATCTCAGCTTGAAAAGATCTCTGCTTACCTTGAGCCCTCACTGTTCATTTAAAGGGGTCCTGCTTGATCAGCTTTTCCTATGATTTTCACTTGGCTRTTGAGGGAAAGAATGTTGGCATGAAATTATAGCAAGTATGGATTTTGTTTAATATGATGTTCCTGTGTGGCACTTTGTGGGTCATCATTATAGGGTGCAATTACATTGAAAGGGAAATCAATTTGTAGCTGCCTGGGCAAATTCTTTGTCTAATCTAATGGGAAAAATGAGTAGTTAATACCATACCTACTAGAAAGTTCATTAGCACCTGGAGTTATTAAWGCTGAAATTATTTTGGAAATCTGTTTTTAACATCATGTGAAAGTGTGGGTTAATATTTCTTTGAGTGTTACGTGAATGCATCCTTTAGGTACAGAGATTTGCTGCTCATTTTGGAGATGGTGTTATTCATGTGCTTCCCACCCCAAAGCATTCTATCTTTTCTTCTCCCCAACAAAGTGCTGGAACAAAACAAAACTGGGGTGTGTGGGAGTCCCCAGCTGGATGTGTGTGGTTGGGAACAGAGCAACTTTCTGTCCTTACAGGGGAAGAGAGGAAAGTCTTTGGTATAAATCTGTTCATTTTGCAGGCTCCTCCTCCTCAAATATGTGAGTTTTTGCCTTTTGACTATGGTTATTCTTATAAATTAGGTCATGTTATACTTACCTGTATGAAACTGAGAGAGAGGCAGAGTATGGAGACAGTTTCCTATCTTGCTGAATGATATCATTTATCATTTTATATTCAGATTTAGAAYGGCCCATCCTGCTGGAGATAAAAAGGAGGAGAAAAAAAGAAACTGCTGTTAGAAAGTAATTTCCCTGCACTTTTTACCTGAAATTAATGATCATGCTTGTGTTGGTAAATGGYGATTTGTTCCAACAACCTGAAACCTTTTGCCTTCTACTTTTGACCAGACTGCACAGCATTTTCTTTAAGGAAACACTGGTTTTAAGTTGTCCTTCCTATCTGCTAGAAAATKTAATTTATTCCTTAAGAAGAGGAGGAGCAATTAGGTACTTACTGCTTTAATCTCTCCACTCCTTTTAGAAAGCAGCCTTTCACAGCTGTGTCTCCAGGTGGCACCAAGGGCAGATGGGCATCCCAAGGTCGAGGCAGCCTCAGAGAACAGAATTGCTCTTTGAGGAGCCCTGCTTCCATCTGCTGCAGTGTGTGGCACAGTGGCCTTGGGTGCTGCATGCTTCCTGCCTCAGACTGGTGACTTGTCCTTTTCCCTCCTGTCCTTGTGTAGCTGGAGGCAGGTGCTGGGGCTAAGGAAAGGCACAAGCCCATCAGAGTAAGCTTGGAGTGGCRAATGGGGTCTTTTTGTTGTTTGAAAGTGGATGAGTTGGAGCAAAAGGTATGGAAAGAAACAGAAGTGAGGACTTTGCTAAGTCTAGAAAAGTACTGAAGAGACARTCATGAGGGAGGCTTTAACTGTAAACTCCTCTGTGTTCTGTATGTACCTATGCCAGAGAGGTGAGTCCCCATAAGTTATAATCCTGCAYTTTAATCTGCAAGTGGATGTTTGCAGTGCACAAGGTGATTTTCTTGGGAAAAAGGAAGAGTGGTGATTGACATMATCTCACTTGTTCCTTCTTGATGGATTTCCCTATATAGATTCTTTTGTTTTGATTACTTGTGGCTGGATGCAGCTCTCTGTRGAGCCCACCAGTACTATTTCCAAGGAAGCTGGAAGGGCATATCCTGGGGAAATGAGCCTCTGCTCCAGTCTAGGTTTGTTGCCTATGCAGTGGCTCTGGTCTTAGTAAAGAGTCAGATCTGAGCTTCCATGTACCACTGTGCACTTTGAGGATCCTTACAAGCCAGGCAGGTTTTCATGCTTGTAGTAACTTTATGTAGACTTTCTTCCAAGCCAATAATTGCCTGCAAAGAGGATGGCTTGTGTGGTATCATAAGAGGTACAAAAACAATCACTACCTGTAAGAGAATTTACTTGTCAACTAATATCCTGCCTATTGACATGTGTTTAGACTTAATCAAATTGTCATAGGAAACTGCACTGCATTACATTAGAAAATGATCCTTATGGATCAGAGTGTTTAAATGTACTTTATTAYATAGGTGCAGAGTGTGGGGCTCAGTCTCAGGTGGCTGTGGGTAACTCTGTAAATGTGCATCCAATTGCAGATAGTGGATCCATTTCTCAGGTGATGTAGTAGAACAAAGAAGTTGAGGGAGTTTTGYTGTTCTCTCAGTTCCTGAAAGGGAGAAGGGCTTTGTGTCTGTTCAGCAAATGCTCTCTGTGTCCRCAAACCTTACCTTCAAGACTTGTGTCGGTTTCCCAAGACCCYAAAAAATTAGGAGCTGGCTGGCTTCTATGTTTCCACAATCCAGCTAAATCAAATACAAAAAATGCAGTTAGTATCAAAGGTAGAAGGAGATGGGATGGTAGCATTCACAGTTTTAGCAGATCTAGTTACTGAGTAATACCGAAGGGTTACGTTGAAATTGCAGAGGAGGTGTGCCTCTCATTTAGGCAAAAGCCCCRCGGATTTCTCTGGGAATTTTGCTTCATTACAGAAGGCTGCAGATTTTACCCATTGTTTTTATCCTGGCAGYTTCCTGGGAGCACAGTGTGTGTGTCAGAGCAAAATGGTGTTAGTGTGTGCAGTCTGAGGGCTTGGCCCTGCCCAGCCAGTGAGGGTTCCTGTCCCCAGCACATTGTGCAGACCCTGTGGCGCCCAACTTGCTTGAACTGGGTTTACTGGACTCRCTAAATGGTGATGTTAAAGAAAAGTCCTCTTGAGTGCTTTGCTGGGAGCAGCCAGTGCTGGATGCTTTGTTATCTCCCCTGTGCCGATTCCGAAGCTGCAGATTGCCTGGCTGGGCATTGTGCTGCGCTGGGGCRGTTTCGGTGGTGGGAGGACGGCAGAGGTGCCTTCCCTATGGGCTGTTTGCCAATAAATCAGGGAGGAATGGGGAGGAGCGGTGCCTGGGCTTCGGGGGCCTTACTGGCTTTACTCTGACTAACCCCGTGAACTCGGTTATTCTCAGCAGGGTGAGGTGTGGCCTGGGGGCTGCTGTGGGAAGGAAGGATGAGATCCTGAGGGGTGCTGTGCCCCTGCCCCCTGCGCAGGGGATTTCGCAGTGCCGATGGCGCGGCTCGGTCGCTCTGGCCGRACGCGGGGACTCTTCCCGGTGCCCTCGGCTTATCCCGAGCACGGGGAAGCTCCGAAGGAAACCGTCGGTGCCTCCCCTGCCCGCCTCCCAGGCTCTCTGACAGCGGCTTCCTTTTTGAGAGGGTGGCACAAAGTCTGGCATAGTCTGACTGTTATATAACCTGGAGTAATGACTAGCTTTACTTCTTTAAAAGGAGGTGATGACGCCAGAGCTCTGCTTCCTTCAGAGCCGCCGATTGGGCGCAGGGACTGGCAGATCTCGTGAAACGATGTGGTGTTATAACCAGCTACGCTTTCCCCCCCTCTTTTCTCACTCCTTCCCTTTGATCTATTGCGTATGATGGAATACAAAATAGAAATCTTTCCATGCAGTTAAGGAGCAGCCCACGTCCGTGGCTCTGCATTTTCTATATTTATGTATATGGAATTTCTCAAATGTTTTTATATCTGTATTTTATCTCTTCTGTTAAAGCTGTCACAAATGTGAGATCAGCATGAAGGTGTGGGGAGCAGGGTCAGCAGTTATTAACTGAACAAAGAATTGCCCCAAGTTGTCTTCCTGCTTTTCTGATAAGCTTTGCAGTATATAGAGGTTGTGCTTTATTGGCCAAACCCTTGCATTTTTATTGTCATAATGCCAGAGAATCTCTAACAAAGGACAGTCCCCCTTGCTCCTCTGTCCTGTTTGGTGTCTTTTCCCCCCATGTACATTTCAGATTGTCAGCTTTACCATTGCTGAATACAAGTACTGTATTCCCTCAGCTGCAACTGCTGTAATGGTGATGAAATCATGTGGAAACTAATTAGCAAATTTGTAATGTGGTATTTTCCCTCTTAAACAGGTAAGGAGTGGCAAAGTCACTTTGCCAAGTTAACATGAGTGTGAAGAAGCCAAAGTGAAAATTCCCTGGTTTACATTTTAGGCAGCACCCCTTTTATGTTCAAGTGTACTGGGTGAAAGACTTCTTTGATTTTCATCTGAGTTTAAAACCATGCAAGGGCTCCTTAATTTCATTTTCCCCTAATTTGTATGGTATTGTGCTGGTTTTAATGACTGGTTAAATAAAATGTGCATGTAGCTATATGGTCTACAAGTGTAATATTAAATAATAAACATGTGGAAGGAGATGAGGAACTGTTTAAATTAAATTAGAAGTATTCTTGAGATTTTAAAACACAATATCACATCACAGTTATTTCCTTTATCTTTTTAACTTCTTGCTTAGGCTTTGGAGAAACTGCAACATGRAACTTTTAGAAGTGTCTGGTTCATTGTTTGGATCAAAGTATTTTTTTATTAACAGTAATTTGTACTGCAGATGTTTAAAATGTCTTGTTCACATTTTCTTCAATGTGCAGTTCACTGACTCAGCCTCAAAAAAATTCTAAGTAGGAGTCAGAGGACTTTATTTTCACTTGCAAATAGGAATGAGACAGGAGAAAGCTACAAGATCAAATCTTTTTGGGCTAGGTGAACAGAAACTTCTAGTTTAAATCTATGTCAAAACAAATTTTGCAATTAAAACATCTGCAGATAATCCTCATCTATGGAAAATATTTAAATACTTGAACTGTTAGAAGTGATTTAAAAGTGGTACTTTTATGTACTCAGCTTGATTTATGTCAAATTTGCRCATAGCTGAAAATGAATAGAATGAAATTAAAGTTGTACCAAAAAACTCTTCAGTGGTGCACAAATGYGTTGGGTCATCTACAGCAGCAGAGAAATTTAGAAAGTTACAGAAATGAGGAATCAGTTTCTTGAATGTAACTGGGATTATAACTGAATGGATTTAATTTTGATTAGAATGATGATAAATATCTGTGGTATAAATTCTTCAACTTTAAATCCTTACATCTTGTCTAGTAACAGCTTATTTTCTTTGGTACATTTAAACAACCTTTGAAAGTCTTGGAATCTCAAGCAGTGTGTTTTGCCACAGTGCCAGTGTGAAAAGCATTTGCAAGAGGCATTGCATTGTGTCACTTCCTGTATTTTGTGCAATTAGATTTTTGTTACATTATGTACAACTTCCCAACCTCTCCCCACTTATATTTAGATGAGTTTGGGAAAGAAAATACACCAAGATTTATATTAATAAAATAAAATGAGAAAAAAACAGATTTATCAAATTTTATGCCTTATRGTTCAATCTGAAACTCACTAAAGTCAATGGAAAAACTGGTTTTTTTTTTCTCTGGTTTTMCATGGTTGGTTTAGATCTTATCAAAAAGAATTTTTATTTGCAGTGTAGTGTTTGTTTAAAAAGCAAATGATTCTCAAAGCCCAGCAATACTGAGTTGCCAACACAGAGTGTTGTGGAGTCCAAGTGTGAGTCTGTCTGAACCATTCTGGGTGGATAAACAACACCTTATACCGTGTCCAAGTCAAACCTGGGATTCTTGGGTGTTTTCTGTGTTGCTAAAACAACATGGAAACTAGGACAGGGAAAGTGGCCTTAATGATGTGTATGTGCCACTAGCAGGTGCTAATCAAGAGTGAAATGTGGCTGTCAAGCCTGGTTCGTGTTCAGTAACTTGCAAACGATTTGGGTTAGTAGGCAGCTTCCCTGCACAGTGGAGGTCAGTGGGGTGTGCAGAAGGAGCTGCTGGATGTGGGGCATGGCTGGGAGAAAGCCATGGGGTGAGGAAGGGACTGTGCAGCCAGCCTGGAGCAGCTGGGGGTGGGCAAGGAAGGTCTCTTCTGCTTTATGGGGTGGTGATGAGGATGAACAGCCTGGAGAGAAGGGCACTACCTCAGCTTGCAGGGACCAAGAGCAGGCTGGCACATCAGAGATGCAGTGCTGCTTCTGCTGCTGTCCTTGCTGGGCTTGGATCAGGTCAGGGAGCAGTCATGGAGCTGCTCAGCCTCTGGAGCAGGGACTGGGAGGTTCAAGGTGGACAGCAAGCATGGGGCTGGGGAAGGAGCTACTCCACCTTGAAGAGAATGCATGCTTTGGGACATTTTGTTGAAATTTATTAGTTTAACTGACTTCAGTTGGATAATGATCTTTGCTATACGGAGGAATTAATGTCCTGAAACACTTTATGGTCAAGTTTCTTGTCTATATAGACAGGTTTAAGTATGAGTTTTAATGCTTGTGAATTTGCAGTGTTCAGGGATGCTGACATTGCTGCTGGAAACACTTGTCAGACAAATAAAAATCATGTTCTAAAGGACCAGTCTCTTAATATTCTATGAAAATACAAACTTCATAGTATTGTGTGGGKTTTTTTTTTAACAGGTAATGCCCTAAGTTGTTAGCAAGGGAATCTCTCAGGTGACAAAAGCTTCTTGAGAAGCCTCTTGTGATGTATAGCACAGTTTGTACAATTGCAAAGAGCTTGTGATTTGAGAGGAGGAAGGTGAAGTGTGACAGCTGGGTAAGATTCCAGACCCCAAAAGGGAAAGGGGGGGAGAACCTTGTTCCTTACTGCTAAGTCTGGCCTCATGGAAAAGCTGTTCAGTAAATGGACTTATCTGTAACAAGATTACCTTCCATGAGGAGATCATTTTATAAACTGACTGTTTCAGGCAGATCTAATTCTTGGTTGTGTGAATATGTATTTATCCTGGCTAGCAGTGGTGGCCTCGCCATGAGCCTGTTGTGAGTAGAAGAGCTAGAAAAATTGTTTCTCCATTTTGCATGCCAAGGTGAAGAGGGAAATTCCCTTTTTATTGCTGTGTTGCAGAAGGACAGGTGTAGGTTTCCTGTTTCCCCCAGTGTATTGAACTTCTATTTTTCTCATACTTGACTGCTGTAATGTGGATGTGTTGTGGTTTAACCTCAGCTGGCAGCTCAGCCCCACACAGCCACTCACTATCCCCTAGTGGGATGGAGGAGAGAATTGCAGGGGTAAAAGTGACAAAGCTTGTGGGCTGAGAKAAAGATAGTTAAACAGCAAAGCAGAACAAGGAATTCATCAACTCCTTCCCATGGGCAGGCAAGTGTTCAGCCATGCCCAAGAAAGCAGGGCTCCATCACRGTAACAGTGACTTGRGAAGACAAACACCATCACTMCRGATATCCCCCCCTCTCCTTCTCCTTTCCCCAGCCCTATATGCTGAGCATGACACCATATGGTCTGGGATATCCCTGGGGCCAGTTGGGGTCAGCTGTCCCAGCTGTGTCCCCTCCTCACTCCTTGTGCACCCCCAGCTTGCTGACTGGTGGGGCAGTGTCAGAAGTAGAAAAGGCGCTGACTCTGTGTTAGCCCTGCTCACCAATAGCAAAWCCATCTCTATTATCAACACTATTTCCAATATAAATCCAAAGCATAGCCCCATACTAGCTGCTAAGAAAAGAATTAACTCTCTCYCAGCCAAAACCGGCGCTGCATGCTTTGCAAATACCAGTTGTATTTACCCAGTACTTGTTTTTAAATYTTGCGTTCCAGATTCATAAATCTGTTAGGTCAGATGCTGAGGTCATGTTTGCTTATTTATTCCAACTGTACAAAGTCCTTATAAGGCCTGTTACAAGATCCTTGGCTATGCACTTCTTTAATATATTTGTCCCTCTTTTCCCCCTTGATAAGCATTGTGTGCCAGCCAGGCTGTTTGAATCTGTGACATAGGTGAAAGGCTGTCCTGTTACTGAGAGTCTTAATTGTAATACAGTTCTTTTTTTTATTTTTTTTTCTTTTTGTGAAATTTGTATCACTCTAACTATGAAAAAACATGTTTGGTTTGTTTTGAAGTTGTGATGTACCCTGAAGCACTGGGGGTGTTTTGATGGCAGCAAGCACTCACAGTGCCCTGCTACCCTCTCAAATGAAAGGTCAAATAAAAATGGCTGGAGTCACACAAAGGGGASCTGGGCTCTGCCCTGGCTGTTCTTGCAGACCTTTAGATCAGCTTTTGCTGTTGTGAGTGCAGCTCATTGTCCTGGAGACCTGCAGGTCTGTGCGAGGGCTGTTGGGACACCRCCTGCTTCAGGTTTCTTGTGCATGTCCTGGCTTTCCCAGAGCTCCCTCACCAGCTGTTTCAATATGCAGCTGACTTTGTTCCATGGACAAATGCTCACTACCAGAGAGGTAATTTCATTATGTGTCTCTCAGCCCAGGTTTGCTGTTTATTACTGGCATTAGATATGCCTGTGAAGGGAGCTGGTGTGGATAAAGTCTCTGTAACGCTGAAGAAGGTCAGGCGGGATGGATAGCCTTCAGGGGTTCAACTACAGCTTTAAAGGACTTATTCTGCACTTATTTATTCTCTTTTGTGCTTGTCCTGATGCAGGTGAATTACTGGGACAAAAACTCACTTAAGTAATCTCTCACTCCACAAATTCTGACAAGTTCTTTCCTGAAAACTTAGAAACTTGCAGTGGTCTGCGAGCTGCTGGTTTAACCAAGCAAACAGAATGCTCTTTCACCTGTTATTGTGCAAACAGGTTACCAGCTCCATCAAATTGCTCAAGTTTCAGTCTCAGTTGTCGAGGTTTCTTGCAAATTAGATGGCATCATGCAAATAGCTCGTAAAATCACCTTGTTTTCAAAGCCAGGAAGGCTGTACTCCTTTTTGCATCTCCTTCCCACCCACCAGTGAAACTCAGAAGCAGAGTTGTGGTGCTGCGTGTCCCCTGCTCTGAGTGTCCTGTTGTCTGTTGGGATTCCCCTTGCGCGGGGCCCCACCGGAGCCTGAGTGGTTATGTAAGGATTTTTATTTTATTCTCAGTCTTGGTCTCTGCCACTAGTTGAACTGGATCACAGGCTGAGTGAATGGGATCTGATCCGTACGGCAGCGTGCAGCTCTGCTGCTCCAGAGAAGAGAGACCTCCCCTGTACACACCCACTCAGCCTCCCTGCTCCTCTTCTCTCTTCTGAAACTCTTTTCCCAGGCATACTGAGCTTGCTGCCGCTGATCGGGAGCGCGTACGGAAGCCAAACGTCCCGGCAGCACAGCTCCAGGCATCGGTCCCCGGTGGAGCAGCAGCTACCTCGGGCAGGGCTGTGTTGTTTGACTCTCCAAGCAGGGGAGGAGATAGTGACAATTTTTATTTAGGCTGAACACGAGGCATATTTAACTAGTTATGTAACGGTGACCCCGGTCCGTCTCGGCTGGGTGAAGGGAGGATATATACGTACTGCTTCTCGTCACACCAGCTGGGTGGATTCAAGCACTAGAAGCTATTTACCAAAGTTATTTTCAGAAACTTTAAGTGCAGGTTTCCCTGCCTGTACCCTGGAGTGTTTTATCAGGAGTCTTTTCCCGCCTGCGAACTGAGCAGCCAGTGAGAGTGGATTTGTGCTCGCTGGGCTGTGGGCAGAGATAAGGAGTTGTCAGGAGTGACTGGAAACTTTTGTCCTGAAGACCCTGAGACAAGAATAGCAGAAGAGCTGAGAGTGTGCAGCCACGTTGAACAAGTGTGCAGGCAAAGGGCTCGCCTCGGTGCACTGAGCAGCATGCTACTCTTGGATGAGTCTCAGCAGTTTCCAGGTACGACGCAGGTGGGGGATTTTGTGGGCTGATTTTTCTTTCTTTTTCTCCCTTGTTTTCTTTTCCCTCTTGCTTTCCTGTTACAGGCTATTCATTTTCCCACCCCTGGGCTGGAGCACCCCACTCAGTGGCTAGTAAAAGTCATCAGGAACCAAGGCTCTTCTGTAGGTCTCAGGTTTTGATGTGCTCTTTACCAGGCAGGGATGGAAGAGGTTGAGATTTCAGAGCCTTGGAGGGGGCATGAGAAGGAAGCTCACTCTTCCTTTGTGTCTATAATTCTGAAGTCTTTGATGATGTGACATTCTGGGTCTGGCTGTTATTGTTTCTGCTGCTGTTGTGTTGTAATGCTGTGAAAGTTCCTTGTCCAAGAGAGGAGACAGTTGTTAATAGCAGTATCATTTTATATCCACTGTCCTCTCCCCCACCCCCTTCAATTTCATGTGGATACTTTCTCTGCAACATCCTACTTGATAAGAGTTTCAAGAGCTTCTTTTGTCAGTGAAATATTTGGTGACTTGCTGACCGGGCAACAATCTGAGCACCAGGCAGAGCTGTTAGTGCTTGCTCCMGATCCCCTAATTAGTGCCTAAGAGACTAAAAGCTACTTGGCTGTTTTCCCCCCTATCAAATGGGAGATGCTGGTGAAATCCCAATGGAAGTTCACAGTTTGAGGATAGCTGCCACTTAATTTGTTTGCTGGTGGGAGGATGTTGGAGAAAAAACTTTGTTCAGATTTGGAGAACTTTCTAAATTTGTAATTTAACCTCTTACTTTGAGGTGAGGTACTTTGTGATGCCAGGCTTCTTGCACTTTGTTCATGTGGCAAATACCTCCAAAGTCATGCTAGGAACCTAACAGACTGATCAAAAATGGTCCCCAGGAGTTCCAGCTCTGGAATCCTGGTTTATTACAGAAGTGCAGTGTGGTTGTCATGAGGAGTTTTTATAGAAATAAGCCRTGCAATATTTGTTACCCATTAGTGGGAAGGGGGGTTCTAGGAAAAAAAAATCCATCTTATTTCTCTGGTTGTGGTGGCAGGACAAAGAAGCTAATTCTGGGAGAGTGTGAACTGAGAAAAAAGGAATTACAATAGAAAATGAGTTTGGATAAATGAGGAATCTGGGTGATGATACAAGTGGCTTATGTAACTTAGTCTAGATAATAGGTATAAAAAGAGAAGACAGGAGGGAAAGATGCTTTTGGAAATGAGACTGTAGGTCATAGATGGAGGGAGAATACAAGGTTAGAGGCCTTTCAAAAATTTTGKTTGGAAGGTGTTTGTACAAAAGTAAGAGAGCAAAAGTGCAAATTAACTCCTCTTTGTACTTGTCAAGTTGTAAAGTCTGGGGCAAGGTATGTCACAGCCTCTACCAAAGTCTCTAGCAGTAGAAAATGATCTCTCTTTGAGGAAGCCTTTTTAACTGATATATTGAAGTTCTGTTCTGGCTGGTGGATCCAAGAGTGTCTCCATCACACTTCTGCACAACCTACCTGTCCCAAAAGAGATGATAAACTGCACAAGGTCACTGAGTGAGTCTGTGCAGAACTTACACATCATGTTCTTCTCTAGTTTTGTGCTTCAACCACTGAGCAATGTTTCTTTTCCTCTCTGATTTATCTGACTTTTCCTCACTCCAGGTGCCTGAACACTTCTTTGTGGTCTTCAGAGTAGCAAGCACCTGTATATGCAGTGCTGTGATACTTTTTTATTTTAAAAATGTTGCTAGRAAGTTAGAGCAGGTTGTAATTTTTTTATGGTATCACCCACCAGTTAGTAAATCAAGGTTTGTTACAGTACACTACCTATCCCCCTGTTATCCTGCCAGAAAAATGTCTTTTAAAATCCTTGTTTTCTTATGTTATACACATATATTTCTTTCTTGACCATAGAGGTGATTGTCCTTTTAGCAACCTTTTGAAGAAACAAGTGCCTGTTTCTTTTCCAGGCTGTAATGTGCTTAGTTTTTAGGGTGTTGTGTATTTTGGGTGGGGGGGCGTCCTTGTGGCATTGTGACTTCAATTTGCATGAGTCTGGTTGCCACAAACAACTTTGCAGCCTTTTGTCAAACTCCTTTAGCAGCACCAATATTTTGGAAAGGAAAACTAGAAGCAGATTGTTCTTTCAGCAATGGTGTTTCATCCTGGTCTTATTAACTTTCTCCAGTGCTCTCGGTCACTTTTCTGGCTGCAGTTGATGGGAGAAGTGCCAGTGGAATGCGGTAGCACACAGGCTCAAACTCAACAATTTGAATTTTTCTCCCAAGTGATGCCTCCCTCATTAAACAGAGTCCTTAAAAATTCCTCTGAAATTTCTTTAAAGACTGAGGCAGAAAAATAGAATGTAGCTGAAGTTCTGTGCTTTGCTACAGTTCTAAGAAAAATCCACAAGTGTGTTTTGTTTTTTTTTTCAAGTAGGGAATTATATGTGTGGAGAAGAAAGAGAATTGTTGGTTAGAGCATAGGACAGGAAGCCAATAACCTGAGTTACTCAGCACTGATGCCCACCTGATTGCTTTGATTTAGTTTCTTCCTCTGCAAGATGGACAGGAGGGTGTTTCACAGGTACTGTGAGGAGCTCATCATGCCCATGAGCTCCTTTGACACTGACTAGGGTACAAGTGACACTATTGTCATTTTGAAATCACTCCTCCTTTATASCACTACCATCAGGAGCAACAACAAAGAAGGAGTCAGATGCTGGAGGTTGCCTTGTGCTGGGATTATTTCSCATGCTGCTCTTTTAAATTAGGAATGAGTGTCACCTGCCTTCTCCCTGTCCTTGTTAGCAGGTCCTGAGCAAAGCTATGATGTGAGCTTGAGGCAGAGATTAAAGTTCAGCTGGTGCTTGTTGTTTGTTTGCCATTTTGGTGGCCTTGGAAGTGTGTGGCACAATAATCCCTTCTTTATTATTTCTCATTGCTCTGAGGGTGTGCTGATATAAAGCTACAACTTCCAGCTACCTAGTGTAAATTAATGCTTATGTAATCATTGCATAATGCAGAATGCTTGTTCCCCTACTCGTCCTCTTTTCTTAGTCCCTGAAATTTATCCCTAGAAGAGTCATGGTAGCAGCCAGCTGGATTCACTGTGCTTGGAACGTGTCAAGCCCCCGTATGCATCTATTTTCTGAAGCTGGAAAGGGGAAATTTTTACCTAAATCAATATTTAGCCACCTCAATGAACTAGATCATATTTCTCTTTTTTAAAAAAGCTTTGAAGTGTTGTGATAATAAATAAGGTTAAATCCGGTTACTTGTGGCTTAGATCCCCACGGTAATTTTTGTAATCTGGCTGACAAAACTCTATTCTGGGTTACTAGTTAACTGGGATAACCAGAAAGGGGAGGTTTCAGTTCCCTCCTGCGCACAGCTTGTTGAAAACTTCCCAGCACTCAGCCTGAAACACTTCCTGACTCCAGAGCAGTAGCTTTATGTAACTCATTGCTCTCGCACACCCCRGCTAAAGGACAAACGTGACCGATCCCTGCCTCCCCTGCTACCTCAGTRGGTGCCTTCCTGTCTTTGTTTCCCTGTCTTCACTAGTGCCCACAGTGTCTGTGCAAGAGAGGGGGCACAGCRGGAGGGAGCAGTTTAGGTTTGAGGACTTTCTTCAGGAAAGTAGTTTTGATTACATATCTAGAAGAGGGATGGCAGATAGCAGYGTTCTGTATCTCTCCAGGTGTTGCTATCTCAAAGCACTATGAAAATGTTTGATTTGAAATTTCACAGCCCTCTTTTGAGCTGGAAATGGATACAGGATTGCCCAGTGCTCCAGAGGAACCATGAGCCTGTGGTGCCTGCAAAAGGGAGGACAACCTGATGGGCACCTCACCTGGGCTGCATTCAGGGGCTTGTGCAGGAGTGGGAGGAGGTCCTGGAGGGGCTGGGTGCCAGGGCAGGTACCTGCCACACTCCAGTGGYAATGGGGTGCCAGTGGCTGTGAGCCTGTGCCATACAACAGTTATATAAGTGCTCTTTGGTGTTTATGTAACCCGGGTCTCAGCGTCCGCAGCATTGAGGCCCAGCCAGAACAAGATCTCWTGGGTATTTGGGGCCTGGTTCTGCTTGCATAATCCCAGGGTTAGAAGATATATCGCCTGTCACCAAAGTTGGCTGTTTGATATTCCAGTTTGCCTCTCAGCWCTTCTTGGCCTCTTCCTTTCCCTTTGGTTTCTGGGTGGTATATTCCTTGCTCCTACCCTTCAATTCTGCTGCCTTTTGTTCCTGAAGGATTCCTTCAGGCCGAGAAAGGAGTTTCACTCTACAGCATAACCTCATCAGCGACTGATATGCTGAAAGATGTCTGAAGGGAARAAGAAGGGCAGTGCTGCATTGTAATTTATCTTTTAAAGTTTTCCATTTATTTGGGCTTACTTCTTGCCAGAGGAGACTGGAGATGGGTTTGACTTGTGCGTGCTCATGGTCTGGCTCCCTCCTCATGCTCTGGCGCACAGATTCAGTGCTGGTGGCTTTTCTTTAGAGCTTCTCTCCRTCCTCTGGTCCTGCACTGGGGACAGAGGCAGCCTGCCATCCTTCACCAGCAGATTTCACGTAGGTGTCTTGAATCCACAGCGAGTGRTGGCTTTACTGATACTTAGAGAAATGAAAAACATGTTACTCAGCRCTTCAAGCAGCACTCTTTGTTATACCAACATGACAGACTGTGTGTCTGGTTACAGTGACAGGTATGAACGACAGACCTGGGGTGGTTAACTCCTAGATAAATCAGCAACGGGCATGAAGACGTACGTGCTTTTTGACAGGTGAGGGAAGCTTCCCCTGGGAGCAGACTCAGCCCGAAAGAGCGATCCTTTGTGCCTGGCAGCAGCGTGGCTGTGACTCAGCAGGACACCGGGCACGGCAGCAGAGCCGGGGCGGGAGCAGTGCCGGCGGTCGGTCCCTGCTGTGGTCAGWGGGCTGCGTTCCGCCGGGGGCCGGGGCTGCCGCTCCCGCGGCTCTCGGCGTGGCTGCCCGCTTGGCCAGGGCGCAGTGCCTGCCTTCGGAGCTCCCGCTGCCGCGGTCCTGTGCGGGCAGGCGGACAAAAGGCTGGTCCCGGCTGTCGTGCTGGCAGCAGTGGCAGCTGCCGGTGACCGGAGAGGGCTAGGGGGCGGCCGGGCGCGGGGTCCGCCGTGCCGGGGGCAGCGCGGGTGCCGCGGCCGGCGCGGGGGGGCAGGTGTGCCGGGTTATATAATACTTACATAATTAGGGCTTTGTTAAGCGCTGGTGGCTGGGAGGGGCGTCCTGCCGTCGAAGACTGAGCCCGATTATTTTCCGAGGAGAACAAAGTCTTGTTGCTAGTTAGCTGCCCTGACAGCGGCTGCCGCGGAGAGCCCCGAGTGCCCGTAGGGGCTGCGTCCTGCTCCGATCCCCCCTAACGTGGCTTTCCCAGTGCTTTGGGTGGAAGCAACCAGGTGTTGATGTGTGCCGTCTTTGTGCCTCTCCTGGGTGTTGCAACAGGTAAAGCCTGGAGGAAGGGACTCTGAGCTTTTCCCTTACTTTCACCTACACTGTGCTTGAGGGGTTTCACAAGGAATTTACTGCCTCCAGCCCAGCCTTGTGGTGCTCSAGTGTTTTCACACAATGCCACCTCTGTGAGAGGTGCTCTGTACAGACACTACTTCTCCCTTCTTGCATGGCATCCATGCAACAGCTGCACCAGTTGCGTACAAAGAATATTTTGAAAAAATTTCATTTCTATTGCACAGCTGAGTACAGGATGAGCCAGAGGACTCTGGCTGTTGCCAGCCTCCGAGCTGATTGCTGTGCTGCAGTTAGAGAGCTGCTGTTCTTCATGAGCTGGGTGCAGTTTCAGTGGCATCACCTACCCACCACTCCAGCTCCCAGCACGCTGGGGAAGCATCACATAACCCAGAGAGCACCTTCCAGGCTGTCAGAGCCTTTGTAGCTGGGCTTGCTCTGCASAGTTTCTCCTCCAGCCTTCGGCACTCCAGTTGTTGTAGTTCAGTGTGTCAGGGGCTGAGCTGCAGCTGGAGCTGTGCAATTAGAGTTTCTTGTGCCATCCCTCAGTGCTCCTCCCATTCCTGCTTTGACAGCTCAGTACCGGCTGTAGTAGCACTAGCTRGTATTAGCTAGTCTCTGACAGGCTTTTGCCCACAAACTGCATAGAAGTTCCCAGAAGGCCTGCAATAATATTTAACTGCTCTTTGTTCKTTGTGCAGGACAAAAGAAAGCTCCCAAAGTAAGAATTAACTGCTCACTGCTCTGCATGCAGYTACCTTCTGTACCATGCATGCACATCCCTGTTCTTAGGGTAGGAAATAATGCTCAAAAACTCAGCAMATTTTCCTATTTGGTATCCTGAGTTTCCGTAGTGAAATGATTTTAGAAATAAACAGGTGTCTGGGTTTCAGGGCTGTGTCTTTCCTGGAGTCACTGGAGTTACCCTGACAATTAAGCTGCTCTCCCAGGAGGAGGTGTACATACCTCTAGCTAGCCCTGTTAGCTGGCCTCTARCTGGGCAGGCAAGGAAGTCACCAGCTTACACTGTAGCTTGTCCACTGAGGGGTCTCTTGGATCTTCTTGTGCAGCAACCTCAGGTGGGAGACTCTCAGATCTTCTGAAAGGGAATTTCTGTACTCCTAGGAGTGCTGACTGTTGCTAGAGCCAAACCGTGGATGCACAGACTGGGACTTACTGGGGGCTGCCTTGGAGCACAGAGATTGGCTATAATGCTGKTTTTCACTTACCTTGGTGTCAAGGCAGTGTTAGTTACATGAATATCACACCTCAAAACAACCTGCTGCTTCATGACACTTTGCAGCAACCTGAGCCATTTTGCAGAGCAGGCTGTGCTGAGAGCAATTCACTGCTGAATCGATGATCTAGAGAGTATTCTCCAGGCTGGGTCCTGTGCTGTTGCAACAGAAGCTTGAGAAGGTGATGAGGTGAGCTTGGCTGCAATAGGAGGTGCCTGACTGCAGGACAGATCTTTTGCTGTGTTACACATCATGAGTCACAGCTGTGTGCAGTGTTTAGGGACAGCTCTGGCAGTCACACCACAGAGGGAGCATCTGAAGCAGTGTTACACACRGCAGTCACGACTCTCTTACAGAGACTTCTACACTGTAACACTGTGACATGCAAGTGTTGGTCGAGAAACCAAACACCTCCCCCTGTTTGTATGYACATCTGGGGGTGGTGCTTGCTGCTGCTTGCTGAGCAAAGAAAACTGGCAACCTCTGGCCTGCAGCACAAACCAGAGCCGTGCTGTAACCAGGTCTGTTGGGTTTTGAAWGTGCAGGCACATTTCACACCTCTAGAGTGCATGAGAAAGGATAGTCGTGCACCTCTTGGCATCCAGGGTACCTTGCAGGACAGAGTGCCTGGGTGTGTGCAGGTGTCCATAACCATGGGAACTGTTTGGGGATTTCTCAGACAGAGAGCTATAATCCACCTGAAGGAGTAGCTGCATTGATGCTGCTGCTACTTCTCCTGGGAGATCCTCTTTGTAGATCYGGTCAAGACAGTGCAAAACATGGAACAAAGCTGGTGTGAACTGGGTGATTCTTGGTGCCCACAGCTTGTAACCATGGGATGGATTTACACCCTTGCCAACAGCCACACCTGGCTGTCTTCTGCTGGGCAGACTTGGGCCTGCTTTTTCTGATGTGGCTCATCTTGCTGTGCAGGGCTGTGCTGGGTTGTCCCCCCCAGGCTGGTAGCAATGCTCTTCTCAAGCAGGCAGTGTGAATAGGTGCCCAGGTCTTCTTAGAGTGCGCAGCAGCTCCAGCGTGATCAGACAGTTGTCGACATGCAAAYGTGGCTGATGAATTTTTGTGTTGTGTAAAACACTACTTGTATAACCATGGCAGRGTAGTGTGTCGAGCTCCTGTTACAAAACCATAATTGCCTTTCTGTTGTCTATGTAGGTTTGGCAAAATTGGGGCAGGATTATTCCATTGATTACCTGATGGGACCTGTTCAACGAGGCTGTTCCCACACTCCCTCCAACCCAAGATCAGACCCGTTCTTAAACAAAATAGGTGTTAGTGTGTGTAGTTATTGTTTCTTAATGTGTTTCTGTCAGTGTGGGTCCCATTTACACAGCTTGGAGCTCACCAAATTGGAGAGCAGCCCTATGACTGCAGCAGGGAGCTGTGCTTTTCATCTGGGTTAGGTTTAGGCTGTGCAYGTAATCAGGAGTTTAATACAAAGCAGCAGCAAAACAATTCTTGCTTGTAACTGCCAGTTCATGCCACAGGTGTGGTGGGAACTGTTGCAAGGTTAGACTTGTGATTTTATCATTGTGTTAGTTAAATTTTGTGTACAGGTTTATTCCTGGTGGTGGCAAGGATAGGAGCAGCCTTTGGGAAGCTGGCTGTCCCCTGAATCCCACTGCAGCTGAATCACTGAGATGTTTGGAGCTGTCGCTAGTGTGGAAGAGCTCTCTTGATGCATATGTGTCAGGAATGTGGGCTGAGGCACAGATTGTGTTCCTCACCTCAGAACTTGTATTGGCAGGACAAACACCAGCCTGAGCAGACGGGGCTGTGGCAGATGAGGGCTTGTACTCAGTGCAGGACCAAATTTATCATCAAATTTTGGGCTTCAGGCTCCTGGTCAGATGAGAATTATATTTTAAAACACCTGTCTGATCCAGCTGTGTGTAGGTTTTACCAGAGCTCCTATTACATATCATTAAGAGGAAGGAAAAGGTAAAATGCAGAAATGAAATGAGTCTACATAGGGATTGCAGAACACATCTGTAAACATAGAGGAGACATAATAATTTGGGCTCCTGAGCCTTTAGGTTTTGCTATTATCAACCTTGTCCTGAAGACACCCTTGCCTGGCASAGTGCAGGTGGCAGGTTGGCTGCTGGAGGAGGTGACGTGGGCAGTTGCTGGAGTGTGGGGAGGGAAGAGCTTCCTCTTCCAAACAAGCGTGGCTTTGTGCTCCCTGGTGCCTTGTCAAGGTCCTCGGGCCAGGGTGAGATGGCAGCAATGTAACCATGGCAGTGTTTGTCTCCGGTTTAATGACTCATCCCGGAGCATGTGATCACGTGTGCAGCCTCCCTGCTTCCCTTTGCCCTATTTCATCCAATCTTTTGATCTAGTTATATAACCAGGAGTCAAGAGGGGTGGGGGGAAGGAAATAGTGCTGAAGAATTGCAGGTAATGTGACTAAAATGTGTCTGTAGCTCAAATAGCAGAGTTGTTGTCTGGGAAGCCTGAGAAACTGGGTTTATTCCCAGCACAGTTCTCTCTCTGCAAGTGAGCTGATGCTTGATATCTGAGCTTGTAAGTCTAAAGAGGCATGATGGGAGGACAGGGCTCCAAGACCTTGGCTGTGGTAGAACTGCTGTGCTTGTAGCAGTGAACCCCTTTGCCTTTATCTTTGTATGCATAACTTTCCTTGCATTCATCATGAGATCTGTTCCATCCTGTAAGCTGTGGATACCTGGTTTTCCAGTATGTGTAAGGCTTGCAGAGACAGATATTCACAGAAATGTTTRAGCTGCTCTGCCAGTTACTGGTCCATGGTGGGCAGAGCTCTGAAGTCCTAAATCTGTTCTGACATAGACTTGCAGCAAATGCTGGGGTGGGTCTGGTGGGATGTCTGGAGAGGAAGTTTGCAAAGTTGGTGCTTTTGAACAAGGTGTGAATCTACTGCTTGTCATCTCAATTTTAAGATGTGATGCGAGAGATAAGGTTAATTTAATGGGCATATCAACATGACAGCTGTAGGTGCAATGTGCTGTACTGAAGCATCCTTCATTTAAGCTCCCAGCATTTTGAGAAGGAATGCTCTCTGTCTCCAGATCCCTCAGAGTCACAATGTGATGCTTGTTGCTTCTGTATTACTTCATCTGCCACATTCCTCTGCACTGATGTCTTCTTTCCTTCAAAGTTCTGTCTAAGTGTCATTTCAGTTCAGTCATTAGCTCAGATACACAGTGTAAGCAAGGAAGCTGATTACAAGATGAAGTTCAGGGTATCTCTTTGCCTGACACAAGGGGACAAGATGCTTCAAAGAAGCTATTACAATGCTTGTCAGAAACAGTTTGCTTCAAGGRAAGCTTTTGAACAGAAACATTTCCTTTCTTTGCTCTGGAAGCATTAGCTTGGTCACTGGCAGCCTGTTGAAGAGCCAAGTGTCACATAGAACAAGGTGTCATTTCACATTGTGTTTTAAGAGTGGAATCAGGCACAAATGGAAGTYTGAAAGTTGGAGAATAAAGAGAAAAAGGAATGCATGTGATTTACAATGTAGGAAGAATATTGCCACTTATACTTTGTTTGACAAAAAACTTGTTAGAAATTACCATTGAAACCATGAGAGTGAAGCCTGGTGCTAAAACCACTGAGCTGCCTGCTGAGCCATGACCCAGTGTTTGAACCAGATAACCTTTTACATACTGTGTTCTGTTGACTTGRGAGATGGTTACATAGGTGTCATAGAGATGGAAATTTCTGGCCYACTTGAATGATGGGAAACAAAGAAAAAGAGATTCAAGTTCCTGTTTTTAATCAGAGCTTATCCGGCCCTCATAAAAAAAAAAAGACTCTTGGGATAGCAAGTGYTCCACATGGACCTAAATAATCTCCCTTGTGTTCTTGTCAGGGCACTTTTGGGTTGTGTTGAGGGGTGTTAGTCTTGGCTTTCACTAGGGACACATCCTTCACTGTAAAACTTTTTAGCTCCCTTTGACTGTCAGAAAGGACCCCAGTTTTGACCCTCAGAGTGACAAGCTTGCAAATGAGTGAGAGTAGGGCTTGTCAGATCCTGTTCAGCTCAAACCCTGCTGATTGCTGATGGGAGAGCCAGGCTGTTCCCATGCCGTGTTGTTCCCCTTGCAGACCAACCCCAGGAAGCCGTGTTCAGCGGTGACCATGCGGAGCACGCGGAGGATGGAGAGTGGCAGCGCTCGACTTCAACTACCTCATCTCAGAGCGAGCGGGCAGAGCAACTCTTGCAGAACCAGCACAAGAGCCTGGCCTCTGAGGACACCAAAAAGAAGAGGGCTCAGAAACCRTCTCACATGCGGAGGAACATAAGGTAAGCAGCAGCAGCAGCAGGACAGAAAGAGCTCAGGTCACATATGGTGGTGAAAGCAGAATCTCTGCACTTTGCTTCTGAGCTACGTTGTGCCGCTGCTGGCAAACCAGATGGTTTTTCTTTTCCAAAACCTTAGGATTTCACCAGTGGGAGTAGAGTGATCTCAGACTGGAGTGCTGCGTGTGGGTGCAGACTTGTTTGGTATTTCAGAAGACTGAGTATTTGGTTATGGAATATATTGCAAAAATTGTGTAATTGCTGCTGTCTTTTGAGAGATGTAATTGAAAAACAGTGCCACCATTAAGTAAATACCAGTTTCAGATATTTGCTGAGGTGAATCCTATTGCAAACAGCCTAAAATACAGTTCTTTCCTGTACTATCCTGGGCACYTGTTGACAGGAATGCTGATGCTATGACTAGCAACTGAAATGCTGGAAGTCAGTTTCACCTGGATTTTATAAAGCAGTAGTTGTTTGATTGTGTAATTCACCACATATTCTGGGACGGGTTGTGAGGTGGTAAATCACTAGGAAATTTTGCTCAAAGGAATTTTATGAGCTCAGAGGAGAACTGATGGAGCAGGAAYCCCTGTTGCAGCAAGTGGCTCTCATGCCCTGTGCTGGTGATCTTTGGTTCCTATTTAAGCTTGTGCAGATGGATTTTCTTAAAGCTGAAGGCATAAGCACTGAATAGGCCTTGAAAAATGGGAYTTCATTAGGATGAAGGAGATGTCCATGAAGTGTGGGGCTGAGTGGTTTTAAAGGCTAGTTTGAGGAAGCTAGATTTTACCACTGCTTGTACTGCRCCTCTGCTCTGGCAAAAGCACCTTGTGACACTGAAGCAAGGGAAAAGCAACTTCTGGAAGTAAATAAAATTACCTGTAAAGGGAAGGTGCCTTGAAACAATTGTTAAAACCATTAGAGACCCTAGYTCCTCAAAGTGCTGTCAGAAGAGAATCAGGGTGATGACTTTTTGTGGGGGAATTGATGCATTTTCTTCACATATATCTCCTTTGCATGACTTAGTGCATTTTGTGTTTATAAACTGCATATCAATAAAAAATACCCTTGCAGGCAGAAGAACTGGTCTCTGGTAACCTAGTTTAAGTATGTGCTTACCCACTTACCTCTTTCTTCCTTTCATTACTTTGCTTCTGTTGAACTTYTGTCTTTTCCTTGAGTGATAGTAGTGTTGTCTGTAGTGTTGAAATAGCTCTATAATTTGCCCATATCTTTTGGGGGATGATGTTCCTAYTCTATGTGGCTGACAGAATACCTGGAGCTTGTCAGTCCTCTTTGCAGCAGCTGCGTGGCTGTTCATATTTTTGGAAGAAATGGAGGGTAACCAAATCCTGTTTGCCCCTGTGTTCAGAAAGCTGTTGCGTGAGGACCAACTGGAAGCCGTGACAAAGGCAGCCCAGCAGGAAGAGTTGGAGAGAAGGAAACGGCTTGAGCAGCAGCGGAAGGATTACCCAGCCTCTATACCAACCGTTCCCCTGGAGTTTCTTCCTGGTAAGCCCTGGGAGATGCCAGCCAAAGCAAGAGTTTTAAGGACAGATGCTGAATGAAGAAGATAGTGCCATGCTTGTCCATGATAGGACAAGGGGTAATGGTTTTGACCTAAAGGAAGGTAGATTCAGGCTAGATACAAGGAAGAAATGCTTTACARTGGAGGTGCTGAAACASTGGCACAGGTTATGCAGAGATGTGGTAAATGCCCCACTCCTGGAAACATTCAAGGTCAGGGTGGATTGGGCTTTGAGCAACCAGATGTAGCTGAAGATATCCCTGTTCAGTGTGGAGGGGTTGCACTGGACGACCTTTGAAGGATCCTTCCAACCCCAAACATTCTGTGATTCTATGCTGTATTTGAACTTTCAAGTGTAAACTCTTGGAACAGCAGTTYCAAACCACTTGTAGGTTCAGTGTAGGCAGTTCCACTTCTGCCTTTGTTTCCTATTAAGGATACAGTGGCTGCTTGGTGGAAGGTGCCAGGTAATGTTTGTTGAAGATATTTTGACACACATCAAGTGTGTGTAGGGGGATGCTGAAACAGATCTCTCTTGTCTTTCCAGCTGGTATGGGAGCTTAAATCAACAGGCTTGGCATAAATGCCAGAYCCTGTTTGTCCTGGGAATGGTCTGGTAACACGTGTGTCTGGTACTGGGGATAGTGGAGCAATAGACTGGGTGCACATATGTTGGTGATGTAACCTTGGCCGTCCTTGCATGTTTTGACAAACAGTGAGTTGCAGATAGTATAAATGGTTAAGCATCACTCATGTCTTTGGGTGAATATGTTACCTTGCATTGTTTCCCAATCTGGATAATTTTGGTGATTTAGCTTATAGCACATCTTCAAAAGGTGTAAAGGGCAGAGAAGTGCAGCTGGATGTTGGACAAGGGTAAGGAATTCTTGAGTTGGCCTTGCCTCTTGAAGAAATAAATATTTTCTCATGTGTGCAAGTGTTAAAAACACTTTTACATGTGGGAGAAGGAGTAAGAGCTGTTTAAAACACTTTGGCTTACACAGAGTAGGTTCAGCCCCAGAAGAATGTCATTGCTTGCTGTGTCACTGCAGTGATGCTGTTTGGCCCCATTAGCCTCTCCTCCACATGGCAGCACTAAAAACATACAAACAAATGCTCCTGATCAGCCAAAGTTGTTTGTGATATGTGGGATGTAATTATTACAATGTTCCTACTAACAAAGAGCAGTTATTATCCCTTCAGCAGCTGATACTTTCTCTGCTGGATGAAACACAGCTTTTACTGAGACCAAAAAAAAGAGAAACAAAGGGCTTTAGCATGTTGCATGGTCAGTGTGCCCCAGTCAAGGCATGAAACAGAGAGTGCCATCAGCAATGGGCTGTTGTTTCAGCATATTGAGAATGGAGGAGATTGTGACCCAGGAAGCTGAGTCATAGCAGGATTGTAGACAGTGAGAGTCTGTTATGGAAAATTCCAGGACTAAGTTATTGGAGCTAAAGTGGAAGGAAATACTGTCTGGTTTCTGAACAGTTTTGTCTCCTTCCCCATTATTATGAATTACTTATTGTTTGTAATTTATGTTTGTAGAGGACATAGTTTTCAGAACAGCAGAGGCGACCCAGCTCCCCCCTCAGGTCCTGGCTGAGGAAGTGATCTGCCTCGACAGTACCAGCAGTGGCAGTGAAGATGATACTAAAGGAAAAAATAGCATTAAAGATGGTAAGTGACCAATTGCCTCAGTCTTCTCTTCTCACAATATGCTGTTTATTCAGCCACAAGTCTGTTTTCATCTGCTCAGATGCTCCAGTGGTGAATCACTTCAGACTTTTGTAGGCCTATTGGTTTCCAATTATATGGGCAGTTCTGGCCTGTGAGTCCTAAAATGACATTTATAAAATGGGCTGTTAGGCCCTCTTGTGAACTTGTGTTTATTTCTGCCTTATAAATGCACTTAATTTTGCCCAGTGCATTKCTGAAGAATGCTTACAGGAGATGTGGCACCATTTGCTGTGTGTAAAAGTAGCATCTAAGTATTCAGATCTGCAGTTGGAAGTGRTTTTGTGTCCCTTGTCCCAAAGGGATTCAACTGGACTCCTTGGTGATCCTTAGACATTATATCAATCAATAAAATTAATGTCTGGGCTTGGGAATTAAGAAGACATATAGAAGAGAATGTAAAACACTCCTAGAAACTGTCTCRTGTTCTCTTTGGATCAGTCCAAGTTAATGTTCCCTGAAACATTTGAAAGCCAGAGATGCTTTCATATGCTGGTCTGAGGGGCGTGGTGTGTGCCTGTGTCATGCCTGCTTGTTCAGGATACRTCATTAGGCCAGGGTGGAATTGCAAAAGCTGGGGGTAGCCTTATTTCCTGATAGGTTTTTTCCATTCATAATAAACCCTGACATCAAGTTAACTTTGTCCTTATTCTCTCCTGTTTTGGTTACTTTGCAGAAGTGATTGAGCTGAGCTCAGGAGAGGATGATGCCCTCCAAATTGTGGACAGCAGTGACTCTGGCAATGAGGGGGAGGAGGATGGCAGTGAAGAGAGCAGTGGCTCTCATGTGAATGATGCCTTAAATCAGTCAGATGCTCTGGGGCAAGTCATTGTCAACATCAATCATCCACCAAATGAGGAGGACATTTTCCTGGCTCCCCAGCTTGCACGTGCAGTGAAACCTCATCAGGTAGGCTTTGTTAGCCTTGAAAATGCAATGAATTCAGGCAAGCCTGCCTGGGAGTCTCAGCAGAACTTCTTTGGTGAATCCTGTGACCAATCTGGTTGTGGTGGTGACTGTTGTGGACAGTCAAATGATAAAACTGAACCAGAGGGTGGCCAAGGCTCTGTATAACTTCAGCTGCTGTTACTATCAGACCTTTGTATATTTAGATGAACTTTTACAAACTAAAATTATATTTATAAACAAACTAATCAACCCCAGTTCAGATCCTCCGGCTACAAATTAATTTTATTTATTGATGTAGTCTCAAGAAATTCTATGAGCATGTAAAAATACAGAGTTTCTGAACCTTCCCTAGATTAGAGTAGTTTAATGAACTTGAAACATGCCCTTTACATTTCCATGGTCCTCGTGCACTCTGTAAATCCTTACCCATCTCAGACTTTTTGTCTGCCACCATTCTAACACTTTTTCTACTTTTCTGCCTAGATTGGTGGAATCCGATTCCTTTACGACAACTTGGTTGAGTCCTTGGAGAGATTTAAAACCAGCAGTGGATTTGGGTGTATTTTAGCACATAGCATGGGCCTGGGCAAGACCATACAGGTGATCTCTTTCTTGGATGTACTTTTTCGGCACACGGAGGCAAAGACTGTTCTTGCCATTGTACCTGTAAGTAGCCACATGAAGGGCTGGCTGAGGGGCTTCYCTACACTGCTTCTTTCTTTGCATAGAGAAGGTTGATTAGTGTCCCATCATTCATCAAGCTTTGTCGCATCCTTGCTGCTCTTCCCCCTCTATCATTCCCTGTGTTCCTGAATTTGCATGCTGCTTCCATCTGGGCATGCTGGGTGTCATTCCCTAATCTCATTTCTGCTCTTAAAAATCCCAAGTGACTCAATTGGGTTTTTAATTTTTCCATGGCTAACTTTTTCAGGTGAATACGCTTCAAAACTGGCTAGCAGAGTTCAACATGTGGCTCCCAGCACCTGAAAACCTTCCTGCTGATTATAACTCCAAAGAGGTCCAGCCCCGCACCTTCAAAGTCCACATCTTGAATGACGAACACAAGTAGGTGACAGTAAAACCTTTTCTGAGCTCTTGGCTCAGGGACTTCTGCTTCTTCCTGTGTCATTTTCCTTGCCTGGATCAGGGCAGTGCAGTGCTCCTGGGGAATTCTCAGTTCATTAGCTGTGTCTATACACCTACCTGTTGATGTCTTCACCTTCTGGGTGGGATATATTTGAATCTGCTGATGCTGCTTCAGCCATGTATTTACTGTTGGCCAGGATCTGGTGTACTGTGGTGGACTGAGTGAAGACAGTGTCTTGATCTGAACCAATTCTGAGTAGGCTGGAAGGGAAAGAGGCCTGGGGAACAGGAGCATTGAAGGAGACRACAGGGGATAAACAACTGGAAGATTACAACCATGTGCCTTGGCAGCTTGTTCTGCAAATGATTTTTGCAGAGGCAAACCCAGCAGCTCTATAAAAAGGGAACTCTTGAGTTCTATATGCTTTTGTGCATGACAAACTTCTACACCTCAGTTCCTGTAAGGATTTGCATTCTTAATCCTGCTCCATGGCACATAAAAGGCTTTTTTTCCCCTCTGTATCTGTTCGTTTCCTAAAGAAATTTCATTGTAAACCTCCATCTGGTTTGATGTGAGAAAAATACTTTCAAATACCCATTGGATGGGTATTTTTTTCCCAGCAGACTCCAATCCAGTGATTCAACCTGATATTGGACTAAAGCTTAAGTTTATTTGGTTGTTTTGCAGGACAACAGCTGCACGAGCAAAGGTGGTGAATGACTGGGTGACAGAAGGTGGTGTGCTGCTGATGGGATATGAGATGTACCGTCTCCTCTCGCTGAAGAAGTCCTTTGCCACTGGCAGGAAGAAGAGAACAAAGAAACAAACTGGCCCTGTCATTATTGACTTGGATGAGGAAGACCGGCAGCAGGAGCTTCTGAAAGGTGGGAAGTCAGCCCTCAAGAGGGGAGAGTGTGGCCCTGCTGTCCAGCTGGCTGTCAGCTGTGGCAGCAGAGGGAAACAACCTATAACTTGCTTTTAGTATCACTGACACGATAGAACTTTGCTGGGCGGGATCGCGTCTTTGGAGGCAGAAGGTTGTTGAGCTTTGTCTGAGTCTTTAATTTCTTGAAAGAGCTCCAAGTAAGTGTGGAATTCAGCACACTGAACTCTGGSATTTGTTATTATGAGATTTGCCACTCTGATTTGATGCAAGACACCCAACTTGATGAAATGCAGGTCACTAAACAGAAATCAAGGGACAATCATGTTTGCTCATTACCACATTTTGCTAAATCCAAACTACTGTCTAGTCAAATGTTATCTCCTGCATCAGCCTTGCTCTCTGCACCCACGGATACTGCTTTTTTGTCTTTCAGAAATACCCCTCTATTGTGTAGCCGGAGACCTTATAAAACCAGAACTTTGTGTTATTCATCTCTAACTAACACTTAATGTCCCTTGTCCTCAGGGATTGAGAAGGCTTTGTCTCGCCCCGGCCCCGACGTGGTTATTTGTGACGAAGGACACCGGATAAAGAACTGCCATGCCAGCACCTCGCAGGCACTGAAGAACATCCGCTCGCGCCGGCGGGTGGTGCTGACCGGGTACCCTCTGCAGAACAACCTCATCGAGTACTGGTGCATGGTGGACTTTGTCCGGCCTGACTTCCTGGGCTCGCGGCAGGAGTTCAGCAACATGTTTGAGCGGCCCATCCTGAACGGGCAGTGCATCGACAGCACCCCCCAGGACGTGCGGCTGATGCGCTACCGCAGCCACGTCCTGCACAGCCTGCTCGAGGGCTTCGTGCAGCGGTGAGTCCAAGGGCAGATCTCAGGGGGGCAGCCCATGCAAACAGCTCCTTCATCACTAGTTACCTGGCTTGTTTGCTGAGTTTGTGCAGTGCAACTAAATCCTGATCCCTTATAGAATCATGGAATTTTTTAGGTTGGGAAAAGACCTGTAAGATCATCAAGTYCAACCATTAATCCAGCACAGCCACCACTAAAGTTTGTCCCCAGGTGCCACACCTACAAGTCTTTTAAATCTCTCCAGGATTGGTGACTCCATCACTACCCTTAACAGCCTGTTCCAATGTCTGACCACCCTTTCYGTGAAGAAACTTTTTCTAATATCCAATCTAAACTTCCCCAGAACAATATGAGGCCATTTTCTCTTGTCCTGTCRCTGTTACGTGGGAGAAGAGACTATTCCCTACCTGGATGTAACCTACTTTTAGGTAGTTGTGGGGAGAGAGAGAGGTCCCCCCAAAGCCTCCCTTACTGCAGGCTGAGCCCCCTCAGCTGTTCCTCATCAGACTTGTGCTCCAGACCCTTCCTCAGCTCTGTTGCCTGAATCTGGACATTCTCCAACACCTTGTCTTGTAGTGAGGGACCCAAAATAGAACCCAGGATTTAAGGTGGGGCCTCACCACTGCTGAATAAAGGGAGAGGTTCACTGCCCTGGACTGCTGGCCACACTGTAAAGTTGGTTTGCTCTGGTACTATAGACTCTGATAACAGAGAACTGCACCTCTAGGTTTATTTTGATGGCTTAATAGCCAATTTGGATGTGTGCTTTGTGACATCCTTATCTTAGAATCTAAAAGTGTTTTGTGAAAGTGTTAAGGAAAGTCACAGTGACTCCACCACTCTGGAAACAAATCAACTTTTTTTTTCTCAGATGAGGATTCTAGGATACTGGTTTGGAGTGTCTTAATCATTGGCAGAGCTGAAAATAGACTTTACATCTTATTTCTGATTTTCAGCTGCCATGGAAAACGGGACTTTCATCACCCTCTTAACTCTGTGACCTGTGCTAGAAGATTGTAATGTTTGAGATCTCTGTAATTGTGTTTACAATTGGTATTTGGCTGCAGCGAGGGTATCTCAGAAGTGTCATGCATTAGAGAAACATACCGTTTAGAAGTCCTTCTCCCTGCAGCTGGATGGGCAAGAAGTCAAAATCTTTCCCTACAGGCAGCCACAGGAAGATCATAATGGGAAATTCCCKTCCCCTATATTTATCTCACTCTTCTTATTTCCTCCACAGGCGAGGCCACAACGTGCTGAAGGTTCAGCTCCCATCTAAGGAAGAGCACGTCATTCTGGTACGTCTGTCCAAGATCCAGCGGGCCCTTTACACGGAGTTCATGAACCGGTTCCGGGATGCAGGCAACAGTGGCTGGCTGGGGCTGAACCCACTCAAAGCTTTYTGTGTCTGTTGTAAGGTATGTTTTGACGGAAGATGCAAAGAAAGATGCCAATCTGTTGGGGAAAGCAGAATATAAGTCAAAAGAGGAGGTAAAAGTGTGGTTGGCCAGGGACATCATCTCTACCCAGAGTGCTCTGCAGTGGTTCAACAGTATTGTTATCTTTGCTTTCAGAACTGGGATGCAGAGATGTTAAATGTCTCTTTCAAACTGTGCAAGAAACCTGCTGGCATCAGCTGAAACAATCTGGGCTGATACCTTAAACTGCRTAACTGTATCTGCTTAGTGCAATCAGACAGCTTTCTCTGCCTTTGTGCTGTGTGGGGTGCACAGTGACCTCCTGGTTTGTCCTCAAGGAAACAATTGGACACATTTAAAGATATGAGAGCCAGAAGAAGTATTAGTTCTTTCCTTTGAATAGCTGTGGGAGCTTTCAGGTCRCAATCATTGGCAAGCACCAGACCAGTGCAGGTCTAACCACTTCCTTTCTTTATCCCTTCAGATCTGGAACCATCCAGATGTGTTGTATGAAGCTCTGCAAAAGGAGAATCTGGCAAACGAGCAGGATTTGGATGTGGATGACCTTAGCACAGCAAGCACTAATTCCCGCTGCCAGCCTCAGGGAATTAAAGTTAAAACAGAAAGTAATGCTTTGGCATCACCAGTTGGAGAAGCTACTAATAGCAAGTTCCTCCAGAGTGTTGGTTTCAACCCTTTCCAGGAGAGAGCAAATCAGGTCGTAACTTATGAGTGGGTGAGTGTCACTGTTGGAAAACTCTTCATATGGGGAGTCTGAAAGACTGGACAGTTTTCCGAAGCAGAGTAAAGAGAAGACTCTTCTGTTTGAGTTGTGGGTTTTTCCTGTGTTCTCTTTACCACAGAGCRCCTTGATAAGCAGATCTGCATGGTGCTAGGAGGGGTTTGTGACTCTCAGGAGGTAGAAGTGTAGGCAGCACTCTTATGTTATTGTTCTCAYCTGACCAAAACAGCTGCGGACTTTGTTATTCTAAATAAAGGTGWTAGGGTGAAGTTTGATCTAAATAGGAGGATGGTAAATCTAGAAAGATGGAGGAAAGCTCTTGAGATGAAAAGTTATGAGAGGTTGAGAGGACAGTCATTCATAGAAGTTTGTCATTTGGAGCTTCTGGAATGGGAGGTAGCAGCAGTAGTTGGGAGGTAGCTTCTGGAATAGGAGGTAGCAGCATGGTCACCTCAAGCAACTGGATGTAAATAACCTCATTGCCATGACTTATTTCTCTCACCTTGAGACAGGGTTGTTGACTAAACAGGGAATGAGCAACTCCACCTGTAATAGTCTCCCGTTTCTTGGTAGGCCAAAGACATCTTGTGTGATTACCAGACGGGAGTCCTGGAGAACTCACCCAAGATGGTGTTACTTTTCCACCTAATTGAGGAAAGTGTGAAGCTTGGAGACAAGATCTTGGTCTTCAGGTAAGCAGAGTATCACCAGCTGATCCTACAGTCATTAAATACTGGAGTAGTTCGATCCCTCCTGGTACTAGGAGGTTTTTACAGAGCATGAACATTGTGGCAGTTCCCCTTTTCTCCTTTGTTGTAKTAATGTGGATTCTTATCTGTAGATTTTATACTTCTGCCACTGTCACATTTASTAGTGAGGGGTGTGCTGCACAAACAGGGTTTGACAACCATCAGCACTGTCATGGCTGGGGGACGGTTCTGATACTCCACTTCTGCTGCTGGGGAACTTTTTCCTGAACAGAGATCTTGGTTTTGCAGCCAGAGCTTGTCCACCTTATCTGTCATTGAAGAGTTTTTGGCAAAGAGACCGATGCCGAGTCCTCCAGGCTCAGATGGAGGAGTTCATAACTGGGTCCGAAACATCAACTACTACAGTGAGTACATCCAGTCCTCCTCTCTTTTGTTGTGACACTGTTTGATCATGTGAAGGACTAATTCCTGAAAGTTGCCCACCATCTTCTTTTAGTTGTCTTTGGGTGTGAAAATACAGATACAGAGTGGTCCAGTTGAGATCCTGGAGTGTGACTTGAATTGGTTTGGAACCAGTTTCAAAGCTCAGTGTTTGGAAAGTGGGTTTGTTCTGATAGAAATCCCCCAAACATACAGTGCTTTTACATGTATCTTTAATTCCTTTCTCAGGACTGGATGGCAGCACCTCTGCCTCGGAAAGGGAACGGCTGATTAACCAGTTCAATGATCCCAGCAACGCCTCTGTTTGGCTCTTCCTTTTGTCCACACGGTGAGTTGGCTGCAGCAGAAGGGCACAGGGGAGGACTCATAGTGATGTTCTGGATGTATGTGGGTTTTCAGTTCTTAACTTCCTTTGTAATATGCTCTCCATGGTATGATAGTGCCATCTGCTTCTGAATTCCCTAGGGATGTAGGATTTCAGCCTTAGGCCTCTGCAACAGCTTAACAGTCTTGGAAACCAAACTTGGGTTTAAAGTTTGACTGGAAGAAACTTTCCATAGACCCTTTATGGACTCTTGGCTGTGATGGTTGTCCCTGCCGAGAAGTTTTGAAAACTGACCAGGGCAGCAGTTTGAAATTTGCCTTAATTTTCCAGTGCTGGGTGTTTGGGTGTGAACCTCATTGGAGCAAACAGAGTGGTGGTGTTTGATGCCTCCTGGAACCCGTGCCACGATGCCCAGGCCGTGTGCCGGGTGTACCGCTACGGGCAGAAGAAGCCGTGCCACATCTACAGACTGGTGTCTGATTACACCCTGGAGAAGAAGATCTATGACCGCCAGATCTCCAAGCAGGGCATGTCAGGTGAGTGTGGATGAACACAATGTTCCACTCTCAGCTTTCACTCCTCTTAGCTCCTGTAAGTCCTGTTTCTGTGGCTTTTTTAACTTCTTTTTTCAAGGTTGAAAAACAGACAAAGAGGTGACAGGCACCATCCCAGGGCTGTGTTTGATGTTTGAGTTGGCAGTGACATGGGACCCTGTAAGAAATTCATGGTGATAGAGCCAGYGTCCTGCAGCAAGGTTGTGGTCCCAGTCCCCTGCTGAGCCATTTACTGCTCCTCTTCTGGTTACTGCAACAGACTGGAGACGCAGGGGGTTGCTCATCCTGTTTTCCCCTCTGCCTGGATATTGCTCATCTTAAACTGGGTGTTACTACTTAAATAGCTCTRTATCTCCATTTTCCTGCAGTAAGAGAGGGAAAATAGCTAAATTAAAGCATATATTGACACCTTTGACTGTTAGTGCTTGCTTAGGTGCCGAGAATAAATAATTCATTGTGGTTCTGACCTGCCTTTGTACCATAAGTATCTTTTGTGCTGGCTTGTTCCAGTTGTCAAGCTGCTCTCATAGAATGTGCAGCTGAGGGTTGTGGTGACCCAAAGAGAGCTCTGTGTCCTTCTTTGCTCAAAACTCCGAAGGCAGCAGCCGAGCRTGATCAGCTCAGTTTGCTGTTGTGCACTTGAGGTGGAGTCCCCTGGCAGCTGGCCTGGCTCCCAGGAGAGTCCTGGAGAGAGGTGTTTTCTCCATGTGCTCCCATTTGACCTGTGTGCAGGAGGGAATGTTCAAGGAAAACATTCAGGCTCTTGTGAGTGAGGGARTGTGGCTGCTTTTCTGAGCTTTCCACTTTAGTACATAGTTATTAATTTGAGCCTTTTTGCTGGGATTTGTGGGAGAACACATACTGATGTGGCTGCAGTTCTGTCCCAGGATGTGTATGTTTACAGCCTTGTTACATGAGATAGGACACTATCCATAATTAGTTTTGTGTTCCTGTTTGTCAYGAGCTTGGTGACCTGCACAGCTTAGCTGTGCTGTCTGGAACACAGGCACTTGTCAGCCTGACTATATCAAACAGGCTCAGCTCTGAACATGATGACTTTTCTTCTTGCCCTGACATTTACAGAATATTTCTGGGAATTGTGTAGATTGCAGGGAGGCAGCTGCATTAGGACAGAAGCTTAGGAAGGGCAACAGGCAAGCAGTGCTGGTCTCTTTCCTTGTCTGCTCACTCCATTCACTCTCTTTTCCAGATCGGGTGGTGGATGATCTGAACCCAGTGCTGAACTTCACTCGACGCGAGGTGGAGAACCTGCTGCATTTTGTGGAAGAAGAATCTGACCCTGCTCAGCTCTCCCTCAATCCGAGCAAGATGAAGGAGTCTGTTCTACAATTAGCCTGTCTCAAGTATCCTCACCTCATCACCAAGGTAAGACCAGCCTGTTTCTTTGCTGGCACTGCCCTGCACTGGCAGGAGTGGGCCTGGAGGAGTCTGGCAGTGTGATGGGGCTATGGTGGCAAGAAGGATGCACCTAGGTGCTGGTGGGAATAGGCAGAAAATTCTCTAGAGAGGACCCAAAGGTCCCTGCCCTTCCCTGTGATATCTTCCTGTCATCTAGAAACACCTCTGTCCTGTACAGGTTTGGGGGCAGGTTGTCAGACACCCCTTTCTTCAACTTTGTGCTGGGCATGAAGGTGGCAGTGGAATACCCCAGCTTGCTGCCAGCTCTTTACTTGGGGTGACTTTAAACCAAAGCTGGGACAGGCAGCACTGGCTGTGCTGTCAGGAGTGTCACTGGCAGGGTGGTGCTGCAGAGTGGGCCTGTGCCAGGTGCTGTGGGGCTCTGGGGGCTGTGTGACATCSTGGCGAGCTCCATACTTGTGCTCTTGGCCTGGCCAAAGCTCCTGGGTTTTGCTGTTTGCTTGTGGTAAGTGATGGCCTTGGCTGGGCAGGTGATGGCATTAGCTGGCTGTCACCCTTCAAGACGAGCCTTGGTCACATCCGTAGCRGTGCCCCCACTCGTGCTTTGCCATGGCCAGCTCTGCCAGCCTGGGAAGGAGACAGGCTGCGGCAGGAGCGGGYGCTGCCGTTGGGGGTGTGCTGGTTCCCTCTTGTGGTGCGTGGGTGCCAGAACCGCGGTGCTGTGGGGTTGCAGGAGCCTTTTCAGCACGAGTCACTGCTGATCGACCGGAAGGAGCACAAGCTGACCAAGGCAGAGAAGAAAGCAGCCAAGAAGAGCTATGAGGAGGAAAAGCGAGCATCCGTCCCCTACACCCGGCCGTCCTACGCACAGTATTACCCAGCCAGTGACCAGAGTCTGACGAGCATCCCTGCCTTTAGCCAGAGGAACTGGTGAGCACCTGCCCCTTCCCTTCTCCCCACGCTGTAGCCATGAAATGAAGGGGCAGATGATGCTTATCACTGTGAGACGGGTGCTGCACTCTCCTCCCTCCTCTCTCACTAGGCGACCAGCCCTCAAGGGTGAGGACAAACCAGTGGCAAGTGTCCGCCCAGTTCAGTCCACCCCCATTCCAATGATGCCCCGGCATGTCCCCATGGGTGGTGCAGGATCAACCTCAAGTTCCAACCCTGCTGTCAACTTTCCCATCAACTATCTACAGCGAGCTGGTGTCTTTGTGCAGAAGATTGTTACCACCACGGGTGAGTTGCTACTGCTCTAAGTGGGTTGGGTCATGATGCCCATAGTGAACTGAGGATCAGGGTGAGTTGTAGGTGCCCATGTGGGCTGTGGGCAGATGGGCATCAGAGGCAAAGATRCTGTCTCTCTGCATTTGAGTGGTTCCTCTGTGCCTGGAGGACTTTCCCTGCAGGTATACAAGAGCCATGGACCTGGTGGATTGTTGGGAGTGAACTTTCCCTGATAGCACGAGCAGTACTATCACTGGTGGTTCTGGAGATGCTGTGCCAGGACAGCATGGCTTTAGCTTCCTTGGGGCCTCTGCTGCCTTCTTGTGCTGTGTGGAAATGAACCCAGGGCTTGCTTATAGCACAGCACACAGGAGAGACAGCTGCACTGCAAAAAATGGGGTTGGTGGTGCACCTGCCCTCTCCTGGCTGTGGCTAACATGTAGTTTAATGGGCACTATTCTGTTTCTTTCCCCACTGCCAGATATTGTGATTCCGGGTACAAATACATCCACTGATGTACAAGCTAGAATCAGTGCTGGCGAGAGCATCCACATCATCCGAGGGACTAAAGGTAATTCTGTCCTGCTAAGACTTGTGGATAGGGTTCTAGCCAGTGCTAATTAGCAAAGAAAACCATGTAAAGGCATGAATCAATCCCTTGAGAAAAAAAGAAACAAGAAGGGAAGGAGGTCTTGAGTTTGCAGTGGCTCTGTTGCAGCCCATGCTCTGGGTGTGCTGATGCTGCCTGGCTGTTGCAGCTGTGGCTGCTCCTGTCCCTGAGAGGAACTGTTGAACTTTATGGCTCAGTTCTTCCTTCTCWGAACACTCACTGCAAGTCCTGAGGCAGCCACACACTTCCTGGTTCTCCCAGAGCAAACTGTTTCAAGTGTGAAGTTCCACATTTCCCACTGGCAGCACACTGGGAGGGGGTGATCTCCAGCCTAGGAAAGCTGAAAGGGTGAAARGGGAGGGTGAGGAAGGGACTAAAAACCCTCCACTGGGCCTATGCAGCACTGCTGTCCTATTCTTGCCCAAGGAAACTTGCAGGCTCGTAGATCCAGGTTCTGAGCTGAGGCTGGAGTTGTAATGAAGTTGTTGAATGAAGTTGTCCTGCCTCTGTTCCAGGGACGTATATCCGGACCAGCGACGGTCGGATTTTTGCCATACGGACCACTGGGAAGCCAAAGGGCAATGAAGACCGTCGGACAGCTGCCTCAGGTAGGGGCTTGTGGGTGCTGTGGGGGGCTTGCACATGTGCTTTCCTACTGGAGTGTCTGGGGCAGCATTCCCTGGTGTATTCCATCAAGTCTGTGTTAAGGGCTCACCCCGCCATATCCCCAAGATATTTCCACCTTCCTTTCCACCGTTGCCTCTTGGCCCGCAGGTTTTTCTCTGAGGTCACGTTTCTCACCTGCCCCATCTCCTTGTTTGCAGGCTCCCAGAGCTCTTCCCTGGAGTCCACGAGCAATGGCAGACACAGTGCCTCATCCCCGCAGCTCCCCAGCGCGGAGGAGCTCACTCGGCCCATCTCCCCCGACAGCCCCGAGATCATCAGCGAGCTGCAGCAGTACGCGGAGGCGGCGGCCGCGCGCGAGTCCCGCCACAGCTCTCCCAGCAGCACGGCGCCGCAGGGCCACGCCGCCCGCACGGACACCGCGCCCGGCGCCGCCGCCCGAGGAGCCGAGCAGCGCCTGGGGGGTCACTGCATGGCTCCCTCCGTGTCCTCGGCCCTGCCAGCCACCAGCCAGCACGGYGATGCCCACCCGGTGTTGGACTTACGGGGCAACAAGCGCAAGTCGACRTCGCCGTCGGCTCCGGAGGAGCAATCCCGGAGGCAGCAGAAGAAGCGCCAGTTGCCGTCGTCCGCGCAGCCGTACGAACACGGGTACCCCGTCTCTGGTGGGTTCACCATGCCTCCTGTCTCTTTAAACCACAACCTAACCCATCCATTTGCCTCCCAGCCAGGAAACTCCTTGTACATGGGCACTGGCTCCTCTTATTACCAGCTGCCCAATTTACTCCCAGACCCTCATCTGGTGTTCCCTGTGACTACTGACCCTCTGCTGACAGCCGGCACCGCCAGCTCTTCTGCTGCTACCTCAGCCACCGCCAGCGTCCCCTCATTCATGCTAAACCCTTCTCTGGCAGGGGTGCTGCCCAATTACTCGCTTCCCTTCACGCAGTCACTCCTGCCCGAGCCCAGGATGTTCGCTCCTTTCCCAGCCCCCGTCTTGCCTAGCAGCCTTCCCAGGAGCATGGCATCTGCCTACCCTGGCTACATGTCCCCTCACTCGGGCTACCCAGCTGGGGGTCTCCTTCGGTCCCAGGTGCCTCAGTTTGAACCCCAGGAGGTCCCAGAGGTGGGATGCAGCTCTAATGACGAGGACAAAGACGACGATGTCATAGAGATCACAGGGAAATAAAAAGGCCCAGCTCCTGCTCGGTCTCAGCTCCGCCAGGAGGCAAAAGTTGCAGGACCTTTTTGGGAGTCAGGATTTTCCCTCTGGGCCACGGCAGTGGGTGGAGAAGGATGCGAAGGGTGTGGCGTGGGGGTGGTTTTGTTCTTTTCGTTTGGTTTTGTTGTTTTTTAGCTGTCAAGGATAAGAATTGTATTAGGGGCTGGGAGATGGGAGAGGGATAGAGTGGACCTTTGAGAGCCGGGGGAGCAAGAGCCGGGGAGGAGGGAAGCAGCAATGCAAACTGTAGGRGTGCCTCCCCCCACGCTCTGTCTGTCTGTCTGTCTCTGTTCTCTGTCTTGTCTGGCCGTGGAGGCTTGGTGTTGTGAGTCACTGCCCTTCTCAGGCCTGGAGGTGCGGGCTTGACCGCTGGCAGGGCCGAGCTCCCTCTCACATGAACTGCCTTATCTGTGAACTTCTCTCACTGCGAGAGGGGTGGGCCGGGGGTGACTCCACCAGACTCCACCTTTGTTGGGGACAAAGTGTTTTTAATGGGGAGGGAGTGGGGAGGCATCTACATTGTGTATGTTGGGGCAGGGAGGGAGGGGATTGATGTCAAATAAAAGAAGAAAGAAAAGAAAAAAAATATAAAAAAAAGAAGAAAATACCCCACAATTTGTCACCCTCTTCAAATTCACATGAGACTAGTGTGAGTGGAGGGCTCCAGGCAGGCTCCTGTGCCAGGGCTCTGGTGGGGGGCTCCCCCGGGCCCTTCTGGAGGGTCCCATCCAAGGTAGGTTGGCCTTGTGAGTCTGATGCCACCTCAATGTGCTAGGCCAGATGAGTAGAGCAATGCCACATGTCTTGGTGGYCATCAGAGGGAATCCTGCTGACTTCCCTGTATCCTGCCAGGCTCTGTGAAGGCCACGTCTCACCCTGCTGTGGCCCACCAGATCCAGGGGTGGGTGGGCTCGCTGCTGCTTCTGAACAGCACCAGGCAGTGGAGAAGGTTGGGAGGGGACACTGGACCAGTGCCAGTTGCTGTTGAATCTGTGACTGGAGAGACTTTCCCCTGCACAGAATCTCTACATTAACTTATTTCATGAAGGCATAATATTTATTGTCTGGGGGAGTCTTTCTTTCTACTTTTAAATTAATTTCCATATTAAAAAAATAAAAAGCTGGCCTCCATCATGCAGTGGTCGCTTGTTGGGTTGTCTGTGTGGGGACAGAAGCAGATGGTTGACCAAAGCCTAGCCTAGGAGCAGGGCCTACTGTGGAGGTGGCCTGTGGCTGACCCGGATGGCACCGGTTGGATGTGTTCCAGCARGACATACTGCCAGAGCAGGAGCTGCTCTGGGTGCTGAGCAGCTGGAGGGAAGATGGAATCCTCTTGTCATGGGGCAGGTGGAGGAGCACGTGTGGAAGCCTCCTGTGCTCATTCCCAGTGAGAAGAAGGAGAGCTGTGAGGTGTGTGGAGCTGGGAAGACAGAGCTCTTGCTGGGGAAGTGCCTTTCCCCACGCAGGGAGTGCAGAGCCTGGTCCTGGCCCTGCCAGCCAGCACCCCAGCTGCTTCTGAGGGCCAGGGCTCCTAGGGAGAGGCTGAGATACCCAGGTGCAGCTGGACTTGGAGCATGTGTGTGTGTGACCGCACTGGGATGGACACTTGAAATGCAGGAGCCTCCGTGTCACATCTGGGTATCGCCATGCAGAGCTGTGCTCGCCTGCCTTGGATGGCCCTGGAGCCGGTGGTGGCCTGTAGGGGGCCCCTGGGCCACGGAGGCTGCAGCCACCGGTGCTTGCCGGGACCAACTAGGTGTAGGAAAGGGCAGGATGTCCTGACATCCTCCACCAAAGGGGTGCTGGAAGATGGGGACCTCCCTTCCTTAGAGAGAGGGTTGTGTGTGCACGCGTGTGTTATGGAAACACAATAAAAAAATGTTATGGGGCTTTCCTAGTGTCTTTCTCTGTTTAATGGACATTGTCTGTCAAACATAACCACACCATTCATAGAAGCCTTAGATCAACAGTTTAGCTATGCAAATTATTTTAATTATTTTTTTTWAAAAACAAACATTAAAATAGTGCTTTCTTCTTTAACATATCCTAGGAGTTGAAAACCGAGGGGTTCTGAGCAAACTGCTGGACAACTTGTCTTTGGATGCACCATGGAAATAAAAATCAAACCCCCCCACAAAAGTAACAAAGCAAATTAACTGATGGTGTTCATGCAAGTTTCTCCAAAGACTTGACAGTGCTGCATCTGTGAGTCATGCCCTCCTGTGCTCTGTGTGTCCACCTCATGCACTACCCTGTGACACTGATTGTATGACCAGCTTGCCCAGATGTCCGTTGCATCCCTGTGAGGCTGTCAGTTCTCCTGTGGGTTTGGGGAATGGACCTAAGCAAGGGCTTTCCTTGTCGAGAGTAGCGAGTGTTGAGACCTGCGGGCGCGTGTGGGAGGTGGGAACATGAGCAGACCCCCAGAGCCCTGCGGCCGCCCCAGCCCTTCCTGTGGGGGTCAGGGTCGTGGGGCTCATCCCAGGGACCCTCCCATGTCATCTCTGAACGGGGCCTGTGCTGGGACAAGGTGTGAAGATGTGGCTGGGGGCGGTCAGCACCGTGGTTGGATGTGGTCCTGGTGACTGCACACCTCTCTGCTCCTTGCCTCTCCAGGAGAGCGCCCAGGGCTTCCAGAGCAGGCCCTGGCACATCCCTGTGCTGCCACCTGATGTTCTCCTGTGGTCCCCCAGCAGAGCCTGAGCCCTGTGGCTGTAGGAGCTGAGGATGACTGCCATTCTGCTGCCACAGGGTGCAGGATGTGCTCCAGGCTGGCTGTCAACCCAGCACCAGGGCGAGGTGTGAGGGCTGTTCCGCTTCTGTGTGGCCATGGCCTGCACACGCCTTGGTACCCTCCTGTGCTGTGGCTGCCCTGTGCATGACCTGCTGCTGGCAAACATGCACAGCCCAGGCAGCTGCAGCGCAGGGGCCCTGCACAGCAAGTGCCCCAGTGCAGCCCCAGCTCTGCCCCAGCCACCAGCCCTGGGCCCCCCTCAGGGAGGGGACGGGCCCTGGCAGAGCCTCGGCTGAGATGGTCACAGAGATGCCCTGACCACAGGGCTGCCATGGGAGCTGGCAGTGGCTGGGGCTGCTCCAAGGCACCTGCTCTCCCACGGTGCCATGGGAAGGATTTCCTCTGCCCCACAGAAGCCACGGGGGGGTTTGGGTTATCCCCAGTGGGAGGAGCTCTCTAAGCTCTAAAACTCCCCTCCCATGGGGCCCGCTCTTCTCCCTCATCTGCTCTCCCCAGAGGTTTCTCCTCTCCAGCATGTGACTCTGCTGCAGAGGGTTCTCTCTTGGTTTTCCTGAGCTTGGAACAGGGGCTTTCCCTGCACGGGTTAAATTCTTTTGCTGCTGAATTTCTGTCTCCAAATGCCCTGATGGGATGCAGCTGCTGGTTCTCAGAGGGGCTGCGGGTGACACTGAGGACAGCAGCGCAGGACTCTGCAGAGGGTTTTGGGCAGTAAAGAAGATTTCTGAGCACAGCCCAAGGCCAGGGCAGATCTGTGGGGTCCTTGGCRATGGCCAGCTGGCCTCTACCCTGGCACCCAGCCCCTGGCCCTTGCCTTTGGTGGGAGGTTTGCTCTCCTGGRGACGAGGAGTGAGGTGAAGGCTGGGTACCGCTGTGGGACAGTGCCATGGGCATGGGGCAGCTGCTGCTCTGTGCCCTGGGTTTGGTGGGCTTGTTGCCCCCACTGCTGTTGTGGCTCTTGGGGCTTCCTGGGGGCCTGCAGGGTAGGCACAATACAGCCCAGCCTGGCCTGTGTTGAGCAGGATCTGCTGCACATTGTCCTGGAGTGTCTGGGAGGGTGGGGAGGTTGGGTGCAGCTGCTTGGAGAAARCAAATGTTCTGGCAAACAAAGGGTGGGATTTCCATGGGGTCTTCACTAGAAATTATGTGTATTTTGACTTAATGATGTCAGTGAATCATAGAATGGTTTGGGCTGGATGGGACCTTAAAGGTTGTCTTGTTCCAGCCCCCCTGCCATGGGCAGGGACACCTTCCACTAGACCAGGTTGCTCCAAGTCTTGTCCAGCCTGGCCTTGGACACTTCCAGGGATGGGGCAGCCACAGCCTCTCTGGGCAACAAATTCAAGAGGCTGAAAGTGTGAGGATTGCTGCTGGTTTGGGGGTGGCTTCCAGGCCAACAGAGACAAGTGCAGCAAATACCTTCACAGCTGGTATTTCTCACCACCCTGGAATAAATTTTGTTGATCCAGTCTTGGAAGGACCACGGGTGGGGGAGGGCTGGGGTGGGGGGCAGAGGTTGAACAGGGACCATAGTCCAGATAGATGGATGAGGGATGGCTCCTTGCACCTTGGAGCAAGCACTCCCTATGAAGGGATGATGGGGCAAGTGAGGGAGAGCAACCTCTGCCACCTCCCAGACCACCACCACTGCCTCTGGTGCTGCTTCGTGGTGCCCAGCTCGGAGCTGGAGTCTGGCACATCCATGGGAGCCTGAAGGAATCCATCACTGAGTCTCATTGGGGGTTTTCTGTTGGTTTGGGTTTCTTTTTCTTTTTTATTTCTTTTCTTTTCTTTTTTTACTACCGCCTTAGTTTGTGGCCTGTCTTGTTGTGGTTGGAAAGAGTATTGCTACTGGGCGGGTCGGTCAGTTGGCCCCACGCATGATCATGTGCTTCCCTCTTCTCTCTGTCCAACGGGATGTGCTCGCCTGATCTCCCAGAACAGAGACTTTGAACAATTTGTTGTTTATATGATGTATTTATTTTTACTTGTGTTTCATGTCATTTTTTAAAAAAATAATAAATTGTAAGTTGGTATAACTGCCTGTTGCTTCTCCTTTTTTTTTCCCCCAGTAAAATAAATGTCAAAATGAAAAAAGGAAAGTGGTGTCGTTTGAAGTGGGTTGGCACTGGGCTGGGCATGAGCATCTCTGCACACCTGGAGCCCAGCTTCAGCCAGCACCTGGGTCCTGCTGCTTCCAGCAGCACCTGGGCTCCATCCACACCTCGGCAGCCACCCAGGTGAGCATCCTGCCGCCTCCAGAGCAGAGGGAGGCATCACACGGCTGGCCCTGCTCGGGCTGGATGCTGCGGGAGTCAGGGAGCCATTGAGACAGATGGCCCTTGCCCCTCCCTGTCCTCTGTGCTTATTATTGCTGCTGCTGATCGTCAGTCAAAGCCAGGGGAATGCAAGGAAAATAAATATTCTGCAGGTAAATAGCTCTGAGCCTCGGAGAGGCGGCGCGGGCCGTGCCCYGGCCCCGGTGCCCCGTGGGGCGCGGAGAGGCCGCGGGGCKGGCGGGGGCTGAGGTAGTAACAGCGAGGCGGTTCCGCACGGCAAGGCGAGAGTGTCCCGGAGCTGGTGCCGACCTGCGAGGASGGCCGGGGAGGGAGCTGTGGGCAGCCCGGGCTCCCTCTGCCCCTCACAGGCGCTGCGGGTGCCTCCGCACCCGGCCGTTCTTGCTGTCCGGGGCCTGGTGCTGCCACTTGTGCCAGGCTCGCTGCCGCTGCCGCTCCTGCAGCCGCAGGGCATTGCAGTAGGCGTCCAGGCTGGTGCCCGGGGCGCCCAGGGCCCGCGGGAAGCCCTTGGAGCCCGGCTGCAGGTCAGTCCGGGGCCGGGGGCTCTGCTGGATCCCTCCCGGCTCAACGCCCTTGCTCCGTTTGTGCGGGGGCAGCTCCGCGGCCTCRTGCCTGATGAGGCGGAGGCTGTACCGGGCGAGGAGCCGGGAGAAGGAGCGCTCCACCGCCTGGCACTCGTAGGTGCCCACGTCCTCCCTCGACAGCTGGCGGATCAGCAGCCCTTGCTCCAGCACCAAGAAATGCCCGTTGTTCCTGACCTGGGGCAAAGACAGAGCTCGTGGGTCAGTCCTTGGGGATAAAAGCCACCCCTGCTCGTGGTCCCTGCCGCCCTGTCCCCGTACCTCGCTCGGGGCCGTCTCCTCGCCGCGCCGCACCAGCCAGCGCATCGTGATCTGCGGGGAGCGCGCCAGGCACTCGAGGAAGGTCGAGTTCTTCTCCACCCCAAAAACCACCTTCTCCACCGCGGCTGTCCCTGTACAGGGGAGGGGGTGAGTGCCCTGAGTGCGGGCTGTGTGACCGGAGGGAGGGAGGCAGGGCAGTACGGACAGCCAGCCCGCGGTGGGGCACTGGTTTCCCAGCGCGGTCCCTGCGGGCCATGGCGCTCCCTGGGCACAGCTGGCTGCCCCCGCCGGGGCTGGTGCTCACCCTCTGCCGTGTCCTGGCACTGGCTGAGCGGGTCAGCTTTCAGCACGTCCTGGCAGCGGGCACGCCTGTGGGAGAGCAGAGAGAGCTGTGGGATCCCTCCGTGGCAATGACTCAAGAAGGGGCATCAGGAAAGGGTGGGTGGCAGGCGGGCAGAGTGGCAGTAGGGATCTGGCTGATGGGTAAAGCTCCAGGGCTGCTGCTTGCCCTTCCCTGCTCCGAACAGCATCACCGTGCAGGGGGGTGCAGGGCTGGCCCGGGCACACACCCACCTCTTCTCGGTGAGCAGGTGTGGGGCGCAGGTCTTGCTGTCCCAGGTGCAGTAGGGATCCCTGGCCAGGCAGCAGTCGGTGCARGTTTTGCCGTAGAGCTCGCAGCGGTACAGGGAGAGCTGGAGCAGCCCGTGGGTGCTGCTCACAAACAGCTCCTGCTGCTCGGGAAGCGAGACAGGGGCAGTCAGACCCACGGCTGGGGTGGCAGGGAGCAGAGCCCTGCCCATGCTGGGGTGGCGACAGTGGGGGCAGTAGGAGAGCGAGACAGAGCCGGCCATTCCCTCAATGCCCTGGCCGGATCCTAAATGTGGCCCCCTGGGTCCAAGGGACCCGGCAGAGTGGCTGGGATCAGCTGGTCTCTATCCCTGTCCCCAGACTGCTTTAGGGAGAAGCAGAAGGGACACTCACCCGCTTTGGTGATAACTTCATGTCCAGGATGGGAGAAGGTACCTGGAGGGAGAACAAGAGGGTGCTGCAGCCACGTCAGTCCCTCCTGGGTGCCCCAGCCTACCAAGTAGGATTGTGTCCCCAGGGGTCACAGGATGACAGGTCCCTGGTCCCCAGCTCCATGCAAGGATCGTGGGCCTTGAGCTGGCCCCCTGGCATGGGCAGCCCAGGACAGCTCTGCCCAGCAGCCCTGCTCTCAAACCTGAGCCCAGCCCTCCCATTYCAGCGTGGGCTCCAAAGTGCAGGCCACATGCCCCCCCAGGGACTGGGTGGGGAGCTGGAAGATCACTTGGCTCCAGTCCCACTGCCACGCCTCGGTGTTCTTCTGCTGCCCAGGGCAGGTGGGAGCCCCCAGCAGGGAGGTGAGAACCTCCCTTAGAGCAGCCGGCGACTTCCCGCAGAGCCTGCAGGGAGGTGCCACGGCCACGGGAGGCTGTGTGGTCCCACCCTCTCACTTCAGGCCCCTGTGCCACCCTGGCTGCCTGTACCTTAGTGACGCTGATCTCCTCCAGGCTGATCACCTCGGGGCCGCGGCTCCCCCCGCCGGCCAGGGCCACCTTCAGGACTTTGCCGTCATCTGTGAGGGCAGCGGGCGGAGGAGCTGTCAGGGCTGGGAGCCCCCGGCTGGCGGCACCAGGGCGCCACACGGGCTGCCCGGGCTGGCAGCGCTCCCGGGGCCGGGGTGAGCTCCCACCTGTGCCCAGGAAGAGCACGTCGTAGTCGCGGCTCTCCGTGTCCAGCCGGTGCACCAGGAGGCGCCGCAGGCGGTAGGGCACATTGACCCGCACCAGCACGGGCTGCCGGCCCTGCGGGTACACGGGCTCCCACATCAGCTGGTGGCCGCGCATGAAGCTGATCAGCTCGTCGGGGAAGTCCTTGGTGGACTGCAGGAGGGGGTCGTAGGTCTCACTGGGGCACTGTGTGACACAGGGGCTGCGTTAGGGCCGGCCCAGTCCGTCCCACTCCCCTTCCAGCTGCTCCCCGTTCCCTCACCGTGCCGGGKCGGGGGTAGGGGACGCGGCCCTTGTATTCCACCCAGCGGTAGTCGAATCCCTCCTTGTGTGCGAAGGGGCCGCTGAAGGCGGCTCTCACGGCAGCCATGGAGTAGATGCAGACGGCAGAGCCGCTGAAGACGCCGCTGTGGGGAAGCGCAGGGCTCTCAGTGTCCCCCAGCCCACGGGGAGCAGGTGTGTGCACAGCCACCCCCCAGCCCACGGGGAGCAGGTGTGTGCACAGCCACCCCCCCAGCCCTCGGGGAGCAGGTGTGTGCACAGCCACCCCCCGAGCCCACGGGGAGCAGGTGTGTGCACAGCCACCCCCCGAGCCCACGGGGAGCAGGTGTGTGCA
>JACDOX010000072.1:3603914-3635514 GCA_014549065.1 Cardinalis cardinalis
AGCCCACGCTGTCCCTGTCAGCCCTGGGGTCACGCACAGCACCCCGCGGTGACAGGAATCGCTTTGACACAGCCCGTGCAGCCTGGGGATCGCTGACTGTGCCACAAAGCTGTGGTTTAGCCACGTGCTGGTGAACCAGCAGCAGGGAAATCGGGGAATTGCTGGCGGCCCTTCCTCAGCCGGCTGGGTGGTGGCGCTGCCCTTCTCCCCACAGAGCTCCCTCTGAGGGGGCAGCACCGGTGGGGCTGGACTGTCCCACACAGGGTCCTGCTCACCTGGAGACCGTGAAGAGCCCAAAGACAAGGGGGTTCTGGGGGTCCCGGGTGCGCAGGAGGAAAACATCCTCTGCAGAGAGAGGGGTGGAGGTGAGGCACAGGATGCAGGTGGGCATCCCGGGGCCGTGCCGGAGGGAGCAGCCCTGGTGGAGCTGCGTTACAGGGCTGGGCACTCACCCAGCTGGTCGAAGTGGGTCTCAGTGCCCTGAGGCCCGGGGATGGAGCACACCAGGCGGGCCTTCAGGAATGTGCTCCAGCGGTTGATGAGGCCGCGCTTCCCTCCAACATCGTTCTGCCAGGCACCAAGAGCCAGGATCAGTCCAGCCTCTCTGGGCCTCCTTCACTGCTGTGCCCTCCTCATTCCCATAGAGGGACACCCCCAGCCCCGAGCTTTCTCCCTGTGGTAGGTGTGCAGTGACACCCTCACATTCCTCTGCTTGGGATGCTCCTTGGTCCAGAGCAGGTAAAAGCCCACCTGGTGGGACAACTGGCCAGAGAGTGCTTGCCTTGGCAACTGACCTTGCAGACCCTGGCCACCCTGGCGTGGATGTGCCGCTGCTCCCACTGCCCAGCATCCATGGCTGTCTCACGGAAGAAGATGTAGACTTTATCATCGTGGGGGTTGTAGGTATCAGGGATGGTGTAGGCACCAACAAACACAGGCTCTGAGGAGGAAAGAAGCAGCACAATGGGGCCCTGTGCCTGATCCCACCCTGTGGTACTGCCCTGAAAGTCCTTGGGAAGTGTGTGAGGCACTGAGGGGACACAGAGCACCATTCCCAATGCTCAGGCTGTGGAACATGCCCTGGAGCACGGATCCCACCCCGGGGCTTCATCAGTGCTTCCCCCCAGCAAGGACAGAGGGCCCAGGTCAGAGCTCTGCTCTCAGTGCTGGCCCCAGTGCTGGCCCCAGCCTCTCCCCAGCTGGAAGGAGAGGCCCCCATTCCCCACRGGTGCCCCTGCTCCTACCGTGCAGCCAGTGGTCCTGGTTCTGCTCCGTGCGGATGTAGCTCTGCTCGGCCCCGTGCACCCAGGTCCGGAAGAAGGCAGCGCTGCTGCCCATGAAGTCACTGGAGGTGCCTGAGTACAGCTCCCCACCTGCAGGGCCGGGGGTGTGGGTGGGAAGCAGCACCTCTCGGCGCAGTTGTTCCCAGCAGTGCCCTCCCAGCCTCCCCTCTGCTCCTCCCTCCCTCCCTCTTACCAATGAGGAGTCCCGTGAAGGGCTCGTGGGGGCTGTAGGGGCACCGTCCTCGCCCCGATTCCAAGGAATGGGGCACCAGCTGCATGCGGGGAGCCCGGGCACCCTGCCAGAGCCAAGGRGGAGATGTCAGCCCTGGGGGAGTCTGGGAACAAGCTGGAACTTGGGGGAAAGAGTGGGAAGGAGGTTGGTGTGTCTGTAATGAGTGGGCTCCTCAGGGGGCTGCCAGAACCTGGTCCCATGCCCATTGGGACTCTCTGACACTCCCAAGCCAGAGCTGCTCTCTCCRTGCCAATGCAGGGCCTGCACCAGGCTGGCCACACTCCTGAGGCCCTGGGGCTCCCTCTCCCGCTGCTCTCAGGGAGAGGGGTCCCTTGGCACCTTCTGCCATAGGGRTTGTGTGCCCAGGTGTCCCTCACCTTCCCCCGAGCTCCCAGCTGGATGAAGGCACAGACGGGCTGGTAGGAGCCGGTGCCACAGGCGAACACGTGGCTCTGGTTGAAGGGCTGCAGGAGGCGGATGAAGTTGGCACACTCGGTCTGCGCAGGGGAGATGTTTGTCAGGGCTGAGCTGTGCTGACTGCTGGGGGTGCAGAGCCCGGCCAGAGCCTGTCCTGGCAGCTGCTCGGCTGGGCTCGGCTCCAGCTGGCCCCACAGCGCCATTCCAGGCAGACCCCCAGGCTCCCCTTCGGGCTGACGGGGTTGTTTAATATCAGCGCTGAGCTGCCGAAGGCGACGGCTGGGGGCTGCCAGCCCTACTTACCTCCACGTTCTTCCCTGCCAGCTGGCAGTGCTCGACCTGCTCCCTGGGGGCTGGCCAGAAAATCTGAAACACAAAGAGCCCGTGGATGCAGCCCCTGCTTCCCTCAGCCTGCCGTGGCAGCAGTGGGCAGGGGCTCAGCCAGCGGGCGCTGCCAGGCTCAGGTGCCCAGCGAGGATATGGGGCTGCTCTGGCTCGGGTCTGACACCCCCTGAGTCCCCAGTGGGCAGCCTGCCAAAGCAACTCGGAGTGAACCTGGCGTGGGGACAGAGCCTGGGCGTGCCGTGGCCCACCCAGGCTGTGGGCAGGCTCCCCTGGATCCCAGCCTGTGGGAACACCAGCCCGCAGCCCCTTAATGGGATTTTCTTTTGTTGGGCTCCGGCCGTWCAGCGGCCAGCAGGATGTCTTGGGATGACATTAGTGGAGTCGCTGCTGGAGCCCTGGAGGCAGCACAGGGACTGGGTGTGACACAGGGCTCTGGGCACTGCCTGCAGCCCACCCAGGTCACTTCTCCTAGCCAAGCCACCCTGTCCCTCCGGCGCCAGCCCTGCCCAGCAGGGCGCAGCTCCACCAGGGATGGGCTGACCCCACTGATTGAGACATCCTGGTGTAAATGTGTCCCTGGTGGGATTAGAACATCCACCTCCACGCCCTGGTGCTGGGACAAGGAGTGGTTCCCAGGGAGGAAGAGGCCAGCCTGGCCTGGGCCACCATCCTCCCAGCACTGACCTTCTCAGGCTCTCTGCTGGGATGGTCCAGGTGGAGAAGGAAAATATGGTTTTTTGCTCCCACCATCAGCCAGGCCCTGTCTTCATCCACCAAGAGGGCTTGGAAATCCATCCCATCCCCTGAGGCCAGCAGCAGGCGAGAGCTGTTAGACTTCAGCAGGTCTGAGGAGCACAAACAAGGTGGGAGAAAGAGAAACCCATCCATGAATGACACAATCTGCAGCCAGAGGCCCCATGCCTCCCTCTCTGGGACAGCTCTGGTTATCTATCCTTTGTCCAAGGGTACACGACATTCCTGCCACTGCCTTGGTAAAACCCACGACCCTTGGTGCCCCTGAGCTCATGATGGAGCCTCCTCCATGTGTGTWGCTGAGGGAAACAGTCACTCCTACAGAGAGAAGAGCTGTGCTGACCTTGCCCTGGCTGGGCTGTTTGCAGACACAGGGCAGGACAGGGCAGGACAGGGGTTCAGCCCCAGTAGCTCAGAGTGCTCAGCTTCCAGCCTGCCTTCCAGAGGAGCTCCTGGAGCCCCAAAGCCACCCTGAAACCGTGGGCAGAGGATGGAGCAGAGAGGTGACTCAYTTGCTGTGACTCCTGGTGTGTTTTCCCTAGGCTTCAGATCAAGAGAATGTACATTAAAAAGGTTTTTTGTTGTTTGTTGGGGCATCCCTCCAAGGAAAGGCTGTATGGAAACAGAGCCAACACAACCTGCTCTGAGCACCCTCTGCACCCACCCCTAGGTCTGTGAAGYGGCTGCTGGGCTCTACCCCATGCACAGGGTCAGGCAGGTGGAAGAATGCACTGGGACTGACCCTTGTAGGGGAAATCCCCATCAGTGCCTCCAGTGCCACCCCGACCCAGCACCCCACATTTCCCACTCTGTTTCCTGAGGCGTGGCCTAAACCCAGCATTGGACTGGCTCAGGGAAAGATCCAGGGGTGCCCTGACCCAGTGCACTCCTCTGGGAGCAGAGACAGGGCAGAGGGAAAGGCTCTGCTGTTCTGGCTGCAGCTCCTCCCGTGCAGCAGCCGGGGCGGCTCTCCCGGCCCTTCTGGCACAGTTGTGGCCATGTGGGTGTGTGAGGAGGACAATAAGCTCTTGTGTCTTGGTTAAAACTCCGGAAACAACATCCCTGGGGCCAGTACTGGTCCGTGATGTGCAGTGCCAGGTTTGGGGGGGGGTCTGTGGGGCCAGCCCCACCCCAGTGCAGCCGGAGCGGCGGCACCGACGCGGGGCTGCAGCAGCTGCCAGCCCCAGCCCTGCTCCCGGGGATCAAGATGGAGCAAACCAGCACTGAGGCACTCCTTGGAGCTTCCAGAAGTCATAACACATCTCTTCCCCCTCCAGAAGTGACAGGGTGTRGCTGGGGACAGAGGGCTGGCTCCTCTGGCGAGGCTGCTCCTGGCTTTGGTGTAGTGCAGGGTCACGGGCAAAAGTGAGATGGGCTGCACTGCATGGGGGCTGAATGGAGGTGGAATGTGGCTGGAAACTCAGGGAAACCTGTAAGATCCGGGCTGACAGTCTGCCCCAAGCCGCAGGGAGCGCAGCGGAGCGCCAGGAGCGGAGGAAGGAGGCGCTCGGGGGGGCCGGGTCTGGATGCAGCGCGGGCGGACGCGCGGCCCCGGCTGCAGGTGCGGGGGACGTGGGCACAGGCACGGCTCCATCCGAAGGGAACCGGCTGCCCCGGGAGGCTGTCTCACTTCCTTCCACTCCTTTTCCAGGGCAGAGGGGAAGCGAGGCCAGAGCCTGCGGGCTGGAGACGCCACGGATGTCCTCTGGTCCCTGCTGGACCAGGCAGCGCGGGTCCCTGCCCGCGTCCAGGGCCAGGCTGGCTCCCAGCCAGCGCTTCCCTCTCCCCTGCCCCGGGCAGCTCCCGTTCCGGCGGGSACACAAATCCTCCTCTGCCAGCAGCAGCTGCAAGGCACATCGGGGAGCTCCGGGTTCTCCTTCTGCTGCCACAAAAACCACACAGCCCCGCTTCCCTCGAGTGCCCAAGGGCTCTCTGGGTGCCAGGGATACAGGGCAGGAGGCTTCCCGGCCATTTCSCACCAGCTGAATATGATTAACAGCTGAATTCCTGTCCCGTCCTGCGGGCCATTGTCCCTGCTGGATCTCCAACAGGGTGGGTGCATCGTTCACCCTCCTGCGTCTGCCAACGCTCCCAGGACCTGCCTGATGTGGGGGAAATGTGGGGCAGGCTCGGGAGGGGGATTGGGGTGGGCAGGCAAAGGCTCATGCAGTAAATGAGTGTAATTAAGGGAACAGGTACAAGGCTGGTCCCAGTCACTTGCTGGTCACTGCCTGGCCTGCACCAGCCCCGTGTGGGGACGAGGTCGGGCACGGTGCTGGAAGAGCCCTCTCTGCTGCCTCTGGTAGTACRTGGGAGAGCCCTGGAAGGACTCACTGCCCTGCACTTGCGCCCTCTGGCAGGTTAATGACCAGCAGGGTCTGAGCCTGACCCCATGGCTCTGCTCTCTCACCAAGGGGACGTCGAGTGCTGGGATCCAGAGCCAGGAAGCTGCTGCACAAACCCCGGCCCCTTCTCACCCTCGGGTCATTAGATCCAAACCCAATGCTGGAGACAGGGAACCAGGGGGGCTCTGCAGCAGCCATGCCACCGCCAAATCTACGGGTGAGCCCAGAGAAACATCCTCTCCTTTGTGTTCACTATCTCCCAAGGCCACGGTGTTTGTCTTTATTGCCGGGACCACTGTGGATGGCCTTGTCCCATCTCCCATCCATCATCTCCTCCTGCCCCTCAGCCACAGCAGGCTCCGTGCAGGGTGACCTGGAGCTTCCTGGGGTCACAGCCCGGCTGTGCTGCCCTGTCCCCTGCCCCCTCACAGGCACAGCAGCCCACGGAGGAGATCCCTGGAGCCCAGGGCAAGCTTGGTGCTAAATCGGGTATGGCCCCTCACTGCTGTTGGCTGATAAGGGACGTGCAGGGCAGCCCTTGGAGTGATAACAGGGCCCTGTGACCTYCCCGTGCTCCGGAGCACTTGCTGAGTGGTGGCAGCCTCTGAGTCCTGCCAGGGGCTGGCAGAGGAGCCTGTGCCGGCTCCTGGGCTGTTCCCGCAGGAGGAGCTGGCAGGGTTGCTGTGGAAGCCTGGGGAAGGAGAGGCTGAGCTCAGGCAGCGCTGGGGCTGACCCGGCCTGACCCGGCCGAGCCCGGGCTGCCCCGTGTGCTATTCTAAACCTCCTCGGCAGCTCTCGGCAGGGCGGGAGCCGCCGCCGCTGCTGCTGCTGGCCCCGTGCCCTGTGCCCCATCCTTCCTGTGCTCTCCCGGCCCTCGCTGCTGTCATTTCCTTCTCTCGGCCCTGCTTACGTGTCCTCCCCCCGCCCCASCGAGGGCTCTGCCCGCCACCCCCATCCGTGCTGGGATCTGAGGGCAAGGCTGATCCCGGGCATGGACTCTCAAAGCCCTCCTTTTATTTATTTTTTTTTCCTAGGGGTTTTTAAACCTAAACTTCCCAAGGCATTGTGTCCTTGAACCTGCCCCGTGCTGTCCATGAGTCACATCCCTTCGACCATTGTTCACTTSGTGCTTGAGCCCTCCTGATGCTGGGAGCTTCCTCTCCTGCCTCTGCCCGAGGCAGAGGGCTCYTGGCATGCCTGGCCCGGGACACTGGGGGGCTTGGAAGTCAGCCGTCCCCTTTCTGTCCAGCTGCCCCAGCAGCCCCGTCTGCTCCAAGGAAAGGCAGAGCTGAGCTGTTTCTGGGCTGGGCTATCAGCAGGGCCATCTCCTCACACTGATATCCTGCACCCCTGGCAGGTCCAGCCCTCTCCAGCCACCAAAGGGGAGCATCTTTCACTGTGCTGCTTGTCCCTGCCTGGAGAGCAGCTTCTCAGGGCGATGGAGTGGGCCAAGCATGGCCCTGGAGCCTGGAGTGCCCTGCCCATGGGAAAGCTGCTCCAGCCTCTCTCAGGTGTGGAGGGGGCTGGGCCAGCCCTCCCGATGGCCAGGGCAGCACTGGGGATGTGCTGAGCTGCCATCCTCCAAAGAAACTTGCTGTTTTCCGCACAGGAGAAGCTAAAAGCAGCTCAGTTGGCCACATCCATGCTGCAGGTTCATGGCAGAGTGAGAAGCTGCCAAGCTGGCAGGGTTCTGCTCTAGCTGCTCAGGCCATTCCCCTCTAGGCGCTCCCTTTCCACGCTTCTCTGGGCTGAGTTTTGTGCTGTCGGTCTGCCCTTGATGCATCTTCAGGTCAGGCTTGAGGGGAGCAAACTGTGCCTGCCCTGAAGAACTCATCATCCAAGCAGAGAGCCAGGTGCAGGGAGGAAGGGAGAAGTGCAGCAGGGAGATGGTCTGCACAGGGATCAGTCTCTACTGACAGAACAGGAGGGTCAAAAGCAGGAGGGCTGAGCTGGGGTAGCACTGTGGGGGTGGGAGGCAGAGGAAGAGGCTGGTGAGACTGTCCCAGGGCTCAGTGTCCCTGTGAGCTGAAGGCAGGGGACGTCCCCAGGGGTACCCAGCTCAGGCCCAGCCCAGGACACAGCTCTCCCATCCCTCCCAGGCAGGGTGCAGACCCCGAGGAACCCTTACCTTTGTAGGTGAGGCGGAGGCGTGGGGCGTGCTGCTTCCATGCCCTGCTGCTGGCCAGCTGCTGCAGGAGGAGGCAGAGCAGGAGTGTGGCCAGGGACAGCCAGCGGCCAGGGGCAGCCCTCATGCTGGCACAGGGCAGTGGGCAGGGTCTGCTCGCCCTCACAGCACCATGCTCCAGCGCCGAGATGCCACCTCCAATGCCAGCTGCAAGCAGAGAAGGGGGGAGGCTGCAGCTGTGGGCACTGGGGCAGGGTGGGCACTGGGAAGGCAGCTGTGGCTGGCACCCTCCTACCTCCCACCCCCTTCAGCACGCTCCATGCCCAGGGAGTTCACAGGGCAGCTGTTCCAGCCTGCCCAGAGGAGGGGGGGGGGGTGATGCCAGTGTGCCCACATCGTGGGGAGCCTGGGAGAGCCTCCAGCCCTCCAATGGGCTCTCAGAGCTTGGGCATCCTCTGCTCAGTATCTGCTCAGGCTCCAGTGCTTGGCAGAGCCTGCTGAAGGATCCCTAACACTCATCTCTTCTCAGCTTGGGGTTAAACCTCATCCCTTTCACTGAAAGGGGAATTCATGTTTTGGAGCATCACCCATAAATGCCATTTCTGTGATCTCCCCAATATCATCTGTGGCTCTGTGTGWGCATGACACAGCTCTGGCTAGGATCTCTGCAAATTCCTTGTCACCACAGAGCTCTCTGAGGCCACCAGCACCCGCTGGCTCCAGGGTGCTGTGGGTTGGTAACACATACCCCCCTTTAGAGGGTACAGGGGTTCACAGCCTTTAACAGCCCCTATTTAATACCCCCCTTTGGAGGGCACAGGGGTTCACAGCCTTTAGCACCCCCTATTTAATACCCCCCTTTAGAGGGGTACAGGGGTTCACAGCCTCCCACAGCAGCTCCCACAGCCCCTGCCAGGAGCAGGGCTGGCCTGCCAGCTCTAACCACTTAATCCAGGCTACTTAGAGGCTTTTTCTCCACTTAATAAAAACCTGGTCCCTGCATGGCAGCTTTGACTAACTCCCTCTCTTGCTGCATATTAACTTCTTCCAGTCCCATGACTGAAAGATTTAAAATGAGCTTTTTGGCTCATCCCTGGCCAGAGGCTCTTGGCACAAGGAGCAGGGGATTCCTGCCATCCCAGCAATGGGATGTGGAAGGGGTGGTGGAGCCAAGTCTTTCCACTGCCTTGCACAAGGAGGAGTGCTCAGCTCTGCCTAGGGAGGAGGTTTTGGGCTTTCTCTCYCTCCCAGCAGCAAACTGTGGTTGGGCTGGGGTGCAGCTCCTCTCTTGCCCCTTCCCTGCCTTCACCACTGCCTGGATCTCACTCTGCTCAGCACAACCTGCTGCTGCTCCAGGTCCTTCCCCCGGACAGGAGGCCTGGCACCATGCTGGGACATGGATGTGACCTCAGGGTGGTGGCTGTGCTGTGCTCTGTCTCTCTTTAGTTTGGGGCAGCTCCCTCCACCCARCCAGCCCTTCTTGGGCACTTTTTCACATCAACCATTGCCTAGGGAGGGGACAAAACCATCYCCTGAGCATGATGGGTTTAGCCAGGCTCTAAGCTCTCCTGGGTTGTGGAGAGGGGGGTTCTCTGTTAGGAGCCCACCAGCCGCATGGGGATTCACAGGCAGTGCTGCCCTTGCTGCCAAAGCACCTCCCCAGCAGGCAGCAGTGACAGGCTGCATCTCAGCCCCACCTTTGCCCAGCACCTGAGTGAGCAATGCTGCCCCAATGCAGCCCCCACAAGGACGGGGCTGGCATCTGACAGGGATTTTTTTTTCCTTTGCCAAAGTGTGTTGTGCTGCTGCAGGACTTGGGAAAATGCTGTCCTCTAATTGAAGGGTTCTATAAATGGAGCTGGGTCTGTGCTAGGCCTGACTTTGGGCTAAGGCAGACTKGGAGGAACCTTTCATGACCCAGGGGATGCCAGGGCAGGCTGGGATTCTGAGGATGGCAGGCAGGGCGCTGCTCCTGCCTCAGGACACATTCACACCCGGTGAATTTAGGGCCAGGCATGCACTCCCCTGTACAGCTCAGTTATACCACAGCTCCATCTCCGGCCCTGGGAATGCCAGAAGCAGGGCTGATGGCAGCAGGAGCCACAGCCATGCCCAGGAGGGTCCCAGAGCCCTGGCAGAGCTGGGCACAGACATAGGGAAGTGGGGGGTTTGCAGCAGATAAGGAAATTTAAAAACTGCCAGAGGATAACCTCCAGTTAGAAACACTTCCCATGCTGCCATCCCTCCACGGGTATTTAGGGGCTCCCTCCCATCATGCCCAGGCAGTGGTGAGGCACATCCAGCTCCTGACACCCMGCTAAAATCCTGGCACAGCCCCCTGTGCCCGCGGCCCCTGGCACCAGGACACCCCTGGCGGTGCCATCAGTGCAGGGACAGCGGGAAACAGATCAGCTGCAGGGGAAGAGCTGCAGAGTTTACACAGAGAGGGGGAGCTCGGGTGCCTGGAGGATGGAAACAAGCTGGGAATGATGAATCCAGGGTTAAATTAAACACTCCCGACAGCTTTAAATAATCAACTGTCCAGAGCTGCAACTCTTTCCATCTCAGTTTGGAGAGGGGAGTGCTGATGAGAGTGGGCTGCYGAGAGAAGGGAGGCAGGGGCTGGCATTTCATACTCCAGGCACCACAGGACCTGCAGGGGAGGACTTGGGGATGGCAGAGCCTYGTTTGGGGGGCTGGCAGTGACCAGGAGTGCCAGGCACAGGTGGCACAGGTGGTGACACCATGGTGCTGGGCTGAGTCTGCCAGCAGTCCACCAGGTGCCCTGGTCCCAGCAGCTTCCCTGTGCCCTCCTTCCCCTTCTATTGGAGATCTGCAGAAGGGACAGAATCACAGAATGGTTTGGGTTGGAAGGGACCTTAAAGATCATCTTGTTGCAGATGACCACAGGCAGGGATGCCACCCACTGGGTCAGGCTGCTCTGAGCCCATCCAACCTGGCTGTGAACACTCCAGGAATGGGGCATCCACCACTCCTCTGGGCAGCCCGTGCCAGGGGCTCACCACCTTCACAGTGAAGAATTTTTCTTGACATCTAATCTAAATCTCTCCTCTTTTAGTTGGAAACCATTTCCCCCTTGACCTAGCACTATCTGGCTGCRTAGAAAGTCGCTCCCTCATTTTTATAAGCTCCCTTTAATTACTGTAAGGCTGCATTGAGTTCTGCACAGAACAGAAGTCCAGCAGGTCTGAGGTTCTGGGCTGTCACACAAAATCCCCTGGAAAGCCTTGCCAGAGAGTGAGCAGCCCGGAGAAAAGACAAATCCCTTCTGTTTGAGACGGGTACCGGAGGGAATCATTTCTCCGCGACAGCACCAATTTCCTCCTGACAGCCCCTTTGTGTTGCAATGCCGTGAATAGTTTAAAGCAGCCCAAATTTCGGAGGGGGAGGGCGCTGGCAGCGGGTTTATCAGGCTGTAGATTATCTCTGAGAGGGAGACAAGCCGAGCTGAGCTCCCGCAGCTCCGACGGCGGCGCTGCCATGTGCTCGCTGCTGTCACAGCCCCGATTGTGCCCCGATAATCCCCAGCGCGCTCACAGCCTGCTGCCTTCTCCGCTTACACGGCGGGGCTGCCAGGGCCAGGGGGCGAAATGCTGCTCCCAACAGCTGGGGAACCTCGAGGGAAAGGAACGGGGGGAGGAGAGGCACTGCGCCCTTGTCAGCATCCATCCCCAGCGATCATCCCCGCCAGGGACAGAAGCGCTGGGCTAGAACTGGCCCTGAGAGGRGGGAGCCTCAGGGGGCCCAGACCCCCTCCTTGGGGCTGGTGCTTCCCAAGGTCCCCAAGCACCCAAGCCCTGGCTCCCAGGCTCCTGAGGCTGTCCTGCCTCTCCCAGCACAAGCCCTGGCGTGGGTGATTCCCTCTCTGCCACTTTTGGGAGTTGGGACAAAGGAGTCACAGCCTGGCAAGGGAACTGAGRGTGAAGCCAGGGCAGGAGGTGCAGAGGACTCAGCCCGGGTGCCCATCCCGCACACATCTGGGGTCAGCCGGGGGCCTGCCCGTGCTCCGTGCCGTGGGAATGCCGAGCCGGCTGTGCGGGGAGCGGGCGCAGCCCCGGCCCTGCCCGCAGCTGTCCCTGAGCCCTCCCTGCTCAGCCCGGGCTGTGCCTGTCCCTCTCCGTCCCCTGCGGGATGATGGATACCGCGGCAGCTGCAGCGAGAGGCAGCTGCCCATTTCTGCGGTGGAAGGACAAAGACACGGCGAGCCCTCCCTGCCGTCCCCCGAGCGGCCCGGCTGGGGCAGAGCCAACCCCAGAGGAGCCCGTGGTGCCGAGTGATTTGTGGGAGGAGGACGTGACCGTCCCGCTCCGTGACATCAAAGCTGCGAGCACAAGCCAAGTGCCAGAGCTTGGGTGGCGCTGGGACAGCGCGGTGCGCCCTGGGGAGTATCGGGGTCCCAGCGAAACCTTCAGGTCACTCGTGCCCACACAGATCTGCAGAGACGAAGGGAGGGGAATTTTGGAGGGGCTGGATAAGGGATCGCTGGGCAGCAGCAGAAGGCTGAGGCTGCTCCAGGCTCAGCCCCACCTCTGCCATCACACAGCCCGGGGCCAGCAGGATCCCGGCCAGCCGGGACATCCCCCCACTGCTGTCCCCCGGCTGCAGTGAGCCCCAGACCACCCTGCCTTGCCAGACAACCCTGCTGGAGTGTGCCAAGCACCACGGGTGGGGAGGAAGGGGCCCAGCTGCCACTGGCACCCTGCAGACCCTCGGGGTGTCACCCCTGCCAGCCAGGGGGGCTCCCAGCCCGTGGGCACTGGGTGACAGGGGCAGTGGGGCAGGGACAGCCCCGGGCTGGCTGTTATCAGAGGGACCTGGCTGCCTGTGGTGGCACCCAGAGCAAGAGCACAGCACAGTGCTTGTCTCCCTGAAGTTMCAGCAGCTGCAGGCACGCTCCAGTTGGGACCACATCCTCTGAAAGCAAGTGGGGAACTGCCAAGCCTGAGGCTGGCCAGGGTATTAATAACTGTTTATGAAGGGATAAAGAGCTGGCTTCCCTTAACATCCTGCTAATCCCTTTCTTGAGAGGCTGCTGGCTCAGTCCCCACCTTTCCCTTGCTGCTGGAGGTGAAGCCTGACCTGGGCTGGCTCTTGGGCATCTGGCTGGGAGGGTGGCCCAGCAGTGGGCCTGTCTCAGGGCACAGTGACAGGCACAGTGAAGGGCTGGATCAGCCCCTGCTTCCAGCCCCTGCAGGACTTTAGATGTTCCTGAATGTGCTGCTTGAATGGGACATCCACTGTTGCTCCTCCTAATTTACCCCAAGGGCACCCAGCCCCAGGGGGGCAGCAAGTCCAATGTTCAGAGGAAGCTGAATGGAGTCACAGCATTTTTTGCTCCTTGCAGGTCTGCTCTCACCTCAAATGCTGCCAGAGCACAGGCAGCTCCCAGCACAGAGCAGTGCCACAGTCCTGGTGCCCACCCCAGGCTCCCGGAGTGGGTAAACCCCACTGGTGGGAAGAGGCAAATTCACAGAGGATTGRGTTCCTGCATGGACAGAGCAGAGGAGGGACGAGTGTGGGTTAACTTGGTGTATTAACTCTGGGCTGACTCGGCATACTAAATTCCCAATTTGCCTCCTAGYGCAATTGAGAAGCTTAAATTTCCTTCACAGAATAACAGAATTATAGGGGTTGGAAGGGACCTCTGGAGATCATCCAGTCCATCCCCCTCCGTCAAGGCAGGGTCACCTAGACCAAGTTACACAGGAATGAGTCCAGGTAGGTTTGGAATGTCTCCAGAGAGGGAAACTCCACAGCACCCCTGGGGAGCTGTTCCAGTTCTCTGCTACCCTCAGTGTAAAGTTATATGGCCATTACTCCTCATCCTGTTGCTGAGCACTCCTGGAGAGAGTCTGGCACCATCCTCTTGGCACCCACCTTTGAGATATTTATRTGCATTAATGAGATTCCCTCTCAGCCTTCTCTTCCCCAGACTAAACAGGCCCAGCTCCTGCAGTCTCTCCTCAGAAGAGACCCTTCACTGGAGGGGGCTTGCCATGCTTTAATGCTGTGCCAAGTACCCAAGGAAGGCAGAGAAGAGGCTGTGCCCGCCTGCTGAGCTGCCAGGCCAGGTTCTCAAAGCCTCGGGGGTCCCCGGAGGCAGCACTGCATTCCTCAGAGCCATTTATACCCCAGTGCTGAAMCCCCCCCTTGTCACCTGTCTGCCACATGGCCTGACACTCAGCACAGCCCCGGGAGGCTCCCCTGCCCCACGCTGGAGTTGCTCTCTGGGCTTCAGATTTTCCAGGCTCAGCCTGGGTGAATCCCACATGAGCTCAAAGCTGGCAGGGGCTCCAAGGCCAGGGACCGGCAGGGACTCCAGCAAGGGGCAGCTCTGCCCGCGCTCCTTGCCACGGACTGCCTGTAAAGCCTCCATGGGTGACCCCTGGGGTTTCCACACAGGGCTCAGCAGCCCTGGGGCAGCAGCTGGAAGCCAGTGCCAGGGCTGCTGCCCCTTGGTGGCCTCTGGGAAAGAGGGGTGGCTTTGGCTGGGTCCTGGTGGGAGCCCTGCAAAGGACTCCAGCAGAGGCCCAAGGGCTGGGAGGGACAGCTCCATCCCCGGGGTGTCTCCAGGGAGAGCTAGCCCTGGGGAAAGCAYTCCTGTTCCCTGGGCAGGCTGCAGCCTGTCCCAGCACTGCCAGGACAGCGCTGATTGCTTCCTGAAGATGCCAAGGCTTTCTGCAGCAAGCCCACAGGATCTGCAACGTAGATTTTCTTCATTCACCTCGGTGTTATTGCTTCCCACCTCTTGGGCAGGGATGCTCAGCACCACTCAGAGTGCTTTTAGCTTGGCCACATCTCCGCATTCCGGGCAGGAGCTGGCCATGAAACACCTGCTCTGCTGCCCGGTGACCCGGCTCATGAGCCCTTCACCACTGCCGGCCAGCGAGTGCCGGGGCCGCCCTGTCCCAGCCGGGCCACCCGGCTCCCCCGACGCTCGAAAGCCCGGCCGTGTTTTGTTTTCCTCAGCGGGAGCGGCGCTCCCGGCGCTGCGCTAATTGGAGCGGCTGGGCCGGCGTGGGGGGCTCCGCCGGAGAARGGATTTAATGAGGGAGGATGGAGGTGCCTGACCCGTGATCTGCTGCTGCCCAGGGCCTCTGAGCCGGGCTGCCCGGGAGCTGCAGCCTGGATTGCCGGCTGAGGGCTCGGCCTCGCAAACCTTGGAGCGGCTCCCGAGACATTGACAGCCCTGCCATAGCTGCCATCCCCGCCGGCAGCCGGGACGGGCTCTGCGGGCTCCCGAGGCCGTGCTGCTGCCATCGCCGCCGCCCCCCCAGCAGCGCGGCAGCGGCCCGGCGAGCTGCCTGCCCCGGGGCTGCGGCTCCTGTGCCGGGTATTTCCCAGGATCGGGGACCAGCAGGGAGCCGGSATGGGCGCGGGGCCGTTCCCCGGGGAAGCTGCTCGGTCTCTCTGCCCAGGAGAGGCCGGGAGGGCTCCGGGCGGAGCGGGAGGCGCAGCGCGGCTGGCAGGGCTGGGAGAGGTCGGGCGCTGGGCTGGTGTCACAGTGTCACAATGTCACAGCGTGCTCTGGGGACCCGGGGCAGCTGCAGCAGGATGCTCCCCTGCTTCTGTCATTTCCCTGCCCTGCAAACACGGAGAAGCCAGGCCAGAGCATGGACACCAGTGGGGGTACCCCCTCCCAGCACGGCTCCTGTGGCAGTGTCTCCTCCAGAGGGTCAGAAGCAGACAGCACCCTGTGCCATGTCCTCCTGCCCAACCCCTGCCTCACCTGAAGGCCTCTCTGCCCCCATGGACTCATCTGCACCATGATGGTGCCACCGTGGTGTCATTACTCTGGTGTGGGGCTGGGGCACACATGGAATAAGGGACCTGCTCATGGCCAAAAGGGAAGCCCAGCAGGGCAGGGACTGACCCCAGGTGTCTCATCTTCCCCCGAAGAGCAGCTCACCCCCCCGAGCCCAGGGCAGCTCAGCTCTGAGCCTGGCTCCATGCGCGTGGCTTTGGCACATGGTGGCAGAGCTGTCACTGCCCCCGCCCGCCCGCTGGGAGCACGCACCGTGGGAGGGCCCAGCTCCCCCTCCGAGGACAAGCAAGGCACAGATTGAAACTGAAAGCCCTTGTTTTCCCTTTCACACTACGAAGAGCTCGGGCCAAGCTAGCTGACATCAGCGGTCTCCTCCTAGAGAAGGGGGAAATAAACCTGGGTCTGACGGTGGGAGAAGCAGGGGAGTTCCTGCACACAATAAATGGCAGCTCGCCAGCACACGAGAGCAGAACAATAACCCCACACAGCTGAGTGCTTGTGAACAGTGTCCTTCCAGGGAAACCAGACCCYGGGCAGGCTCCCAAGCCAACGGGGGCTGATGCTGGCAGCAGTTGTGCTCATGTCATGCCATGCTGACGGTGGAGAGGGTTGTGCTGGTCTGGAGCACAYGTGTGGCATCCCTGCAGGTACAGTGGGGCTGGGGAGAACAGGGGTACATGGAACAYGGAGGTGGCAGAGCCCAAATATCCTACAGTGACACCACTGGGGTGTAATGAAGGCTTATCTCTGCCAGGAGAATGGAGTGCTCCCTTCTGGGTACCACAGACCTCTGCCATTCAYGGCATCTACCTGCTGGGGCTTCATGGCTGGGTTTTGGGATAAAGCAGTCTTCAGGGAGGGAGAATGACTAAGGTACTGCCCTGTACTGCGAGTCCAGTCCTGTCACTTTCACAGCTTCTTGCACCATCCTGTGCTTCAGTTTCCCCAGGTAAAATGTTCTGGAGAAGGTACAGCCAGCTCCTGAGAGCAGGGCAGGAGCAGGGAGGCATCAGTGGCTTGCAAGGACCAGAGAGGACCAGGGATGGAGACCCAGTCCAGGGCAGGTAACACTGTTTTCATGCTCTCTCCCTGTTCCCACTCCCCTCTTTGCTCCCTGCTCCAAGCAGTGGGGAGCACAATCCCTGATCTGACCTCCTCCAAATGGGGGCTCCTCAAAAAGGGCAGGTGAGGCTGGGTGTGTCCCCCTATTCCCCRTCCAAAGGCCATTCCTGGCTGCCCCCCAGGCCAGGAGGTGACTCGGCTGACTGATCTCTGTGGTTTGTAACCGTGTGAGGCCTGTAAGGATCTAATTGCCCTGTGCTCTCTGAGCCGCCTCCCGCTGTAATCCCAGACCCGGTGGGGAGAGACCAAACTTGGAGGAAGAGGCAGCTCCAAGAGTCTGGGAGCCAAAATTCACAATCAGTCTTCATGCTCGCAGTGAACAGCCCCTGAGAGGGTGCCACAGGAGCACGGCCGAGAGCCAGGCAGCRGGACCCCATGTGGAACCTCTGCCAGCCCTGCTGGCTGGGGCTGGGCTTGGCAAAGGGCGAGAGCTGCCAAGGAGCCCAGCCTTGGCTGCCCCTCCCTGTCCTGGAGCTGGGCGCTGCTGGATGCTGCTGCTGGGTGCTGCTGGATGCTGCTCCTTGTCCAGCCACAGGAGATGGCTCAGGCTGTGGCAGCTGCTCTCCGGCCTCTGTGCACAGGCATGATGGTATTTGRGAGAACATCTCACATCCTTGGGGGTTTCCTGTTTAATTCTCAACCTAAGGAGCTGCAGCAAATGATCCCTGTCTTACACGCTTGTGGAATTCAGCGAGATTAGATTAGGGGTGAATTCTTCCCATATTTCTTATAGGGCTGATATCTCTGCCCTGGCTTTCGGGTTGACTTCCCCATCCCCGGCTCATTAATCASCGGCGTGTTTGTGTCTCTGTCGTTTTCAATGGTGTTAGCTCAGCAGGAGCAATCTGTCTGTTCCAGCAGCCCATCGTGTCGAGCCAGTGACCCGTCAGGGCTGCCTGACCCCTCCCTTTGAAGGCAGAGCGAGGAGCGGCCAGCAGAGCGCTGGGACACGCTCCACTTGGCCAGGAGGAGGCTCCGCATGGCTCCTGCTCGGGGCGCGGGGCCGGCGTGTGTGCGGCACGGCCGCAGCCCTGGGGCCGCAGCTCCCGCAGCGCTTCCCCCCTTCCCCTGGGCACATGGCTGCAGGAAAAATGCTGCTTTCCAGTTCAGCAGYGTTTTCCTGACAGTGCTCAGCAGCTGGACCAAAGCAGTGGTTCCTCAAAGGCAAGAAACTCCTTAACTAAGGGCAGGCTCACTGGAGCTGATTTCCAGTGGGCATCCCATGGCCTGGCTGCTTCTAGGGCTGCCACACACTCAGGAGCTGTGATTCATGCCAAGGGTAGTCTTATTTCAAAGATAGAAAGAAAGAAGTTACCCTCTTTGTCTTAAATTAAGTTTTTCCAGTGTTTTGTTATTTCTTTCTGGGCATAAACAACCATTCAGCTTCTCCTTCCTCCCTCAGCCTGAGCATCAGCCCCTCACACCAAAACCCACCCATCACTCTCAGGACACTCAGGCATGCAAGGCTCCCARCTCCTGGCCATCCATCCCCAAGATCTGTGATGCTTCCAAGCAGAGGGATCATTAGTTAAGGGACTCCTTTGGAAAGCACTCAGCATTTCTCAGGCTCTGTTTCTTTTCTGCCTGCTGTATCATTGACCCGAGTTTCTGAGAGCTGAGGCRTTACAGAGGGGGTTGAAGAAACACCCTTTCCCTGTCCCAACAGATGCTATAAAGCCCAAGCAGAGGACAATTCTCTCACAGATTAGGGAGGCTGGTTTTTTCTTCTCCTTACATCAAGAATGATACAACMATTTTGGAGGCAAATGATTGATTTTTATCTGGTGAGGAAGGAGAAATCTGACAAAGTTATCTCTGAGCTGTGGCAAAGCCCCCAGCATGGGCTAGTGACAATTCGCCCAGTGTGGATTTTGGGCTGTTAAACCTCAGCAACAAAGCAGAGCATTGAAGCTGAGAAACCCTAGAAAAACCAGCTCTGGAAACAGCTTCAGTATAGTAAAAAAGCACAAAACCTCCTGGGACCCMAGTTACAGCATTAAAGATACAACAAACATAGAAGATCAGGGGGATTAGAATAAGGTTWTCTTTAGGGTCCCTTCCAACTCAARCCATTCCATGATTCCATAAGGATTTGCAGAACTTTTCATGCCATGCTAGGGCAAACAGGGTGGCAGGGTGGGCTCTGCTCTCCCCACAGGGGCTGGATAAGCCCAGTCACTCGTGAGTTACCTGCACGGAGCTGTAAAACACCACGGAGCTGACAGGGCGGGCAGAGGAACCCCGGCTCCTGCTCCCCCGGCAGTGCCGCCCCGGCCGCTCTCACGGAGCCGGCCAAGGCAGCCCCGAGCAGCCCGGGCTGCCCAGGCTCACCAACAATTAATTAACCCATCGCTCATTACTCACCGGCCAGCGGGCTCCCAGCGGCGATGCCCGCCCTGCCGCGGCTCCAGCGGCTTCTCCCAGGGCAGGCAGAGCACCTGGAGGCGGCAGGAGGAGCCGGAGGTGGGAGGACAGCCGGGGGCAGCCCCTCATTCCCAGCCAGCCCCGGCTGCGGGAGCCTCCGCGTCCCCTCCGTGCGCACGGCGCAGTTGCCATCTAGCGGTGCGGGAGCTKCCGGGCTTCCGTGGAGCCACAGGATAAAATAKTCGTGTGCTCCCGRCAAGTTCCATCCCTGCCCAGCTTAYGGAGGGGGGTAGGAAAGCACCGGCTGCAGCCCCTGTTGTGGATTGGGAAGGCAAAGAGCAGCGTGGTGGACGAAGAGACTCGGGCATCAGGGCTGGAAAGGAAAGCTCTGGTCCATGCGCAGCTCCAGAGAGAAATGTGGTGGGAAGGCAAATTTGGAGGATTTGGGCTCCAATGCATGAGCACAGTGCAGCAGGAGCAGACACAGATACCCAAGGGCCTGATGTACTAACTACATATTTCCCCTTGAATCCTGGGATAGTTTTGGGCCCCTCACTACAAGAAGGACATTGAGGTGCTGGAGAATGTCCAGAGAAGGGCAATGGAGCTGGGGGCTCAGTCTGATGAGAAGGGGTTGGGGAAACTGGCGGGTTCAGCCTGGAGGACAGGGGGTACAAGGAGTCCTTATTGCTCTCTGCAACTCCCTGGCAGCAGGGTGGAGCTGGGGGATGGTGTTCAGGCTCTTCCCCCAGACAGCAAATGTGTTGTGGTTTAATCAGGACAAGAGGACAGGACAAGAGGAAATGGTCTCAAGTTTTGCCAGAGAAGGTTTAGATAGGATATTAAGAAAAATTTCTTCACTGAAAGGATTGTCAAGCATTTCAACAGGCTCTTCAGGGAAGTGGTGGAGTCACCATCCCTGGAGGGATTTAAAAGTCGTGTAGAAGTGGCACTTGGGGACATGGTTTAGTGATGGGCTTGGCAGTGTTAACAGCTGGGCTCAGWGATCTTASAGGTCTTTTCCAATCTAAATGGYTCTGTGATTTACAAGGTGTTTTTAAGCTCCAGACAGGCTCTGGGCTGATCCTGCAGCCTGAACGCCCATCAGTGGCTGGGGAGCATGAGGTGCATTCCTGGAGCATATTGGGTTTGGTTTCATCTGAAAGGAATCTGGTTGATACTGGCCCAAGCYGGGCCTCTCCTGAGCTGCTCCAGGACACAATCCAAAAGTGGGGGAAGTTGTGAGATGGATTTCAGAAGTGCACCCCAGAGCCAAATTAATGGATCAGGCACAGCCCAACAAAACTTTGGTGAAAAGGGACTTTTCTGTGTGTGCAAGAGAGCTGCTGGCTCCTCTCCTATGCCCCAGCAACAGAAGGACCCAAGGGAGTTACCAAGACTCTGCTGAGGCCCTGAGGAGACTAAATGGCCTCAGGTGAGCCCCCATGCACCCACCTGCTGCCCACTGGGCTGGGAGCTCCATTTAAGGCTAGGTCAGTGCTGTGAGCCCTCTCTCAGGCTGTGCTGCAGCTGCAGCCTCCTGTCCTGGCCAGATTCAGGCTGGGGTGGGCAGCCCCACGTCATGGATGGACCTTGGACAGGAGGTACAGGCAGCTTTGTKGCCATCTTGTTGTGACCAGCTGGGGTGACCCTGCTCCTGCTGCTCCCCCTTCACAGGAGTCCAAACCACCCCAACACAGGTGCTCAGCCCCTCAGGCTGATCCTCTCCTTCCCTGGTGATGGAGCCCAGCGTGGGGCAGGGTGGGATCCTGCTGTAGGTGGGCAGAGGGATGTGCTGGCTGGGAGATGCTCACTGGGTGTCTGCAGCAGCAGCAGTGCCGTGGGGTGGTGGCTGGGGCAGCTCCAGGCTGAGCTCCAAGCTGTTATCCAGCCCTCTGCCTTTTCTGGACCAGCCCATCCTTCCATTGTGTGGGACAGGGGACTCTGTCCCTGGGGGGCAATGCTCACATTCCCWGCTTCCTCACAGCTCTCCCAAGCACTCCACAGGGAAAGAGGTGCTCTAACTTTAACAGCTGGGCTGGACTGGCCTCCCCCAGGCTGCAGAAAGGGCAGAGMAGCACAGACCCACACACCCACCAGCAGTCGTTTGACCAGACCACAACCCATTCAAAATGTGCTGGCAAGAAAAATCCCCATGAAGCTTGGACAATTGTGTCCACGCTTATCCCAGCTATTCTGGGCACTGTGTGACTGACTGTAGTGTCATTCATCTTCCTTTGAAGCTTTGTGCTACCAGAAGGAAGTCCATTAAAGTGCAGCTTCACAAARATTATACTTGGTGACATTTGAAAGCATTAACGTCCCCAGTACAGGAACAAAGAACAGAATGGTTTTTGTATGGATATGGATAAATAAGGAAATGGAAAACCTACRTGAAAACAAGGGCATGATTTGAGCAACAACCTCCTCTGAACACTGAACTCCTGTTTCTYAAGTCTTAAAACATGAAATGAGCAGAATTGTTCATCATTTTCATCTGGTCTCTGAGGGGTGACCCCCAGCCTTGTCCTCCTTCCAGCAGCCCCCTCTCCCTGAGGCAGGTCACTGCTGCAGGGAGAAGTGCATTCCCTGGCTTCTCTCTCTTCTTCCCTTTTACAAACCCTTCCCTCAGCCCAACTTACTGTTTTTCTGTTTACAAAGCACAGCTCTAGCTCTTTACATAAATATCTTCCACTGAAAAAGGGCCCAAGTCACTGCTGTATCAGTATTAATATGAATATATATTGGAAATCTTAGACTATCTACTTGCTTTACATTGGAAAAGGGTGGAAAAAAGAAGCTCTTGCTCCAGAACCTCTCAGATGTCTGAAGCAGCCTCCTGCATCCCAACCTGTGTGACTGATAGAGCTCATAGATCAACACTGCCTTGGGCAGGGGTCAAGGCAGAAGTGCCTCCAACCCYCTAAATTATGGATTTGACCTCTCCTTTGGTTCCACTCACAGTCCAAAGCTCCTGTTGCCTGTTCCTTTWAAATTAAATAATCCCTTTAAACGCCCTTGCTCTGCCTTTTCTCCCTGGGCTTTTTGTACACACAGCCCCATTCACTCCAACCTTAGTGCTGGCCATGGGTCCTCCTGTGTGTAACATCTGCACACCAAGCCACTGCCCACAGGACTTACCCCGTGAGTTGTTCCAATCCTCTTATTAGGACCTTCCAAAAATAAAAATAAATTGTAACTTGAGGCATACCCATGGCCACAGGATGGCACACAAGGCAATGTGCTGAGCACAGGCACAGCAGAAGCTKTGTGGTGAGTAATCTCTGAAATAAAAGCAAAAGAGTTATAAGATGCAAAGGCAGCTGCAATGCAGCCACGGCTTTGGGTCACCATCCTTTAAAAAATATTAAAGACATCAAAACCACTGCACCAAGGGTAAATACTTGGGCTTTCTGCATCACCAACTACGCTGCTGTTTTCCCAAGAGAACATGATGTTTTCTGGTTTGGTGCTTCTTTGCAATGCTTTTAGCTTCTCACTCTATTTGTCTGTTGCAGTTTGTGAATAACCTCGTTCCAGCCACCCCAGGCAGCCCCAGAGGAGGGCTCCATGTCCCCTAACCCTGCACATGCCCCTGCAGATGCACAGCATGGGTGGATGCCATGCCTGTGGAGAGATGCATGTACAGTCTATACACACACATCTTCAAGGGAACACACTGGAGCTCACTCCAGGCTACCTTGGGGAAGTGGAATTTCCAGGAATTTCAGTATCTATCCAGGGCACACCTTGATTTTCCATGGGCTAGCACCAGAATACTTTCTACAGTTCAGGTGTTCCCAAGCCATACACAGCCCATCCCCAGAAATCCCACACTTGTGGGAATAACACTGCGTTGCTCTGACCTCTTACAACACAAACAATATTCCTGATTTCCCATAAACATTACTACCATCATCAAAATAGGAGAAGCAAACACACCAAGTATTTCTATGATTAATGCAAATAATGAGAGGTATATCCACCACCACAGACAGAAAAAGGATTTCTCTCTATTTGAGATGGATACATTCTGCAAGCAGATATTTTTAATTACTTTTTTTTCTCATTTTCACAGCAGTCTGTTCCTGCTCCTCTTCTGTTCCCGACTTAAGCCCTGGCAATGGGCCTGCAAGGAAAGTGTTGTGTTGCTTCTCCTTTCAGACATGCACATCACAGATTAGAAGCAAGCAAGCACACGACTAAGCCAAGGAACACACATTATTTAGTGTGGTCCATCTGTCCAAGGGAAGCTGCTCTTACATTTATCTGCTTTATTATCTTCTAATTAATCACGTATTATCAGTCGTTAACATGCTCTCASCAAGATGCATGTACCCACTTAGCAAATTAATAAAATCAGCTAATGAGTTCCCACATTTGGCAGCTGTGAAGGCTCCCTCTGGGTGTCTTGGTGCTCTGTGGGTGCTCATTTTTGGCACACCCAGGTGCCCAACACACCCAGGTGCAGGACAGCCTGAGCTGCAGCTACCAGGCTGCACCCAGATTCCCCTCTTCCCTCCCTGAAAATGATGCCCCATCACAGTCAAACTTCTTCCCCCTTTGTGCATGAATAATTTCCAGACTTGACAGCACCAGCCTGTTATGCCACCACCATTTCTCCCAGTGTGGGAGGTCATCCCCAGGAGCCCATCACCTTCCTCACCCATCCCTGAAAAGCCTGGGGCTCCCAGGAAGACTGAAGGCCCCCATGCACTCACCAGCACCATGCACACCTCCACCAGCCCTGGGTGCAGCACCATGGGCCACAACACTGCAAATGAGTCCACCACACTCCTCTGGCACTGCCTGTGCCACAGACAAGGAAACACAACTTGGACAGGTCTTCTGCTGCCTTTGGAAGTTGTCAGCTCTTGCAGRTGGCTCTTCACCTCCAAATTCTGCTGTCTTCAGCTTCTACACATGCTGCTTTCCCTTCTTTGGAGTATTTGAAAGCAGTGTCAGGCCCTGCTCTCTGCCACAGGAACAGGAAGGTGGTGGTGGGCACCAGCTCCTCATTGGAGATCTGCTCCCACCAGCCAGGGCCATTGGCATCATCCTTATCCCTGCAGGCCACACTCAGCCCTGTCCCCCTGCTCTGCTCACACACTCAGAGTTTCCTGTGCTTTGGTCAAACTGCCCCTGCTACAAACTCCTGCCCAGGAGCTGCCTCCATACCCCCCCATGACAGGCCAGCAGCACCTACCTGGCTTTTCCTCTGTTCCCCTGACACCCTGGGCCAGCATGGTGATATCCCCATGAGGGTCCCCACACAACTCTGCCACCAGATCCAGCCCACCCCACGTGGAATGCCCAGACAACGCCCAGCACTCATGAGGTCACCTTCAGCCATTTAGCTCCTGCTAGTAATTAAACCCCACTGACCTCATCMGTTGCCAGGATGAATGCCACAGAGATCACTCCTGCTCCTGAATTCCTCCCAGGCCYTGGGGCCATCTCCTGCTCCCAGCTCCCACCCTGTCCCAGGAGKACATGGCACCCAGGGTGTCTGTCCCTGAGATGACAGGAACACGCTGCAGGACAGTGCCACCACTGGCAGGGTCCCCAAGCTACCAAACCTGCTCCAGTCCCACTGACACAGCAGCAACTCCCAGTGACCTCATCAGCAGAGAGCGAAACACAATGGGAACCTTTCAAAGCACCGTGCTTTTAAAAGACACCACTTTAGCCACAAGACAAGCACTGACAAATTTTCAGTTTTATTAAAAAAATTCTAGCAGCAAAACCTGTAACAATTCAAAAAACAACCAAAAAAAAAAAAAAGAAGAAGAAGACCAAACCTTCAAAAGAACATGACACAGAGAGAAAGAGATGGAGAGAGATCTGGGGTTGCTCCAGCATTCACTCAAGTTCCTTGTAGCGGGCAAACATGACCCTGCGGACGGCGTCGCGGTAGGTCTCGTTGGACTGCCTCTTGGGGGGCTTCCCCGGGGCCCCCAGCCCAGGGCCCTTCCTCCTGTTTTCTGCCTGCAAACAGACACAGCTTGTGTTAGTGATTCCTCCTCYCACAAATAAAAAGCTTCCCTGGGCTGCTCCAGGAGTGCTGACTGCTCCCGTGTGGATCCGTGAGCGGAGGCAGAGCAAGCGCTCTGCGTTCCTCCTAAAGCTGTTTGGGAAAAACTACAGAGCCTTGTGGGCAACAAAGGCAGCCAGCAAATGCCCAGTGGGAATCAAACCCCAGCGATCAGCCGTGGAGGAGCAGACAGAGGAGTGGGCAGCCAAGGGTGGGCAGCCAAGAGGCAGCGCCAGCAGCCAAGGGCGAGCCAGGATTGAACACAAGCAAAGGAAAGCTCAGGGCTCCTGGGGAGCTGTTTGCAGTTTGCCTGCATTGGCACAAGCTCAGCTGTTCTCTCTAACAGAGCTCCCATGGGCACTGGTACCTCGCTTGGAATTTCAACCAGTTTTGAAGGACTGGCTTCAGCAGCCAGCACCTGCATTATTCAGCAATACCTGCCTGGAGTCAGCCCAGGAGAGCAGGCCTGAGGCTGGAAGTTTCTCTGGCTTTTCAGTCCAACCCACCTGAATACCAGAGACCTCACCAGCTGGGCCAAGAGATCAGAGTTGTGTGGGGCTGGCATGGTCACACGGCTTTGCCCAGCACCACTTGGAGGTGAAAGGCAAGCACATTTCTGGCCTTTCTATGAACTGTAGGAGGGCTGTGCTCTGCCATCAGTTCCCCATCCAAAGGGGGAGCCCTGACAGGAGCTCAGACCTGCCAGAGTGTGGCGCTGGAGCTGGCTCTGGGCACAGGGACCTCACCACGAGCACTGAGCAGCAGCTGGGCCCATTCCTGCTGTCTGCACTGAAGAGGGACTCTTGCCTCATGTATATGGGCTCAAGCAAACATGCGTCACAAAGCCTCAAATATTTGCTTTAATGATCTACTTGACTGCAGGCTGCACATCACCCTGTGAACCCTGCTCCAAGCTGCCTGTCCCTCAGCAGAGCTGTGGACACCACAGCACSTGGCCAGCCACAAACCTGCCACCAGAGCACAGCGCTGCTCATGTGGGCCCTGGGCAAGGCAGAGCAGACCCTGCCCCAGGCTGCATCTCTGATAAACCCTCTGTAGTGAATGAAGGTCCACTGAGAGACCAGCCTGTCACACTAGGCAGSATCTACCTGACCCTGCCTGTCCCTGACAACCTTTGCCCATGGGCCTCTGCTCCTTGTCAGGTGCTGTATCTTGGTATTACCATCTGGTGTCCAGAGTCTGCAAGAGCCTCACAAGTGTTAAGCAGTGCAGACAAAGAGCATCTTGGGCCCTGTGGCTTTGGCTATGCTCACAACTTCCCCAGCTGGGGAAGTTCACCTKTTTCCCCAGCTCACATCGCTGCAGAGAACTGAGCTGGTGACCTGTTCAAACCCCAGCCTGGCTTTGAGCAGGTACTAATGAGATGCTCACACCCTTCCTGCTCACTGTTACTCTATTTTCAACACCTCCAGATCCGTATAAATTCTAACCTTGTTCTACAGCCAACACACTTGCAGCCCCTCCCAGCCTGCAAAGTTCATCAGTGCACACATATTATTCCATCAAGCAGGTGCTGAGATTTGCAGCCTGACTTGAACTCCCTCCAGCTGTCCTGGGAAACATTATGGGCTGCAGGACAGTGGTGTGCTCTGAAAGGCAGGCAAGACTCACCTCCACTGGTGATGCTGTGCCCTGCTGGTTGTGGCTGAAGCCCTTCTTCCACCCCGGAGACTGCACCATTCGGTTCCCTTTGTTGGTACTGTCAAGCCTTGGGTCATAGTCACTGCAAAAGAACCAGAAGCAATTGTCCAGTCTTGTAATGCTTCAAACACACACCAGGGATATTTAGTTCTGCTAATAGAACCTTCATTGACATTTCAGTCTCTCATGAGGGATATTCAAGTTTCTTGCCAGAAGCACACTGCCTAAGGAAACCACCAGGGCAGATTCTGTGTGCAGGGCTCACACACCTCTGAGCGCACAATTTCTTGTCCCACCTCAGGGGGAAATACACCAGGGCACAGGAAATGAGCTCAGACTCCAAAATATTTACAGTGTAAGCAAGCCAGGAGCCTTCTGTGCTTGTATTTCTTAATTAAAAGTCTTAGCAATAGCATGAAAGCAAAGTCCAATCCCTGCTGCTCTGTTAGATCTTTCCTTTCTCCCAGTGCTGTGGTCATGCAGCTCAACAGATGCAGCGTTGATTCGGACACTTTTTCTCCCACCTCATTACTCATCCAAGACCATTATTCAAAAGACACAGTTTTGAAAACCTCTCAGCATAAAAGACTCTTCCTCCAGACAATTTCTACTTTCTGGCTGCTGGTGACACTGCGCACAAACTGTTTTAGTTTATCCACAGCTATTCCAGGAAAACAGAGGGAAGAGAAGATGTGGATGTTTAAACTGCAAGACACAGAGGACAGGTCTCCTCCTGAGGTGCCGTGCCAGAAGGAACAGGCACATAACCAGTTCCATCCTCAACACATGGCTGGCCGCCCCCCAGCCCACTGAACACGCGAGCTCACAGCAGGCAGGCCTGTCGGGAACTTCACACAGCACGCACTCTCTTCCTCCACCTACTCCCAACGAGATGGAAACAGCTCCCAGCATTCCTCTGAGTCAGGGAACAGATGAAACACAGCTTTGCTCTTTCTTTCAATGGCTACATGCCAGGACAGGAGGGCAGCAAGTGCCTTAAGGACGAGGYGGATGGGAACAGGCTGCATTCTACTCTCTGTGTCCAGCCAGACACACTCAGACCCCCATCTCACTCCTCCAGCACCAAGCAGCTTTTCTCTGCCCTGCCCCAAACCATTGTTTCCACCCCAGCCCCACCCTGTGTCCTGCAGCACAACAGGCTCACACTTTGAGGAGCTCTGTCTCAATCTGTCTGGCTGTTACTTTGCAGACCTACCCCACTGGACATTTCCCAGCCTTGTTCTGCCAGCAGCACACATCCCATCCTGGCATCAGCACCCCCAAAGAGATGTACCCAGAACAGCCATTACCTCTCTGAGTCCCGGTCATATCTGAGTCGTTTCCTCTCTGGTGAATCCATCTGCTGGAATTTCTCTCTCCGGTCATTTCCTTTGTCTTTATGCCTCCCCTTCACAACAGAAAGGGCAAAGTAAGTACAGGAGCTATGAAGAATCCAACACTGCAGGAGACTGCTCTGCACCCAGGTCTCATCTCATCCTCAGCAGGCTGGAAGGCTGTCCTGGGGACCCACAAACACTGAATGCTCACATCCCACAATACACTTGCTCTGCTCAGATGCCATCTGTTGGGCTGACCCAGACCTGTTGTTGCAGCCTTGCAGTGCCCATACCAGGAGCAGCTCTGTGACCTTCCAAGCAATAGACAGCTACAGCTCTCCTGTCCCTGGCCAGGCAGCAGCAGCCCATACACCTCATCAGTTTTAGATGGAAATCTGTGTCCCACTTAGTCCAGAGCTCAGTGCTGGCTTGCAGGACAACAAAACCACACTCAGACCATTCTGTGAGGAGCGAGATCTGCTCTTAGAAGTCACAGAACCACCGACAGGTCCTTGTGCAGAGTGAGCCCACAGTTCACTTTTGGGAGGCATCTGATGCCTGGTGCCTAAGTGGATGCCTGCTGACACCTGGAACACAAGTGGAAGGTCCTCCTGGGACCACCACCCCCCCCAGTGCAGAAGCACAAGCAGCTGCCTGCCCACCACCACAGACGCACCTCACGCTCTCTCTTCTCCAAATACGCCAGTTCCTGCTCGGATCGTTTAATCTTCATGTGAATCTCCAAGTTTTGCTGGAAGGAAGAAGACAGAAGGCAGTGTCAAGCAGAGAACACAAGCTGTCAGGGTCATCTGCTCCACCCATAAGGAGCACAGGTAAAGCAGCATGCTCTTGTACCTGCACTGCACCAGGCACAGCAGCCTCTCTTGCAGCCCAGACCACCTGCTCCCCACAGAGGCCTGGAGCCCTTCCTTCCTGCAGTAAGGAAGGCAACCAGTCCTATTTTAACCCATGTGCAGCTTGGCTCTCCCAAAAGCAAGAGCTCAAAGGCATCACAGAACAAGGGGGTGCACGTGCCAAGTTCCCACTGCTCTCACACTCGTGTGTGCCAGCACCCCACTCTCTTCAAGCCTCAGCTATCTCACTACAGCTTACGAAGTCACACCTTGATGTTATAGCACTCCCATGGCAGGAACAAGCAGTTCACACAATGCTTTGAACAGAGCTTTGGGGGAACTTTGCCTGCTGCTGTGTCAATTCCAGCACAGCTCTTCCCACCCAACCACTGCATTTTCCTTGCAGCTCACAAAGCCATCGAGCCAACGGCAACCCCCAGCTTCCCCATACCTTGTGCAGGTTGGAAAGCTGCTGGTGCTTGATGAGCACTTCCTTGTTGGGAAACTGCCTCCTGCACAGCAGGCAGGCCAGCTTGTTCCAGTCAGTCAGTTTGTCGTCGCTGGCCTTGGCCTTCCGCGCCTGCTCCTCGCGCGGGGCCGGCGAGTGCGGGGCAGGCGGCAGCCACTGAGCCTGGGACTGCTCCTCCTCTTCCTCCTCCTCTTCGTTGTCGCTGTCTCCTCCATATTCTCCCAGCAGTCCTATCAGAGGGTTCACCACCTTGGGCTGAGGGAAGTGGAGAAAAGTGTGACAATTTGTAGCATCAAGCCTGCCAGGCCAGTGGGGCTTTGCTTCCCCAACCCATCTCGCCGTGACTCCTGTTCTGTTCCAGTCCAAGAAGCAGGGAGTTGCTTCCCAGCAGCACAGGCAGGGAACAGAGAGGAGCTGGCTGGCTTCTTTCCCTTCTCACCACAGGGTGGAAGCCCTTCTGCTCTCTAGACAGGCCTTGCTTTGGTGCCAGGCTTTTCCAACTTGCCACACACCTGAGAGCACATGAAGCCAACTGAGGCAGTGGCTGTTTGGCAGCAAGCTGTTGTCACTCACTTCCTCTAGAAATGGAGATCACTGAAATTTGGCCTTCCTTAGCCTGGAGGTGGCTGGAAGAGTTTTCTGCCTTAGGACTGGCTGAGTGAGATCCTGCTCAAATGCAGGTAACAAATGTGCCCATGCTAGAAGCCCACAACAAGGTCAGACTTAAAAAACAAACTGCCTTCCATCCCCAGCACTCCCTCCTCTGGCATGAGAGACATGAGAAACATCTCTGGCACCTCTGGCACTCACAGTTGCAGCCAGGCTGTGCTGAGCCTCCCTAGAACTGTATCCAGGCTCACACAGGTCAAAACACAATCCTATGGAGATACTTACTGGGGCTGCACTCTCTTCCTTTTTCACAGAAGGAGGTAAAGGCTTTTTAAAGACATCTTCTGCAGAGAACTTCTCCTCTCCAGTCTCAGTCTGAAACAGTCAAGATCAGGTGTTGAGATTGCCATAGCATGGACTCAGAGCACACAATAGCTAAGCACTCATTCAAACAGGCCCCCAAGGAAACCAGGTGGTTGGCAGAAATGAGTTGTGGTTCTGGTGGGAGACATTCCCATTCTGGGGAATCCAGAGTTCCCCTGGAGCCATACTCATGATTTCAGAGACAGCTGCAGCAGCTCACCATGCTGTCCCAGCCCACCCCATTCTCATTCTCTGCTACACTGTGATGCTGACAGTGGTCCCAGTCGTGCCTCATATCAGTGAGGGAGCTGGGGCAGGGCCAGGTCACATTTGAGCACCTCTGTGTGTGCACAAAGGACATGAAGATCAAGTGTAAAGCCACCCCCACTGTCAGACAACACCGATTTTCTCTGCTGTGACTGTGGCACAACATATGGCCAGGCTCAGCCAGCATGGTGGGGTTTCCAGGACCTTCTTTATCCTGGACAGAGGGCACCAGAGACTGCAGGCAGCACTGCACAGGATGAGCCTGTGATACTCAGCTGTGTGCTCAGCAGCACAGACAGTAGGCTGGGATGAAGCTTCACTTTCACACATTTTACAGAGAATTGGGCTGGAGCCCTGGCCAGGCTCCAATTTAGTGGCTCATGAGTTACTCATACTTGACCAGGGAAGACAAGTGTAACACCTTACCAGGCCTGTGCTCTCATCCTTCTTCACAGAGGGAGGCAATGGTTTTTTGAAGACATCTTCTGCAAAGAATCTCTCCTCTCCAGGCTCATTCTGAAAAATCCAAGACTGGGCATTAGGCCAGTGACAACACAGGTGTCAGAGAGCACAGTACAGCCAGGAAGCCACTCCTGAGCATCCATGGAAAACAGGCAAGTGGGAAAAATGACAGAATGATTTCTACTGGAGATACTTTTACCGTCCATTCAGACAGGACCATGCTTCTCCTAGGTCAGTGTCCCTGAAAGCCACCACACCTGGTGACGCCTTGGCTGGCTTGTCACCAGCCTCAGGGAGAGTTACAACCCAGGTGCCCAGTACTGGCCATGCCACCGAGCACATTCAGACCAAGAGGCAAGGAAGAACACAAAGTTTCTGCATTGGTGGCTAAATCACATCCAGCAACTCTCCTGGCATTCCTCAGGCCCTGTCAGTATCACAGCCCTGAGCTGTGCTCAAACATCACTTTGGGCAGCTGCTCCCAGCCAGCAGCTCCCACACTGGCATTTGCTGACTGGGAACAGCAATTAAGGGCACTGTCCTGGGACTGGGAGGGGGCAGAAACTGCAGTTAGGGGAAAGCTGAGTATCCAACATCATCAGACTGGGTGTGTTTAAATGTCTCTGCCAGTTTTTTGTTGTCTATTACAACAGTTGGGTGCTTTCAGCAGCATGAGTGAAACATGTCTCAGTTACCTGGATATGTCTGAATCCTTCACCATAAGGGATGAGAAGCCCTGGATTTAATGTAAGGAGACAAAAATTTCAGGAA
>JACDOX010000711.1:31306-41795 GCA_014549065.1 Cardinalis cardinalis
GACTGTGCAGCTTTGGCTTTGCCCTTTTCCCCATTTCCAGCCCAGGAGGAAAAGGATCCAGCCCCTGGAATTCTTTCCCTACAAAGCATCTGCTGGGCTGGAGCCTCTTCCCCAGGCTGCTGTTTCCCCCTTTGGGGGGAAGATTTATCCACCTTTGGGAAATTCAGCTCAAACTCGGCCATGAGGGCAGAGTGCTGCTGCCACCACGGCTCTCAGCACTTGATTTCCCCCAGCCATCCAAAATCAGGGTCTGGGTGAGGTTTTAGGGAGCCCCTGAGGACCCAGGTGGGAATGTGGGGCTGCAGGTGGCCGTCCCACCTTAGGCAGGATTTGGGGTTTGAGCTGGGGCTGCTCAGAGCTCCCTGATGTCCACGGGGTGGCTTTGGGGCCACCAAGGGCCCTTCACACCTGATCACCAATTAAATTCTGTTGCTGACACTTCGCCAGTGTTTAGGAGCTCTTTTTTTTTTTTTTTTTTTTTTTTTGTTTTCCTTCTTAGTTATTTTTTCCCCTGACAGTAATTAAAAGTGAAATTGTACATTTCTTGACAGACTCTTGCACATATGGAGAGTTTGCATTTAAACGTGCCTCTTTCAGTCATACAGATTTTGGGTGCTCTTTTTTTTCTTTATTTATTTATTTTCCCCCGCCGGAATTTTCCCCCCGGCGCTCAGCCCCAGCCTCTGCCTGGCCCTGTTCCTTCCCCAGCCTCATCCTCCCGCTGGTTTGGGGGCTCCAGGGGCTTGGGGTTGGGCTCGGGGTTAGGGGGGGCTTCGTTTGGGGCCGCGTTAATTAATGCCGAGCTCCGCGTGGGGGGAACGGAGCCGTAAATTAGTGGGAGCTGGCTCCGGGCCAGGGAACAAAGTCCCTGCAACTCCACGAGAGTGGGAGGAAAAGCTGGAGGAGGAGGAGGAGAAGGGAGAGGGGATGGGAAGGGAACGAGGCCGCCCAAGCCYCGGCCCCTTTTGTTCGGTGCTGTTTGAGACGTTCCCTCCATGCCTGGGGATGGCCCCAGCTCACCCCTGGGAGGACAGGACTCCATCCCTTCCCTTCCCAGATTCCTGGGAATGAGCTGGGAGGGGGCTCTGGGCAAGGTCTGAGGGTGGGGATGAGCTCCCAGCATTCGGATGGGGTTGAAGAGTTGCTCAACCTTTGAATTGCGCGGGGTTTTGCAGGCAGGAGACGCCTCCAGAAATGTGGGGGGCTCAGGGCACAGGGAGGGAGGCAGGGATGGCAGGGCTCTCTTGTCTTGCTGGGAGTTCTTTGTCCTGGCTGTGTTTGTGGGGCTGGTCCTTGGCATCCCATTGCCTGCGTCCCTTTCCTCTTCTTCAGCTTCTGATGGCCTAAAGCWGGAAAAACGGCACTAAAACAAGAGAAATGCTTTAAACCAGGAAACACGGCCCTAAACCAGGAAAAAATGGCCCTAAAGCAGGAAATGTGGCCCTAAACCAGGAAAAATTGCCCTAAAACAAGAAAAAAATGACCTAAACCAGGAAAAATGACCCTAAAACAGGAAAAAAATGCCCTAAAAGAAGAAAAAATGGCCCCAAAACAAGTACAATGGTTCTATAGCAGGAAAAATGGCCCTAAAGCAGGAAAGATGGTCCTAAGAAATGAAAAACTGCCTGAAAGCACGAAAAATGACCCTAAACCAAGAAAAACTGCTTGAAATCAGGAAACATGGCCCTAAATCAAGAAAATCTGCCTTAAACCAGGAAAAATGACCCTAAAACAGGAAAAAATTGCCCTAAACCGGTAAAAAATGGTCCTAAAACAAGAAAAATGGTTCTATAGCAGGAAAAATGGCCCTAAAGCAGGAAACATGGCCCTAAAACAAGAAAAAAATGCTCTAAACCAGGAAAAATGACCCTAAAACAGGAAAAAATTGCCCTAAACCGGTAAAAAATGGTCCTAAAACAAGAAAAATGGTTCTATAGCAGGAAAAATGGCCCTAAAGCAGGAAACATGGCCCTAAAACAAGAAAAAAATGCTCTAAACCAGGAAAAATGACCCTAAAACAGGAAAAAAATGCCCTAAAAGAAGAAAAAATGGCCCCAAAACAAGTACAATGGTTCTATAGCAGGAAAAATGGCCCTAAAGCAGGAAAGATGGTCCTAAGAAATGAAAAACTGCCTGAAAGCACGAAAAATGACCCTAAACCAAGAAAAACTGCTTGAAATCAGGAAACATGGCCCTAAAACAAGAAAATCTGCCTTAAACAAGGCAAAATGACCCTAAACCAGGAAAAAGTTGCCCTAAACCGGTAAAAATGTCCCTGAAACAAGAAAAATGGCTCTATAGCAGGAAAGATGGCCCTAAAGCAGGAAAGATGGCCCTAAAACGAGCAAAAACTGCTTTAAACCAGGAAAGCTGGCCCTAAGGCAGGTATTTGGTGTGTCGGGGATGGGATTTGCAGAGCTGGGTCCCCGTGGTGCCGTCAGACACAGCCCAAGGACACCCCCGGCCCAGGACACACCTGTGTGGCCTCAGGTGCTGCCAGCAGTGACCTTGCAGAGCCTCTGGTGTCCCAGTGCAGGCCCCAGCAGGGAACATCTGGCCAGATGTGCTGGGCTGGGCTGCCCCGAGCCTCGGGGGGGAAAGCGACATACCAAAAGAGATTAATTAATTAAAATAAATTGAATGAAAATAAATCCCAGGCTCCCAAACAGGAGCAAAGTGCTCCCAGGTGGCTCTGCTGTCCTCAGATTCCAGCGGGATTTTTTTCCTGGTGCCCCAAAAAGGGAATGTGCCAAAGGAAAATGAGAATCCCCCGTTCAGTGCCAGTAGTGGCAGCTTTGAACTCCTGCCTCCATGCAGGGTTTGTGTTTCCCTCCAGAAACACCTGGATTAGGGAATTGTTTGGGTTTTCATGGGCAGTGCCAGCYGCCAGGGGATTTTCAGTGTGTATCGCGAGCAGGTGATTATTAATTATGATAATTAAAGGTGCAGAGCTTTCAGGGGCTCAGTGACATCAGCCAGTTCCACCCCTGGAAAACGGAGAGACAGGAGGCTGATAATGACTGGGATGACAAAAATAACAGGAATGAAACAAAGCCAGAAATGAGGATAATTTATTCAAGTCCCTGGAAATCATCTTGGCTGTTTGCATGCCTGGAGAAGCACGGAGAGCAAAGCAGGGATGCTTTAATAATGAGAGAATCTCYCCTCTTGCAGGTTGTTGGTCTCCTCCTGCCCAACCAGACCCTGGCCTCCACTGTGTTCTGGCAGGTGAGGCTCCTTGGGAAGGGTGGGAATGGGGAGAGGTGTCTTGGTGTGAAAATCCAGGGGGCTGCTGAGGAAGGCAGGAGCCTCCCCTGAAACGCAAAATGCAAACCCCCTCCCTCTGAATTATTGTAATTTTGAAATTAAGGAGCTCTCAGGCAAAGATATGGGAGCAGGAATGACAGTTCTGTACTAGGAAATTAAAACCACAAATGCTTAGTACAAACCAACCCTGCCACAGTCAGAGCAGGCCCTGCCCCCTGTGTGCCAGGGGGGTGTCCCAGCCCCATCCCATGGGGGCTCAGCCCTCCTGCAGTGCCAGCTGTGGCTCTGCTGCAGCAGGGATCCTGCACAAGGGGGGAGTTTTCCTCTGCAGCTCCAGGGCTGCTGGAGATGGGCCTGGGCTCCCTCTGGCAATGCAGGGCAGCAGAAAGCTGCTCCTCTGGCAATGCAGGGGGCAAAGGCTGCTGGGCTGGGCCAGGCTCAGATTGGATCCAGGTAGGAATGCTTGGCTCCTCCCCTGGGCAGAGCATCTCCCCATGGGATGATGGAATTGGATCAGCCATGCAGGGATGCTCAGTAGCCATGGACAGCAGATAATTAATAATTAATGGTCCAGTAACAGCAGATATCTCCTGGAGGGAGGATTGGYTGTGAAAGAGATRAAGAAAACTGCCCCATGAACAGCAGATACCTGCCCCAGCTCTGACAGGTGGCAATAAAATACACACTTATCTTACAACCAGGACAGGAGGGAAGAGCTGGGTTTTGCCCAGAGGACAGACTGCTGCTGTGGCTGTCCCTCCTGGTCATGCTTTAGGGACAGGATGTGCCTGGATCCATTCAGGGAAAGGCCTGCAAGGGGCTGGAAACAAATCTGGGCTCTCCTTTTCATCCCACACCTTCCTGTGCCATGGCAAGGAAGAGGCGGAGCAGGCCAGAAGCAAAAATCAGATTTTGGAGCCATTTTGTCTGGGTGTAAATGGTTCTTCTATGTGCACATCCATGGAGATGTTGGCCCTAAACTCACCCATCTTCCTTTGGGAGGATGAGGAGTTGGGATTTTCCTTGAGGAAGGATGTTGGAAGGGCTGGGGATGATGGGAGGCCTTGTTGCTGGGAATTTTGGGAATAGATGTACATGGCAAAGCCCAGGACTCCTGCACTGAGTCTGCTACAGGAACTCTGGGGGAAAACACTCTGYGTGTAGGGAGGTGCTGGTGTGATTTCCCATTCAGATTCTGGGAATTAAGAGTAAGGGGAGGAAGCAGGCACGGGAAGGAGAGCTCCATAGTAAACACACCACGAGTGTGATTCCGTCGCCAGCTGAAACCAAGGAAYGAGTTATTTTCAGCCTCCTTTCTGTGGCAAATGTCTTTTTATTGTCTGCACTGAGAGTGGGGATGGAGCTGTGCAGTCAGGCAGGCTCAGAGCAGAGCGGGATCTGCCGGGAGCACAGCGGGACAGCCCTGCCAGGAGTTTGGGCTCTGCTGGGTTTGGCTGGGAGCTGTCCCACAGGAGGAGTGGCTGGGGACATCCTGGGTCACTCAGGGCTTTGAAGGCCGCTCACCTGCCCTGTTTAGGGACATCTGGGATGGAATCCCAGGCTGGTTTGGGTGGGAAGGGACCATAAATCCCATCGCATTCCACCCCAGGTGAGCAGGGACACCTCCCACCATCACAGGGTGCTCCAAGCCCTGTCCAGCCTGGCTTTGGACACTTCCAGGGATTCAGGGGCAGCCCCAAGTGCTCTGTTCCTGCCAGTTTAATGCCATATGTGTCCATAAGCTGGGCCATCATCTCCTGCTCATCTCCTGCTCATCTCCTGCTCCTCAGGAGCCTCCTGTGACCCTCTGGGAGCCTTTGGAGCTCAGGAAGGGCCTGCTGGAACGGCACTGCTGCATCCTGACTGCACATGGGTTGGGCCGGGACACCAGGAGGAATTTCTTCACATTAAGGGAGATTGGATATTGGCAGGGGCTGCCCAGGGTGGTGGTGGAGACCCCATYCCTGGAGGTGTCCAAGGAAGGCCTGGACATGGCACTCAGAGCTCTGGGCTGGRGACAAGGTGGGAGCAGGCACATCTTGGGCTCGGTGACCTTGCAGGGATTTGCCAGCCTCAGTGATCCTGGAATTCTGTGGGATTAAAACCCAACAGCAGTGAGGGAGATGGGGCCAGGAGAGGAGTTGCCCATCCAGGGAAGCAGAGCTGCCCTCRGGACACCGGACACCTTGGAATTCCCATCCCTCCTTTTGAAGGGCATCAGCTCACACCTAGACCCTGCACCAGCGAGGTGCTGAGCTGGGGGCAGTCCAAGGGCAGATGAGATTTCCCTCAGAACTCCCAGAAGGTCAGATTCTGTGGGGTCTGTGCTGATGCTGTGTCTCTCTGTCCCGCAGTGGTTGAACCAGAGCCACAACGCGTGTGTGAACTATGCAAACCGCAACGCGAGCAAGGTGAGCCAGCTGTCTCTGCCAGGGTGGGGGCCACAAACACCCCTGGTTCCTGATTCCAGGGTGAGGGTGGCCATGACAAACCTCTCTGGTCCCTGATTTCAGGGTGAGGGTGGCCATGACAAACCTCTCTGGGCCCTGATTTCAGGAACTGAGAGTGGCCATGACAAACCTCTCTGGTTCCTGACTCCAGGGCAGTGAGGGTGATCATGACAAACCTTTCTGGGCCCTGACTTTGGGGTGAGAGTGGCTGACAAGCCTCTCTGGTCCCTGACTTCGTGGTGAGGGTGGCCATGACAAACCTCCCTGGTTCCTGATTCCAGTGCAGTGGCAGTGACAGTGACCATGACAAACCTCTCTGGGCCCTGACTTTGGGGTGAGGGTGGCCATGACAAACCCCTCTGGTCCCTGATTTCAGGAACTGAGGGTGGCCATGACAAACCTCTCTGGGCCCTGACTCCAGACTGAGGGTGGTGAAAATGAAAAGGAGCAGGTTCAATGGAGTTGCCCAAAAAGAACTTTAATAATGGAGTGAAAAACAACACATGTGGAGAAGTTGAGCAGGGGCAGGATCCAAAGACCTGAGACAAAGGGGAAGCAACAATATATATYGAGGGTGGAACATTCTGGAACTATAACCATRTRGGGGAAACAAGTAACCAATGGGGAGCAGAACTTGGTGTAACATACAGGGGATACATAACAGGGAATAACCAATAGGGGAGCAGGATTTGGACAGYTTAGCATAACACCAAAGGCTTGTGGGGGAACTCTCAAGCTCACCCTAAGTTRARCAAATRATTCCCAGGGCTCGAAATTCATGCCTGGTTCTTTTGGGGTAAAGTCTGGCTGACTGAATCCCAGCCAGACCAATTCCCACACACAGCCATGAGGCAGSTGTGGGCCTGCCTTGGGGCATTCCCACATGGAAACACCAATCCTGCCTCTTCCCTGGTCATGAAACCTCTGGGGTGGCCACTGGGGGATTTCTAGACTGGTCATTGTCCTGTGTTTAAACTCAGTGTAACCAGCACAAGGATCTGGGAATCACTCCAGGCACAGAAAYGAGGCTCAGGGCCTCAGAGCTGAASCAGTCCATGGTCCCAACWGGTCTGGAGTGGTTTRACTGGGATCTGAAAGAGCACAGAGGAGAATGTGCTGGGTTTGGGGAGTGGGAGGAAGCTCCATGATCCTATCTCCCAGGGGTTTTGTTCATGCTGGTGGCAGTGGGAAGTGCTGGGGCCATCCCTGCTCCATCCTTGGTGGGGCTGTCCCTGGGAAGTGCTGGGGCTGTCCCTGCTCCATCCTTGGTGGGGCTGTCCCTGCTCCATCTTGGTGGGGCTGTCCCTGTTCCATCCTTGGTGGGGCTGTCCCTGCTCCATCCTTGCTGGAGCTGTCCCTGTTCCATCCTTGGTGGGGCTGTCCCTGCTTCATCCTTGCTGGAGCTGTCCCTGTTCCATCCTTGGTGGGGCTGTCCCTGCTCCATCCTTGCTGGAGCTGTCCCTGTTCCATCCTTGGTGGGGCTGTCCCTGCTCCATCTTCGTGGGGCTGTCCCTGCTCACTTCCTTCTCCTCAGCCTCCATTCATCCCGTGTTGGGATGTGGGAAGCTGAGCTGGAATCCATCCAGCTCACTGAGAGAACATTTCACAGATGAAATATTGACTCTGGCGAGTTTGGGGTTCAGCCCTCCAGGGTAGAAATGCTAATTTGGTACCATTTGCTGAATTTCACTCACATCCTTCCTTTGAGCTGCTATTATTATAATTTTCTGATGCCAATTAATTTTCCATTCCCTGTAACCTTGCTCAGGAGGCCACGATTTCCTCGCTTTTGCCTCTTGGGATGACAGCCCATGTGTCACAGAACAATATGACAAAATTAAACCTGTCTCTGCTCTGAAACAAATACACCAAAACCAAAACAAACAAACAAAAAAAAAAAAGGGAGGGGAAAAGAGGGTTGAATATTAATAACCAGAAGTTTGTTTATTGAAAATATGTTTTGTTTTTCTTTCCAAAGCCTTCTCCGACATCCAAGTTCATCCAGGGCTACTTGGGAGCTGTCATAAGTGCTGTCTCAATAGCAGTGGGTAACTCTTTATATCTCTGGATTTCATGACTAAGGAGCTGCTTGGGAGATGTTTTTTGGATTGCTGAGCATGTTGATATCTTTTAATTGCCTTAACTCCRTTTTGATAACCAGCAAATGCTGTCACCTGGGGTGTGGCTGGCCCTGCATGCCCCAGCTTTGCAGCAGAACCAGAACCCAGCCCCTCCTGCGCTGTGCCTTGGCTGCTCTGTGAACTCCCACTCTCCCTCGTGCGTTAATTGGTGGGGAATTAATGAACCAGGCTAATTTAGAGACCTCGAGGCTGCAGGGCCCTGGGTGGCAGGAGAGGAGAGGCAGAGTTCTGGAATGTTCCACTGGGGATGGAATTACGTCTTCCCCTGTGGATGTGTTCCAAGCTGGCGCTGGAGCTCAGGTCATGGTGTGGAATCCTGGAATGGGTTGGGTGGGAAGGGACCTCAGATCCCACCCAGTGCCACCCCTGCCATGGCAGGGACACCTCCCACTGTCCCAGGCTGCTCCCAATGTCCAACCTGGCCTTGGGCACTGCCAGGGATCCAGGGGCAGCCCCAGCAAATCTGGGAATTCCAGCCCAGGCAGGAATCCCTTGCCAAGATCCCAGCCCAATCTCCCCTTTCCCAGTGGGAGCCATTCCCTGGCTCCTGTCCCTGCAGGCCTTGTCCCCAGTCCCTCTGCAGCTCTCCTGGAGCCCCTCCAGGGACTCTGAGGATTCTCTGAAATTTTCCCTTCTCCAGGGGAACATTTCCAGCTCTTCCAGCCTGGCTCCAGCCCTGGAGCAGCTCTGGGGTCTCCTCTCCAGTTCTGTGTGAAATAATCTGTGAGAGGAGCTTTTAACATTCCTAAAATCAAGCTCTTGTGGCTTTTGATACATTCCCAGGAGCACAGGTTGACATCAGGAGCAGGATCAGCTCTTCCCAAAGGGGCAGGAACAGTCTGGAGGGGCAGCTTGGGAAAGTTGTTCCTTACACTGGGGTTTCAGCCCCAAACTGAGTGGTTGTACTTTTTCCTTTGGAGCATTACAGATCCCACAGCAGCTGGTATTTTTCCCTCTGGCCAAGACATTTCCCCATTTTTTCGGGTCACAGAGAATTTGCTCCTTGTGCAGCTGCCAGACCATTTTCCAAAGGGCATGAAGTTGCTGAAGTGCCTCGAGTTTTTGGGGGAAAACTCCACTGTATTGGGTACCCCTGTGCAGGATGGTTTGCCATGTCTCAGTCTGTGTGCTGGGCACTGCTGCTCCTGACCCCTTTGCTATCCCTTCCTGCTCACAGCCCAGCCTGGCTCACCTGAGCTGAAAACCCAGCCTGGCTCACCTGAGCTCACACCCTGGCTCACCTGAGCTGAAAACCCAGCCTGGCTCACCTGAGCTCACACCCTGGCTCACCTGAGCTCCCACCTCCTCATCCAGGAGCTGTGCTCACTTTTSCAGCTCAASTTTAACCCTAATCYCCATCCTAACAACCTCAACGCCTTGGTTTTCCATCCACAGCTTCCAGGGGATGGTTTCCCTGAGCTCCTCAGTGCTTAGGCCAGCATTTTTGTCACCTTGTGTGTCCCTGAGGTGACAGTCCCCAGCTGGACGTGCTGCTGCCCCTCACACCCCGGCACGCTGTGGTGCTGCTGATCCYGTGGTTTTGGCATTAATGCTCCTCTCCCTCTTGGAACAGGGGCAGATTAGAGGGGCAGGACACACGGACAAGGATCTTGGCAGARCTTTGTCCCCCGAGCAGCTGGGAGGCTTTGGTAAGGACCCCGTGGGTGTGGAGGTGTCCGTGCTGCAGGGCTTGGGGAGCTGGAATTGCTTGGGCTGCTCAGAASCTGCAGCTGGAGCAGCAGGGCAGCTCCAGAGGGCAGAAGGGACCTTGGGGTGCTCTGGGAAACACCCCTGTGCAGAGAGGTGTGGGAAGCTCCCTGAGATGTGCAGGGAATMAAATTGGGGAGTTTCAGCCTGGTGCAAGCAGAGATCTCCCTGCAGGGGGAAGCTGCTCCCTCCTGGGCAGTGCCACCCTGTCCCCCAGGCTGGCATCCCACCAGGATGCCCTGGGTGTGTGGAACAGAGCTGGCTCCGAGCTGGGGTGCTCAGGGGGTCAGAACAGTGCCACAGGGACAGGCAGGAGCTTTCTGTGGGGCTGTGGATGGTCCAGGGTGGAGAAGAGCAAAAACCTTCAGAKGTTCTTCTCCTTCCTGATGTTTGGGAGGTTTTCTTCCACATGGAGCATGAAGGGCAAAAACCTTCARGGGTTCTCCTCCCTGATATTTTCTTCCATGTGGGGCATGAAGGGCAAAAATCTTCTGGGGTTCTCCTYTCTGATGTTGGGATATTTTCTTCCATGTGGAGCAGGMAGGGTAAAAAAACCKTCAGGGGTTCTTCTATCCTGATGTTGGAAGGAGCTTCTCCTCCACATGAAATATGAAGGGCAGCAGCCTTTAGAGGYTCTTCCYATGGATGCTGGGATATTTTCCCCCACGTGGAGCATGAAGGGCAAAAACCTTCATGGGTTCTTGTCCTTCCTGATGTTGGAAGGAGSTTTTCCTCCATGTGAAATATGAAGGGCAAAAACCTTTAGGGGTTCTTCTGTCCTGATSTTGGAAGGAGGTTTTCCTCCATGGGAAATATGAAGGGCAGCAGCTTTTAGAGGTTCTCCTTGCAGATGTTGGGAGCTTTTCCTCCACACAGAGCATGAAGGGCAGCAGCCTTTAGAGGTTCTTCTCCTTTTGGATGTTG
>JACDOX010000711.1:42896-59516 GCA_014549065.1 Cardinalis cardinalis
GTGGAGCATGAAGGGCAAAATCCTTCAGGGGTTCTTCTCCTTCCTGATGTTGGAAGGAGCTTTTCCTCCACAGGGAGCATGAAGAGCAGCATGTGAGGTTCTTCTTTAGAGGTTCTTCTCCTCCTGGATGTTGGGAAGTTTCCCTCCACACAGGGCATGAAGAGCAGCAGYCTTCACAGGTGTTTTTCCTGATGTTGGAATGAGCTTTTCCTCCACATGGACCACAAAGGGCAGCAGCCTTTAGAGGTTCTTCTCCTTCTGGATGTTGCCCTCCACACAGGGCATGAAGAGCMGCAGCCTTCACAGGTGTTTCTCCTGATGTTGGGAGGAGGTTTTCCTCCATGTGAAATATGAAGGGCAGCAGCCTTYAAAGGTTCTTCTCCTCCCTGATGCTGGAAGAAAACCTTCCCAGCAGAGCAGGGATGGCACAGGGGGTGTGCAGTGAGGTTTCTGTGTCCCCACAGACATCCCAGTGGGAACGCTCCTGCAGTTGTGGAATGCTGAAAGCCCTCACAGCTCCCACCAGCCAGGAGAAAGCCCTGCCCAGCAGGGAGGCTCTGGGCTCAGTCACTGGGGGGAGACCCTTCCCTGTGTGCAGGTGGAAAAGGGCCTGGAGAAGGCCAGAGAGGACAGAGCAGTGAATTTGTGCTGTGCCTCACCCTCAGTGTCCTCACAGCAGGGACAAGCACTGCTGTGCTCCATCAGGGCTGGGCTTGGCCTCACTGTCCTGCAGTTAAATGGGAAATCTTTGCAAATATCCTGATTTTCTTCCCTTTTTAGAGAGAGAGGAATTGCTACAACCACAGCTCCTGATTTCCAGCCCTACTGGGTGAATTTGGGGAGGGATCAACATTCTTTTATTCCATCTTTTTCTCCCCACATTTCCTTTTCTCTCCAACTACTCCCATGCCAACCCSAGTCAGAGCACAGAGCTGTGCCAGGTCCAGGATTTCATCCCTTCTCCTGTGCATGACTCAGGGGAAGGAATCACTTGAAATAAGGTGGGAAAGGTGTTTGGGTTGGAACAGATCCCAAATCCCAAATCCCATATCTCATCCCACCCCATCCATGGTCAGGGACACCTCCCACTGTCCCAGGTGCTCCAAGCCCCAGTGTCCAACCTGGCCTTGGACATTCCAGGGATCCAGGGGCAGCCACAGCAAATCTGGGAATTCCACCCTCTAACATCTCCATTTCTCTTTCTATGATTGTAATTTATTTTTATCCCACTTTCCCCCCACCAGCCTCTTTCCTGCCTTTTCTTTTGCTCCCTCATTTTACTGCTGTTCTGAAGAGTGATAATGTAATTTTTTTCCCCAAACAATTGAGTGGATTCCTGGGATCAGGCTCCAATTCCTGATATCTGGCTGCTGTTCATGCTGGTGGTGCATGAAGTGCAATTAACACCAGCTGGTTTTCCTAAACAAGGCAAACAAAGGCAGGGAGAGGTAAAAAGACTTGAGAAAGACCAAATGTATTTTAAATGTTTGGAATTTTTTATTCCCYCAGTATTCCAGTGCCAAGAGCTGCACCGATCAGGGGGGCTGTGATGAGACAGAAACTCTTTCCAGCTGACACACACACACTCTTACTCTGCTATTTTTCACGCTTTTAGAAGATTAAAAAAGCTGCATGAAGCCGATTTTATTGGCAACAATTGCTTTTTAAATATAATAATTTTATATAGATAATAATTATTTATAACAACTTTATTATTTCTATGTGGAAGAAGGTTTCTTTTGCCCAGGGAAATTGGGCAATCCCTGGAAGTGTCCAAGGGCAGCTTGGAGCACCCTGGCCCAGTGGAAGGTGAGGGGTGGATGAGAGGGGATTTAAGGCCTTTCCAACCCAATCCATTCTGGGATTTTCTGATTCCTTATTCCAGATCCCAGCTCCATTTGCTCTGGCACTGCTGATCCCCTKTGGTTCTGGCTCATCTCTGGGGACTTAGATTAAACTTTGGATGAGAGGTGACTCTTGGGGCGGTGCTGAAAGGCCTGAATTAAATCAGCCAAGGACCATGAGCGGCCATTCCCTATTTCCTGCATTGTCACTGCTGCTGGGACCTTTGGATTGATGGCTGGTGGGGCTGACCCCTCTGGAACCCTTTGGGGTCATTTCTTTGGTCCCTCTGGACCTTCTCCTTGAAGCATCTCCCAGTTTTTCTGTGGGATTGGAGCTTTATCCATCAGCTTTTCAATTTCCCTGATCACAGCTTCCAGTTCTGCCAAGAGCAGCTCCAAATCCTGCAATCCCATTTCTTCCCTTTCCAYCAATCCAAATCCTTCCCTTTCYATCAATCTCATTTCTTCCTTTTCCATCAATCCCATTCCTTCCCATGCCAGCAATCCCATTTCTTCCCTTTCCAGCAATCCCAATCCTTCCCATGCCAGCAATCCCATTCCTTCCCTCTCCAGCAATCCCATTCCTTCCCTACCAATTCCATCAATCCCACTTCTTCCCACACCATCAATCCCATTCCTTCCCATTCCAGCAATTCCTTTCCTGCCCTTTCCAGCAATCCCATTCCTTCCATTTCCATCAATCCCATTCCTTCCATTTCCATCAATCCCATTCCTGCCTTTTCCAGCAATCCAATTTCTTCCCTTTTCAGCTATCCCAATCCTTCCATTTCCAGCAATTCCATTCCTTCATTTTCCAGCAACCCCATTCCTTCCCATTCCATCAATCCCATTCCTTCCCATGCCAGCAATCCCAATCTTTCCCTTTCCATCAATCCTGTTCCTTCCCTTACCATCAATCCCATTCCTTCCCTTTTCCCAGCAATCCCATTCCTTCCCTTTCCAGCAATCTCTTTCCTTCCCTTTCAATCAATCCCATTCCGTACCTTTCCACCAATCCCATTCCGTCCCTTTCCAGCAATCCCATTCCTTCCTTTTCCATCAATCCCATTCCATCCCTTTCCAGCAATCCCATTCCTTCCCTTTCCAGCAATCCCATTCCTTCCCTTTCCATCAATCCCATTCCATCCCTTTCCAGCAATCCCATTCCTTCGCTTTCCATCAATCCCATTCCATCCCTTTACAATAATCCCATTCCATCCCTTTCCATCAGTCCCATTCCATCCCTTTCCAGCAATCCCATTCCTTCCCTTTCCGTCAGTCCCATTCCATACTCCTGCTCCTTCCCGTGCCTGGGGCTGCTCCTCCTTCCCCGCTCGCTCGCACGCTGGCCTCTCTCTCACACACCATTTCTCGCTCTCCTCTCCAGGTGGAGGTGCCCCTGTGGATTTTTCCAATCCACTCCTTGTTCCCGATAATTGTCTGCGAGGCTGCGCTGACAGCCCGTGAATGGGGTGTGATGTCCATAATCAGCCGGGAGAGCTGGAGCCCTCCCACCGCCTCGCTCTGCCCTGCTCGGGCAGCCAGGAGACATTCGGGGGCTGGAGGAGGGAGAGGGGATGGAGCGTGGCCTGGCTCCCTCCTCCTTGGGAGCAGGGGGAAAATCCCGGGGGATCCGAGGAGCTGGTGATCAACTTCTCTTTTAAATTAAGTTTGAAATGAAGCAGTGCCTGGCTCTAAAGTCTGCATCTCTCTGCTCCAAAGCTGTTCCTGCACAGCCCTTTCCCRGTTCATTCTCAGACCCCAGAAGGGAGTGGTTGGATCTCAGGCTGGAAACTCAGCCTGGCAGTTCCTCCATGGAGACCTGAAATGGCTGGAGCTGAGCAGCCATTCCCAAAGGCACAAGGACATGGGGTTCTTGTGGGGACAAGGACATGGAGCTCTCTGGGAGTGCTCCCAGTGTCCATAATCATCCTGTCCCTGGAGTCAGGAGCACCTGGCACCTGCTGGGTGCTGCCAAACCCATCCCTGGGAGTGTCCCAGGCCAGGCTGGACAGGGTTTGGAGCAGCCTGGGATGGTGGAAGATGTGCAAGGCAGGGGGTTGGAAGTAGATGATCCTTAAGGTTCCTCCCRTGACTGTCCCCTCCCAAACTCCACGTGCCTCTCTGCAGCATTTTCTCTSTCGTTTCACTGGGATGTTTCCATTTCCAGTTCTCATCCCTTCCTTTCCCTCTGCCCCAGCCCGTCTCCATCACCCCAGCAGCGCTGCTGCCTCTGGACAGGATCCAGGTGCATGGAAAACTTGGTATGAGACTGCATCCTCTTGTCTTGGGCATGGCCCCTCAGCCTCCTTGCTCCACCATCTCCCAAACCAAGTTTGTCGTGTTCTCAGCRTGAATCCCACTTTTCTCCTGCCTTGCTCCAGGCTGCGCCATTCCCTTCCCTTGAAGCATCCAGCTGYGGGGCTGCTGTGGCCACCCCTGCCGGAATTGTCTTGGGAGTGATGTCTGCTCCTTCCCTTACTCTTGCTCCTCTCTAAGTTTCTTCCCCACTCRGATCCTGATTGCTTTCCCTTCCCTTAGACTCTTCCATTCTGTTCTCCTTGGCTTGGGAAAGCTCCAGTTGGGAAAGAGCCCAGTTTTCCATCTCTCTGCCTCCATCTTCACCTCCCAGCCCTAATGAATGAGTTTTTTCCTTCCTTCTCCTAATGCTCTTTTCTCCAGCTTGGCTGGATGGGACTCATCAGATCCAATTAGTTCTAATCCAATCTGGTGATTGGGGAATGAGGGATAACCTCCTTTGGAGCCAGTCCCTCTTTCCACGTTGACTTTCCAGGTTCCTTGAACAGCCAGCTCCAGCTGCAGTGCTCAGGGATGCCCTGGAGTTAAATCCCCTAAATCAGTGGAGATTTCTCCAGCGCAGCCCATGAAGCAACATTTGGGTGGTGTCATCTACCAGCTAATGCTTGCTGGACTCCTGAGATTCCTCTATTTTATAAAAATTCCCTCCCAGTATGAAGTGAAATAAYTCCTTGGATGGATTTACTGCTCTAGACCGGGTTTAAAAGGTGTGGGCTTGGCCATTGCCAATGTCGGGCATTCAAAACCATCTCTCAGGCTTCAAAAATCTTCATAAAAAGGCAGAAAAAAGCAAGTATCTTTTTAAAAATTCCTGTGGTTTTAGAATTGGTGTCTTGGTAGACATGAGGTCAGAACTTTGTGAGATAAGGAGAAGAAAAGGAATCAGAAACGTTGGTCTCTGATGGTTCTGCTTCRAAGTGTGGTGACCTCACAAACGTTCTGCTGAGGGAATGTTGTTGATGCTGAAACAAAGTAGGAGCTAAAGAAATGGCAGGAATTCTTGGCACCTGAGGAGGAGGAGGGAGGGAGGAAGGGCAGAGTGCTGCCAGAGGCACAGCAGAGCCCTGGGTGAGGTTTCTCTTCCACTGACCGTGTTTGATCCTGGTTTCGTGTTGAGGGCAGTTAGGAAATGTTGGTGTCACATATTCCTGGGTCCAGCCGTTTGTCCCTGTGTCCAGCCATGTGTCCCTGGGTCCAGCCATGTGTCCCTGGGTCCAGCTGTGTGTCCCTGGGTCCAGCTGTGTGTCCCTATGTCCAGCTGTGTGTCCCTGGGTCCAGCCATGTGTCCCTGTGTCCCATCACATATCCCTGGGTCCAGCTGTGTGTCCCTGGGTCCAGCCATGTGTCCCTGTGTCCAGCTGTGTTTCCCTGGGTCCAGCCATGTGTTCCTGTGTCCCATCACAAATCCCTGGGTCCAGCTGTGTGTCCCTGGGTCCAGTCACTCATCCCTGTGTCCACTCATGTCCCTGTGTCCACTCATGCATCCAGTCATGTGTCCCTGTGTCCACTCATGTGTCCCTGTGTCCAGTCACATATTCCTGTGTTGGGTCAGCATGAATCTATCCCTGTGTCCACTCATGTGTCCGTGTGTCCAGCCGTATGTCCCTGGGTCCAGCTCTGTGTCCCTGGGTCCAGTCACGTATCCCTGTGTCCAGCCATGTGTACATGTGTCCACTCATGTGTCTGTGTGTGCACTCGTGTCCCTGTGTCCACTCATGTATCCCTTTGTCCAGGCATGTGTCCCTGTGTCCAGCCCTGTGTCCCTGTGTCCAGCCACGTGTCCCTGTGTCCAGCCCTGTGTCCCTGTGTCCAGCTCCCTCAGTCACATCAAGGGAGTGCTCTGGAGGAGGAAACGTCAGCAAACCAGGCAATTGGAGAAAGCTGGATTTGATCTGGTCACAGTGTGGGAATGAGCACCATGGATAACTCCCCACCCCTGGCAGTGTCCCAGGCCAGGTTGGACACTGGGGCTTGGAGCAGCCTGGCACAGTGGGAGGTGTCCCTGCCTTGGATGTTCTTTAAGGTCCCTTCCCACACAAACCATTCTGGAGTTCTGTCAAACTCTGGAGCAGGCTGCCCAAAGAAGCTGAGCTGCAAAGGGACCCACAGGACAGGAGGAAGCAGCTTCAGGCTGTGCCAGGGAAGGTTTAGGTTGGATTTCAGGAAGAATTCCTTCACCAAAGGTTGTCAAGCACAGCTGCCCAGGGCAGGGGTGGTGTCCCCATCCCTGGGGGGATTTCACAGCCCTGTGGATGTGGCACTTGGGGACACGGGGCAGTGGTGGCCCTGGCAGTGCTGGGGATGGCTGGACTCGATCTTGGAGGGCTTTTCCAGCCTCAGTGATCCTGTGGTTGTGCCAGGTTGGGTGAGGTGAGGTCCCCCTGGTTCTGTTCCATGTTTCCATCACSAGTGCTGCAGGCCCTGCTCAGTGACTTGGTGACAGTCACAACAATTAACCTGGGGTTGGTCTTTAATGATGAATTTGCCTCAACAGTGTCCTTCAGCCAATCCCAAGTAATTAAACTCATTAACATCACCTTGATGACCCTTTTGCTTTGGTGGCCTGAGGTTGAGCAGTTCCTGTCCTGTTTACCCTCATCCCACCTCATGGCCTGTGGGAAGGAGTTCACAGATCAGCTACAKCAATTTCCAAACTGTAGAAAACAAACCCTCATTAGTTTCCTRTATCCAGCCCTTGTGTTGAGGATTTGGAGATGGGATTTAATCTCCAGCAACATTTAATTTCATGTTCCCAGCAGGGGAGTTGCTGTAAGTGGGGACTGAGTTCATCACATTAAATCTGGAAGTAAAATCCTTTTATTTCACTGCCCTCACAGTGGTGGCTCTCYCAGACTCAGCTTTTCTCTTTCAAAAGCTGCTGCTCTTGCACTTCATTGTCAAATCCTSCACCAAACCTCCAAGCAGGGGCTGCAAACCCAATAAAATTTGTCATGGATACAGATTAACCATATCCAGACTAAATACCCAAATCCATGGGGCAGACAAGCAAAGCCAGGCTTAAAACTGGCTCCTCTTAAAACCACACATTTTAGACTGTGTTACAGCTTCTGGAGGTGTTCAGACTTTGAAAAGACTCATCCTAACAATTAGAAAATTTWAAAAAATAATAATAATTCAGTCATTTTTGAGGGGGAAGAAGTTCAAGACAAGCCCTCACTGCTGTCCAGGCTAAGCAGAGTCACCATGGCTCTCTTGGACTCAGCTCTAGGGCTGCATTTGCTGAGGGCAAGAGGAGGAGTTCCTGCTTGGATCTGGGTGAAAACCTTGGGAAAAGCTCTGGAAATATTTCCTGGGGCTGGAGAAGCAGCCCTGTGCTCGTGCAGGGCTTATTACCCAGCAGTTGTGATTCTCCCCCTCTTCCTCCCAGGCTCCAGCACGCCAGGATGAGCTGGGATGTGCATGTATAATGTAGCAGCCTGCAAAATATCTTCTCCCAGGCTTCTCTTTACTTTTAAAACCCCTCCTCAGGAAAAAAAATTGCTGTTTTCTGGCAGCTTTTTGGTTTTGGCTGGGTTTTTTTTTTAATTTTAATTTTGCTGCATTTTGGGCTGAAAACATTTYGGCCACACATTGCTCAATGCTTTCATTTCCAGCTGAAAATTCCCAGGTTGGGGCTGTTTGGTTTAGTTTGTGCATTTGAGTTTTTTTTGGGGGGGTTTGAAAAAGAGAAAATATTGCAAGGAAGAGTAATTTAAAGACAGAAGTCATTCTCCATGAATAGATTTGGTTAATTTTTAACCCTACATGGACATGAAGCCAGTTTTGATGGAAATTCTCCCAACTTTCAGCATTATCAATGTGAGAGTCAGGAGGCAGTGACTCCTATGTTTCTATGAACATCCACAACAACTCAGATCCATGAAAAACTATGGAGAGTTCTGCATTATTCAAGGGTTGGACAGGGCAACAAAAATAAATCCACAGTTATAATAAACTTTACATCCCAAATGTTGGCACTGCATGGGTTTGTGTAGTCCAGACCCTCARAGAAGGAATTCATTGTGCTGGGCCACCGCCACCCCTGAAATTTGGGTTTTTCCCAGCTAGRTGAGGACTGCCAGTCCCAAGGATTTTATGGTGGATGGGGAAAATGATGGTGACCTGGGCAAAAATCCTGCCAAGGCCAATTCCAGAAGGACTGGAAGCTTTGGAATGGGTTCTGGCTTATCTTTTAGCTGGGAAGGGTTTAAACCCAATGGTTGGGTTCAACCCTCCATATAAACCCAGCAGCTGGGTTTAATCCTTCACTTAAACTGGGGTCCAATCCCACCATTGGGTTCAGCGCTTTGTGTAAACCCAAGAGTTGGGTTCAATCCTTCATTTAAACCCAACAGCTGGGTTCAATCCTTCATTTAAACCCAGTGGTTTGGTCCAGTCCAACCACTGGATTCAATGCTTTATGTAAACCCAATAGTTGGGTTCAATCCTTCATTTAAACCCAATGGTTGGGTTCAGCCTTTTATATAAATCCAAGAGTTGGATTCAACCCTTCTTTTAAGCCCAAGGGTTGGGTTCAAACCTTAATTTAAACCCAATGTTTGGGTTCCATCCAGTGGTTGGGTTCAACGCTTCACACAAACGCAAGCTGGGTTCAACTCTTCATTTAAACCCAAGGCTTGGGTTCAATCCCTCATTTAAACCCAAGTATTGGGTTCAACACTTCATTTAAGCCCAAAGGTTGGGTTCAACCCTTCATTTAAACCCAGGAGCTGGGTTCAGCCCTTAGTTTAAACCCAAGAGCTGGGTTCAATACTTCATTAAAGCCCAAAGGTTGGGTTCAACTCTTCATTTAAGCCCAAAGGTTGATTTCAACCCTTGTTTTAAGCTCAACAATTGGATTTAACCCTGTATTGACTAAAGGGTTGAACCCAACACAGCCAAACCCTGCAGCTGGGGGGAGGTTTAGTTCTCAAACACCTYTTCATGGGTAGGGACCCCAAGCTGTGCCATGTGCCCTGCTCCTGGTCATTAACTCTCTGCTCCTCTGGTCTGCTTTTCTCCATTCCAAGGTGGGCCTTAATGTTCTGATCCAGAGAGCCAACAAGTTTACCCCGGCCACTCGGCTGCTGATCCAGAGGTTTGTGCCATTCCCCGCTGTCGGTAAGGAAAAATTCCTTTTCTTTGTATTCCAGGTGGTGGCTGCAAACCTGCAGGTGCCCAGAAGCCACTGAGATGGACACAACTCCTCCCTTGCTGCTCGTGTCCCCCCTGTGGCGGTMCCTGAGCTGGGGCAGGCAGGGATGGGACTCTGCAAAGCAGAATTTTGGCAGAAAAATGCTGCAGAGCTGCTGGTGGAGGCAGCTCCTCAGSCTTCTCAGCTGCACTTTGCACTCTGAAGCAGCTTCAGGAGTGATCAGCACTGAGTGGTCCTCAGCCATTCCAACCTGAGAGCATTTCATTGGCARGGTCTGGGCTGAGCTGTGTCAAGTCTTCAAATAAGCAGCAGCACRGTGGTTATTTTACAATAAAATGCAGACAAATGGCTCTGCTCTGAATGTGCAGATTTCTGAGAGCCACTGATTAAGAGCAGCCCCGGTGTGTGCAGAACTGAGGCTGCTCCTGGCTTGGTGGAGCGTTTTATTGGGGTTTTGTCAGCCCTGTGTTTGAGGGCAGGGATGCTCTGCACTCAGCCTTTGCTGGGTTGTGGTTCCAACCTCCAGCACATGCTGAGTTATTTTAGCCCTGAAGAAATCACCAGTGGCTTTGGGGTAATTTTTTGTGCAAGCTTGTTTATTTACAAAGACGGTGCAAAGTCACTAAAAAAGAGGTTTGCTCCCTGTTCCACGTTCCTTTTTCAGCCAAATAATGCCAAATTTTCCTTTCAGGTTTTTCCTTTGCTGTGAAGTGCCACATCCTCAGAGCTCTCCTGAGCCCCTTTCCCTGTCTGCTGCTCTCGCTTTCTCTGGCCTTTCTGCTCCTTTTTTAGCAGAGAACTGGGTTTCGTGTCCCTCCAGCCCTCAATTCCTGAATTGCTGGATTTTTTCCCCTTTTCTGCCACAAAAGCAGCTGCCTTCCCCGCCTGCAGAACAGGGGCAACAAGGATTGTGCTCTGGGGTTGCACTGAGCCTTTTCCTTGTACACCAGGGGTCTAAGGGCATTGTTGTTGTTTTCCTGGGACTTTTCTGGGATCTGTTTTAGGGGGATTCAGCTTTCCTTGGGGTTTTACAACCAGGAGAGCACGAGGGATGAGTTCCAGTCCCAGGGGGCAGCTCTGAGGGGTGTTTGAATCAAAGGCAGGCAGGAAATCCTTGCTGCAGGGTTGATCTGCTTTCATACCAAGGTGTTTGTGTTGGCATTGATTGAGGACCCATAATTAATTTGTTTAGCCTGTAATTAATTCCCCAGCTAATGTTTTATTTGTCTGGCTTCCTTATGAGCCAGGACATCARGGATCCTCCCACTAATTGCTGGTTTGTGGTTTGCAGACCTGGACAAACCCTTCATTAAGATGTGCCTCCCAATTCCTTTTGAGCCTCCAGCCCCCAGTGGAAAGGCAGAAATTCTCTATTTCTACATGAAAAGCCAAACACTGGGGTAAAGCTCTTGCTCCAAAAACCCCACAGATGTGGTCCTCAGGAATGGACTGGTGGATTTGGCAGTGATRGTTGGACTTGATGATCTTAGAGATCCTTTTCAGCCTTAGTAATTCCATGATTCTGTGAAATTAGAGAGTTTTTCCCATCCCTTCCTTGCCTCCCTCTGCACTGACCCCCAGAGCTGTGCTGCTTGGGGGCAGCTGGAAAACTGGGGGGACATCCAAGCTTCAGGGTCCCATCCCAAGTTACCACAGGAGGGGCAGCTGCTGCTGGGGTGGAAGGCAGCCCAGACTCCAGCAGGGATGTCCTGAGGACTCCACAGAGCTTTGGGAAGCTGGGATGGGTGCTGGGGAAGGTCTTGGAGYCCTCGGAGAGGTCTGTGTGAAGGCTGTGTTTGCACCATCAGGGAATGCCCACCTGCAGCAGCTCTGCCTGGASGACACCTTAACACCAGTGCTGCTGGGTCAGGCCCTGCCCTCACCCCCTTCCAAGGCTAATTTTCCAGCTGAAAGCCACAAATTATCCAAAAAATCCTGCCCAGCATCATGGGTTGTATCCAGGAAACCAAGCCAGGGGAGCAGCTCCTGGAGGAGCAGCCAAGGCCCTGCAGAGCCAGGGGCTGGAAAAGGGGTTTGGGATTGGGGTTGGGGCATCCTCGGGGGGTTCCATGGAAAAGCAGCAAAGGGAAGGAGGTCTTGGAGTCTGAGTCTGAGCAGGGAAGGGCTGGATCCTTTCTCAGGGGTGAGGAGGGGAAGGGTCTCGGTGCCATGGGRAATTCAAGGAACCCAATTCACCTTTCTCTTCCCCAGAACTGGGTATGAACAGCTGGTCCCAAGGCCAGGGTGTCACTGGGGAGGGTGTGCTTTATACTGGAGATGTTAATGACTAAAAACCTCAGAAAACCCCAAAAATGCCATCCCAACCCTGATCTGAGGGAAATAAAAGCTGATGGAAAGATCCTCATTGGAGAGAAGGGAGAGGGAGGAAGGATTTCTTCTCCTTGGGCTTTTTTGTGTGTGTGTGGTGAAAATTGTTGTGTTTAGGTGATGCCCATGGACAGATTTAGGGTGTGGAAAACATCCTGGGATAGAAAGAATCCCTCCAAACACCAGGAGTGGGGTGGTGCCTTGCTGTGGAGCCCGAGCCCCGTTTCCTCAGAGTGCTTTCACAGCCGCAGTTTCCATTACCACAATTCCTTCCCAAATCCCACAGATGACTTTGTCTGCACATAAATTTATTTATTTCTCCCCCCCCCCCACCCTCGTGCATTTGAGACATCCATGCAATCCAAGTTTAGCCATAATTAGCAGCGTTTCTGCTCTCTCAGAAAGCAGAAGGGGAGCGGCTACGTGAGCGCCTCGTCTCAGACAAACCATGGAAGCAGCTTTTGGCTTTGGGACCAGGGCAGGGAATCCAGAGCCTTGGGAAAGCATCTTGGGAGCGTCAGGGCTGGCCACCCCATCCTGAGTCTGTCAGGAGCTCTGTGCCAGGGCATCCCTGGCCAGAGCAGCTCTGCTGGGCTCTTTGGTCTGCTCKGTTCTGATTGACAGCGAGAAGGACGGGGCGTGCGAGTGTTAAAAATGAAAAAAAACAGGGGCTAAACTTTCTCTAAATGAAAGGCCTTGTTTTGTTTTTTCTCTGGGATTCAGGAGCTGAAGGGTTGGGAACACAGATATTTTGATAGATGGGAAGAGTGGTCTGGTCGTTGGAATATTAAAGAGAGAGACAGAGTGTGCGTGTGTGTGTGTTCCTCTCCCTCTCGAGTGGAAGGAGCATTTGTCACCACAAATCATCCTTGATTGCACAGAGCTGCCTTCAGAGAGGGCTCACCCACCCACCACCCTCAAAAAATTAGACATTTGTTATATGACATGAATTGAGATTAATTAGCGAATATTAACCCATCAAGCAGTGCAGAAACACATTTTTGGAAGGCACTGGTGCTTGCAGCAACAGTGGGTTTGTCTCAGTTCTGGGTGGAAAGTTTGCAGGGAAATGTGGTGTGGGGGGTGCTGGAAAATGCCACTTGATCAGCCCAAAAGTTTTGTGGGAATGAGCAGCTTTTCTCWGGGAGAAGTTGGGAAGTGCCTGAGCGAGGGGAGGGGCTGCACATGGGAGGGTGGTGCTCAAACCCAGCTCTTGGTCAGACTTTAGACAGAATTTGGGGTCATCTTGAGGCCTCAAAAGCCACAGGCTGGGCAAGGAGGAGAAGTCAGATGGTGCATGGAGCCATTTTTCCCCTAAAATGTGTGAAATCATGGAATGGTTTGGGCTGGAAAGGACCTAAAGACCATCTAGTTCCAAGCACAGGCAAGGACACCTTGCACTAGACCTTCCCTTTTTGCCCCAGAGGAAAAAAAAATGGTTATTATTTTCCTTGAAAATCCCTTTTGTTTTTGCGGGGGGGGGATCAGAGCAATTCACCTCAGCAGACTGAGGGGAGGAAATCTGGAGTCAGGGCAAACAGAAGCTGCCAGTGGGGATTGAGCTGATCCTCCTGCCTTTCTCCTCCTCAGCCAGTGCCAACATCTGCAACGTGGTCCTGATGAGGCACACGGAGCTGGAGGAGGGAATCGATGTGTTGGACACTAATGGGAACATCGTCGGCTCTTCCAGAGTTGCTGCCAAACACGTGAGTGCAGGAGCTGGGAGAGCTGGGCCACAGCTGATTCCAGGCCCAGCACATCCCACTGCCTCTGGAATCCATGGCTGTAGCAGCTGGGAGTGSAGGACATGCAGAGAACACAGAAATTTGATGTTGGCCCCAGTGGTTTGGAAGGGCACAATGACAGGACAGATCCCTGGTGTGTCCATGGGAATTCCTTGTGGAACACCCAGCAAAGATCCCTCGCACCTGTTCCCAAATGAGCAGGACTCAGGCTTGGTGCTGAGCAGCTTTTCAACCCTTCCCTGCCAATCCTGCRCCAAAACCTGCCACCCAAAGCTGGCTGAGGGCAGCCAGATGTTGTTAACCTCGTGAAGAGCTGGTTTGCTTTCCCTGGCACCCACTCTGTGCCACCTGCCTGGAACTGCTCCCTTCCCATCCCTGGGTGCAGTCCTGGCTCCTGAGCACCCCCTGAGCTGTTGTTTCCAAGTGGGCTCTGACTGAGATGTGGAGCTGTGCTGAGCACACGCCCAGGCACAGGAGTTAATAATATAATGCTTGGCATTTCCCTCCCTCCTTCTGTCCAAGGCACTCCAGAGACAGCAATTAATGTACAGCTCTGCAGTCCTCGGCAGGAACGGGGAGATCTCGAATAGCTCTCCATATTGTTGGTTAACAGGGGGATTAAAACAATCTGCTGAAGGGCTCAGAGACACTTCTTGGAGCCAGTTTTTCTCACTTCCATTAACTGGCTCCAGGACCTGCTTTCCCCTCTCTGTCCTGATGGCTGAAAGAGAAAATGAAGATTAAAAGYGAAGGCGCTGTGAGAGCGATGTAGGTGGAGCTTAAACATAAAATTTGGGAGTTCTGGGAACTTCTGCTCAGCTGCCATCCAATCCCAGCTCTTCTTCCTGGACAGGTTAATCCTGGTTTTTGTYGTGTGAAATGTGGCAGATCCTCCATGTGACACAGCTGTTCCTGTCTGAGGGTTTGTTGTGATGTTAGGTGTCCCTGTGACATAAAATCATGGAATGCTTTGGGTGGAAGGGACCCTAAATCCCACCAGTGCCACCTTACCATGGCAGGGACACCTCCCACTGTCCCAGGTGGATCCAAGCCCCAATGTCCAACCTGGCCTTGGGCCCTGCCAGGGATCCAGGGACAGCCCCAGCAAATCTGGGAATCCCAGCCCAGCCAGGAATTCCTTGCCAAGATCCCATCCCAATCTCCCCTGTCCCAGTGGGAGCCATTCCCTGGCTCCTGTCCCTGCAGGCCTTGTCCCCAGCCCCTCTGCACCTCTCCCGAAGCCCCTTCAGGCCCTGGGACGTCTCTGGGCCTCAATAAATCCAAACCCTGCTTTGGTTGCTCCCTCTGGCCAGGGAGGAAGGATCGTGGAGGCACAGTGTAGCTCCATGTTTGGGGTTTCCTGGGAGAGGAGANGTGTGAAATGTGGCAGATCCTCCATGTGACACAGCTGTTCCTGTCTGAGGGTTTGTTGTGATGTTAGGTGTCCCTGTGACATAAAATCATGGAATACTTTGGGTGGAAGGGACCCTAAATCCCACCAGTGCCACCTTGCCATGGCAGGGACACCTCCCACTGTCCCAGGTGGATCCAAGCCCCAATGTCCAACCTGGCCTTGGGCACTGCAGGGATCCAGGGGCAGCCCCAGCAAATCTGGGAATTTCAGCCCAGGCAGGAATTCCTTGCCAAGATCCCAGCCCAATCTCCCCTTTCCCAGTGGGAGCCATTCCCTGGCTCCTGTCCCTGCAGGCCTTGTCCCCAGTCCCTCTCCAGCTCTCCCGGAGCCCCTCCAGGCCCTGGGACGTCTCTGGGCCTCAATAAATCCAAACCCTGCTTTGGTTGCTCCCTCTGGCCAGGRAGGAAGGATCGTGGAGGCACAGTGTAGCTCCATGTTTGGGGTTTCCTGGGAGAGGAGAGCCCTGCATGTCCCAAATCCCTGCAGGGAATGAACCAGCAGTGATGGGAAACAATTCCTGGAGCAGCAGTGAGGAGCTGCATCCCCAGCACAGAGCTGAGATCAAAGCTCAGCTCAGGCAGGAAGGGCTGAAAGTGCTGCTTGGCCCATGGTGGGATATTTCCCCTACAACATTTCCCTACAAAATTTTCCTTCAACATCTCCCCTACAACATCTCCCATTCACTGCCTCCAACATTTCCCCTACAGCGTTCCCCCTCCATCATTTCCCTCACAACATTTCCCTACCACATTTCCCCTCCAACATTTCCCTGCAACATTTTACCTACAACAATTCCTCCACAATGTCTCCCCTACAACATTTCTCTACAGCATCTCCCCTACAATGTTTCCCCACAATATTTCCCCCACATTTCCCCTACAGCATTCCCCCTCCAACATTTCCCCTTCAACATTTCCCTACAATATTTCCTCCGCAACATCTCTCCTCCAACATTTCCCTACATTTCATCTGCAACATTTCCTCCACATCTCCCTATAACATTTCCCCTACGACATTTCCCTACAACATCTCCCTTACAACATTTCCCCTCCAACATTTCCCTCCAACATTCCCCTCCAACATTCCCCTCCAACATTTCCCTCCTACATTTCCCCTACAACATTTCCCTACAGCATCTCCCCCACAACATTTCCCTACAGCATCTGCCCCACAACATCTCTCCTACAACGTTTCCCCCACATTTCCCATCAGTGATTCCCATCTCATTCCCATCAGTGACATAGGTGACATCCACCAATTAGAGCCTGGGCTCTGGCCAAGCTCTAGCTCTACTCAGATGGGATAATTGATGATAAACCCAGATGTTTTCTGCATCAAAAAGTATCCAGGTCACTTTGGCTTGGCAATTTGACCCTCCATACATGACAGCTGAGCCTACTTTCAAAGTGAGCTTGGAGAATGATTATCCACACATGATTTTCAATTCCCTACTGCTTTGAGGTTTGTCAGCTGCTGCAGACTCTGGGGTGACAGTTCAGTGCCATCAGCAGAGCCGTCCTGAGCCTGGCAGGTCCATCCTGGGCTGGTTTGGGATGTCTGCATGTGTTTGTTTGTTTGTGTTTGCTCCACAGGCCCTGCTGGAAACAGCCCTGACCAGAGTGGTCCTGCCCATGCCTATACTGGTTCTACCTCCCATCATCATGTCCGTGCTGGAGAAGTGAGTCTGCCCAGGGAGAGGGAGGGAAGGGCCTCAGAGGGTGCCAGGTGTGGGTATTTTACGGGATTGTGGAATGGTTTGGGTTGGAATGGTCCTCCAAGGTCATCCAGTCCAACCATTTTATGGAATCATGGGAT
>JACDOX010000712.1:0-28356 GCA_014549065.1 Cardinalis cardinalis
TGTCAATCCAGGCAGGAAAGGTTGGAATTGTCTCCCTGTGGTGCTCTCATCTCAGAATTCCATCTCAGAATTCCCAGCAGTTCGTGTCCTGTTCCTTGGGACTGTGCTGATGTTCCCGATGACCCATCCGTTCTGTAGGTGCTGTAATAAATGAGTAATTAATGAGTCAGGGGTTAATTAATTACCCAAACTCTCCCTGTCCTTGCCATCTGAAGGTGTCTTTGGTGTTTCCAACTGTGCCAGGTTGAGAAGCCCAGCACAGCTTGTGGGTCACTGATCCGRAATTGAGCCAGCAGGAAAAGCTCCACTCCTCCTTCCTTGGAGCCTCTTTCCATAAGGGATTTTTCCCAGTTAATGGTTCCTCTTGGAGGGTTTGTGGTGTCTTTATCAGAGCTGCAAACCCGGAGGAGCAGTTGGGCCACTCTTTTTGTCCTCATCCCAGCCCTTGTGGTCCCACACCAGGCTCCTGCTGCTTTTCCTGGGATTTCACCAGAGCTTGGCGGGGAGTTCTGTGTGAGCTGCAAGCTGGGCTTTGTGGCTCCTCTGCTCCCTCTGAGCTGCTCTTCCCTGGCTCCTGGTGGAGGAACAGAAAGGTCTCTTCCTGGTGCCTCCAGTTTGAGGGTGCCCCAAACTTTGTAGGAATTTTGGATGTTTCATGGTGCTCCTGGGTCACTCCCCAGTGTGGCTGGTCACAACCCAAATGGGGTGGGTTAGGAAGGTGCTGTTAAAGGACTCTCAAACCATCTCCAGAAAGGAGATAAACCCAAATTTAACGTGCTGAAGTTGGGCTGTTTGATGGATATTTAGAGTTTTTTCCACCCGGATTGGTGGTGGTTTAAAGCTACAAGGGTATTTTGGGATTTCGGATTTGGGGTCAGATGCTTCATCCTCACGTAGCCTCTCCTAAGAGAGGGATTACTTGCTGAAAATCAAGTAATTATTAATTCTCTGCTCATTCAGTTTCTTCCTTCCAAACTCCTTTCTTRAAAGATTTATGAACCTATTTTTCCAGGAATTCTCCATCTCATCCCACCCTTGTGCCAGCCTTCCTGAAAAAGCCATGGAGAGGCTGGAGTTGGAACAGTGGCTACAACCAATTTAAAAGCTCAAAAGAGAATATTTTTAATTTTTTAATTTACTTTTTTTTCCCCTGCAGCTCCTTCATCTTCCTAGCAGGTCCTAAAGTGTCCAAAATAACCTTGGATCCTGATCCTCAGGATCTGGCACAAGGAATGTTCTGCCAAATGTTTTTTATTTATCCTTCCTAAATGATCTGGGAGGATGAGGGATGAGAAGTAATCTGAGGATGAGAGAAAAGATCTCACCCAGTTTTCCAAAGGGATCTGCGAAGAAAGAATTCCAAGTGAGGAAATGGGATTTTAGCCCTTCACCCACCTCATGGCACAAATTCTGGGATGTGCTCCTAAATCTCCTTCCTTTGCAATTTGCTGTGGAGGTTGGCAAGGAATTCCCAATTTTTCACTCATGGAAAGGKGATGGATCCTTTCAGGAGCATTCCTGCTCTGCCATGGTCACCTGTCCTGCTCTGGAGGTGGCACCAGCACCAGGATCATTCCCATGGGAATGAGGAAGGGATGAGCGAAGCCCCTAAACCAGACTTTAATCCCACAGCAAACCAGATCCCTGGTTAAACTACATTCCTGGGCTCATTTTCCTGGGAACAGCCCCCTTGGAGCCAGTGCAGGTGCCGTTTTGGGATAAAAGTTACCATTTTACTCATTTTACAGCAAAATATAAAATATGAGTGGGTAGCTAGCAGTAACCCCCTGCAGTGTGCATTTCTGAAATAAAGGGGAATTTCAGTGTGTTTGCAGTGAAATAATGGTGATAATATTGAATATTATGAAATATTTGCAGATAGGTGGTGAAGTTATGCCCTGTGGGCCTGGGCATGTGGCCTCAGCCAGGGCCACCTGGATTTTTGAGGGAAAAACCCAAAGAAAAGCTTCACCCCCAGCACRAGGAGGCTCAACTTAAGCAAACACACAAAGGAAAGGAGCGGAAGGATAAATGAACACAAGGGCTGGAATTCCAGGGCTGGAATCCGTTGCAGCCACTGGGACTCAGGGTCCTGGGAGTGCCCTGGGCTGTCCCTGTGGTGGGGGGCAGAGGATGCGGAGTCAAGTGTTCTGCCATGAAAATGAAAAATCAGCAGTGACACCCTGGGACACCTCCAGGGAGCTGTGACAGGCCCTGGAGCAGGAAGGGAGAGAGGAGCAGGGAGGTCCTGGGCGCCATTTCGTGATGTCGAGGCGAAATTGGGCACCATTGGGCCTAAGATGGCGGGTCCCCTCACGAGGCTGGCGCCATCTTGGCTGATTAAACTGGATGGGGAAATTGGATAGGAGGGTGTAGGAAGGAGGGTTAGGTTCGGGTGTGACCTTGGAGCTGAGGACAAGGTGACAGCAACCACTGAGGCACTGGGAGAAGGGGATGGAGCCACATGAGAACCTCACCCTTTTTCCCACAACTCTGCGCCTCATGGCCTGATCCAGAGTGTTGGGAATGGGTCCCTTTTCCTCGGAGATGTGTCCCTTTTCCTCGGGAATGTGTCTGTTTTCCTCGGGAATTTGTCCCTGCCTTGGGAATGTGTCCCTTCATTGGGAATGTGTCCCTTTTCCTCGGGGATGTGTCCCTTTTCCTCGGGAATGTGTTCCCCGTCCTCGGGAATGCTGATGGCATCGGGCCGCACCGTTTTCCAGAGAACAAAAGCAGATCCTGGGGCTGCAGGGCATTTTCTGCCCCCAAAGTCGGGACCTCCCAAGTCAGGGGGTTGGAGGTGGCTGTGCCGAGTTTCAGGTTACTCSGAGCCGAGCCATTAACCTCATCCTGGCTGGAATAGCTGCAGATCGGATTCAGGACTTGCCTTGAAGCAGACATGACTCATCTCTTGTCTGGCGTGTAGGGAAATGTGCCAGTGCTGATGGGAGCAGCACATCCGTGATGTGGGAACGGGCTCTGCCCTCTGCCCTGCCCYGTCACCCGCTCCTGCCTGGCATGGCAGCACGGGTTCGCTGAGCTTTGTCCGCTCAGGAGGTGTTTGGTGCCCTCTGTCCTGCTCAGGAGGTGTCTGGTGTTCTCTGTCTCACTGAGGGGGTGTTGGATGCCCTCTATCCTGATCAGGAGGTGTTTGGTGTCCTCTGTCCTGTTCAGGAGGAGTTTTGGTGCTCTTCATCCTTCTCAGGAGGTGTTTGGTGTCCTCTGTCCTGCTCAGGATGAGTTTTGGTGCTCTTCATCCTTCTGAGGAGGTGTTTGGCCCTCTCTATCCTCTTAAGGAGGTGTTTGGTGCTCTCTGTCCTGATCAGGACATGTTTGGTGCTCTCTGTCCTGCTCAGGAGGTGTTTGGCGCTCTCTTTCCTGATCAGGAGGTGTTTTGGTGCTCTTTGTCCTTCTCAGGATGAGTTTTGGTGGTCTCTGTCCTGCTCAGGAGGTGTTTGGTGTTCTCTGTCTCACTCAGGAAGTGTTTGGTGCCCTCTGTCCTGCTCAGGATGAGTTTTGGTGCTCTTCATCCTTCTCAGGAGGTGTTTGGTGCCCTCTGCCCTGCTCAGGATGAGTTTTGGTGCCCTCTGTCCTGATTAGGAGGTGTTTGGTGCTCTCTGCCCTGCTCAGGATGAGTTTTGGTGCTCTTTGTCCTGCTCAGGATGAGTTTTGGTGCCCTCTGTTCAGATCAGGAGATCTTTGGTATTCTCTGTCCCACTCGGGAGGTGTTCTGGTGCCCTTTGTTCTGTTTTGGAGGCATTTTGGTGCTCTTTGTCCCTTCTCAGGATGTGTTTGATGCTCTTTGTTCTTTTCAGGATAAATTTGGTGCTCTTTGTCCTGCTCGTTTTCCATGGTCTACAGCAGGGGATGGATGGATGGATGGATGGATGGATGGATGGATGGATGGATGGATGGATGGATGGATGGACACACACCTCTGCCTCAGGGCTATGAAAACCCCTTCTCCTGCCCAGAGCAGCTGTGGCTGGCTCTGGATCTGCTCTTCTCCTTCCTGACACGGCCAAACATCCATCGCAGAGGACACCAGAGGGATGTTTTAACATTTTGGGATGCGTCCGGTGGCTTTTCGGGCGCCTTGCGGGGACGAGGAGGGCAGAGATGTGTTTGGAGTGTGCGRTCGGAGCGTCCCTGCGCTCCTGGCGCTGCCAGGGCGGGCCGGGGGTGCCGGGGGCGCTGCCAGGGCAGCCCAGAAGGCTCAGCTGGTGTCAGCAGCATTCATGTGCAAAGCAGGGAGCGGGGCTGGAACCGCTCTCGCAGGCGAGCCCAGGCTTCTCGGGGATGCTGCGCGCTCCGAGCTCCGTTATTAGTTCCAAACGCTGCGGCAGCATCTGCTCTCAACTAGCCCGAAATCGTGTTTAATAACAAGAAAATCTACTGCGGCCAAATCCCTGTTGGGAGGGCTTTAGCCCGAACAAAAGGCCCCGCTAGCCCTGATTTCCATAACAGATGCAGCATGCGATGCATGACAGCCCAGCGCCGGGGAGCGCCTTTATTCCCGCATCTCCATCTGCAAGCCCCGGCCCTTTCATTGCATTAATTACTCTGCCCGGCCTTTGTGTGGCTCGGGAGGAAGGGTTTGTGTTTCATGCTACAATGCCCGTGCTAATGGCTTGGGATGGGGGCGCCTTTTTTTTCCCTTTTTTCTCCCTTTTTTTTGCCTTTTCCAATTTTCGGGGTAAAAGGGCGTTTCTCCCTCCGCTCCTCTATTTGCCCGCATATGGCACGGCCGGGGAAACACCAGCGGCTCCCTGCGGTGCCAGACTTCTTCCTCAGGGGCAGGGCTGGCACCGGGCACCCCCAGGAGCCACCAGGAATCTGCTCCCTGCCAGCCCGGGGATGATGCTCGGCCAAGAACCCTCGGGGTGCTTCGTCTGGCCCATCCTCAAAATCCTCCCAGCCCCCAGAGCCCTCAACCAGGGCAAAGTGTGTCCTTGGAGCAGCCTGGGGTGGTGGGAGGTGTCCCTGCCCCTGGAGCTGGATGAGCTTTAAGGGCCCTTCCTACCCAAACTTCAAATCCCATCCCTTTCCTTTTCCTTTTCCCTTTCCTTTTCCCTTTCCTTTTCCCTTTCCTTTCCTTTCCTTTCCTTTCCTTTCCTTTCCTTTCCTTTCCTTTCCTTTCCTTTCCTTTCCTTTCCTTTCCTTTCCTTTCCTTTCCTTTCCTTCCCTCAATCCCCTTTTCCCATCTTTTCCTGGTTTTTTCCCCAGTCTATTTTGTTTTCTCACCATGACTACAGCTCCAAGCCATCACTTTTTGAAACCCTCACTGGAGGTTTGAGCGTGAGATTTTTGTGCTCCGGGACTGGATCCTTTCCAGCCTTTCCAAGGCATTTCCAACATGTTCACATTTCCAGCACTCAGGGATATTAAAAGTAATTCTTTTTTTTATTTAATGGCAGAAATGGAAGAGGAAAATAACTTTGCAGGGATCATTTGTGCTGTTTCTACCTGCAGCAGATTAACCATAACTCTGGTTTTATCTCTCACAGCACAAGTTCAGTGGGATCCACCCTGCTCCCACTCCTGCCCAGCAGAATTCCCAGCTGGTTTGGGTGCTGGAGCTTGTCCAGAGGACAACAGACCTTGAGAAAGGTCTGGAGCAAAGGAAAGCCTGAGGAAATAATTTATATATTTGTTCTTAAAAGGGATGTTCTATCTATATGTGATATATCTGTGTATTTACATTCCATAATCAATATATCCATCCCAGGAAGGTGCTGCAGCATCCCAAAAAAGTGACAATCCTGGGATTTACACCCCAATAACAGCAAGTACAATTCCCCCTATTCTGGTGCACCACTAAAGGAGCAGGACAGAAATCCCAGCAATTCCCAGTTTCCCATCTTATTTCCCTGCTGAGGTCTCACAGGATTTCACTGGAATAGAGCTCAGCTCTGTCCAAGCGTTTCCCTGATTTTTTTCCAGCTCCTGGGATGGGAAATCTGTGGAATTCTGGGACCACCCCGGAGCAGGGAGCAGTGCCCATCCCTCTCCTCACCCCTGCAGCTCCTGAGCACTTGAGAAGGGATTTCCWAAGGCAGGGAATTGGTTCATTCTCCTGAAATTTCAGGAGAGGGGAGATGAAAGGCCATCCCTGGCTGCCGGGGCACTGATGGGAAGAGCTGCAGGATGCTTGGGAAGCTTTTCATGGATTTAAATCCTCTCCAACTCATTGTGTTCCCACAGGCTGGAGTGGAGAGTGGTCAAGGAGCTCCAGCAGAATTCTTGAGGGGAAGGGGCAGCAGCTGACTCCGGACACAAAGTTCTGGAAGGAATTAGACCACAGAAATTCCTGGTTTTCCACTGAGACAGAGTAAAAAAGAAAGGGGAAAAAGAAGGAATGAAGCCCTCCAAAATGTCAACATTAGAAACTTAAACTTAATAAACTTGATTTTTGTTTCCTAGACCTTTTCTCCTCTAAGCAGAGGCTCTGAATTTCCAGTAGCAGCTTGCAGAGGGAATTTTTTGCTCCCAGATTTTGCCTTTCCCAGGAGAACTGCTGCCTCCCACCTTTCCAGAGGCATCTCCTTCCAGGCCTCTCCCAGGGCTTGGAGCAACCTGGGCTSTGGGAGGTGTCCCTGYCCAGGGCAGGGGCTGGAATTCCTTTTAAGATCCCTCCCARCCCAAGCAGTCTGTGATCCTGAAGGGATTTTGGTGCCATTGCTTGGAAAACACTTTTTCCAGTTGCATTTTTCACTGGAGCACTGGGGAATCACAGCCTGGATGGATCTGAGGGCTGCAATTCCAGGCCTGGAATCCAGGCTCAGGGATGAGATGGGAGCGGGCCTGTCTGAAATGGCATCCCTGAGGAAAAGCRGATGAAAATATTTGCCTTTATCCCGAATTCTCTGGCTGTTGTTACCTTGGGAGCATCTCCAGAGCCAGCTCTAAATGGATATAAGGAATGAGGGAGCCTTTGGAATAAATTCAGCCCTTCAGTCTACCCTGCACGTGTGCTGGGAATTTTAACAGCCCGTGCAAAAGCAGCTCCTTCCCCTCTCCCAAGCTCCTTGTGGCACCTTRGCAGCACCAGGAAAAACAGGGATTTCTTTTTCCTAGCATTTTGCAGAGGCCCTTCTGATTTCTCCAGGATTTGTTGACAGCTCTGGGTGTTTTCCCTGTGGATTTGTAGCATCACAGGGAAGTCAGCAATGCCTATGGGATAAATAAGGGAAGGGCAGGTTGGGCAGGTCCCTGCTAGGAGAGGTGGGAGAGCTGGAGTGGTGGTTTGGGATTTGGGATGGGCTGAGCAAGCACAGAGATAAATCAGAGCCAGTTCCCCCACTCCCTCTGTAATCTGGTTTTAGGAGCTGCTGAGATGGGGCTTTTGCTCAGTCCCTGATCCCAGCAGAAAGATAATTTCAGAATAATCAGAAAGAAAAGCTGATTCTGTGCAATGGCTGCTCCCCAATCCMGCATTTGGGATTTTCCAGCAGCTCTTTCCCATTTTTACATTTCTGYTGAGGGAGCAAAAAGGAAAAGTGAGGCCTGGCTTTAACCTAAGACAGAGCWTGGGGTGAGTGAGCAAATCCTCCTCCTGACCCACTGGCCAGCCAGGAATTGCCCCAGGAATGGGGGTGAAGCCATGTTCAGGCTGCCCTGGAGCAGAGGCTGGGCAGAGTCCCAGGATAAAGCAGGGATTCATTCCAAGGATCTCCTCCATGGATCCACCTTGGGCAGCACCAGAGCCCAGCCAGGGCTGCACCCAAGATGAACCAAAATGGCCCCAAAATGCACCAGCGCTCCCGGGGGCTCTCCCTGGGATCAGTTCTGCTCCATTTGCACCTTGCACTTCATTGTCCCATTCCAGCTTTAGCCCCTGCAGTCCCACCCTGCTTGTTTTTCTCTCTCCAGCCCACGGGGTTTGTTGGAGTTGAGACAGAGACAGTACAAAGCAACACACTCCATTTGCAGAAGGCTTCAAACTGTTTTTATTCTAGCATGCATGCTTTTTATACATCCTTACAAAGCTCCTAAGTTTACACTTTACTCATTGGTCACGAGAAACAAACAAAGTGCTCATTGGAATAGGCAGCTGCAGGTTTCTCTTATTGATCCTTCTTTCTTTCTTGGTTTCTATGTCAAAGACCTTGGTAGAAAATTCTTTCAGGGCTAAAAATGGATCYTCTTGTCAAACTTCTCTGTGGCTCAYWGAARYTKCTGTAAAACCTCTTCCACAGTTGTTTGTGCTCTTGGGAGCACAAACCTGAGATTTGGATCATTTGTCCTTGGTGCCCAGCTGGAGCAGGAATTGTTTTGTCTCCCTGCTCTGTGCACAGAGCTCAGCAACGCTGGATGTGAAGCTCAGAGCTGCACACTAAAGCAGCACAGAGCCTGAAACACAGAAAAGCCGAACCTGAGGCATGAGGGGAGGCTCAGTCCGGGCTGGGATGGAGGGACGTGGCAGCAGCAGCCGCCGGAGCGCAGGTGCCAGCAGCTCCCAGGGCACCTCTTGGCTCACTTCTCCAGACTCCCGGCGCTTTAATCCCCATCAAATTCCCCGGGATTGTTTGAGGATCCCGGGGTTATTGCCATGACAACCCCTCCATCAGAGCTGGAGTGGCTTTGGGGACAAAACCTGGGGCAGCGCCTTGGGTGGGGGAGCCCCTGCCCAGCCCGGCTTGGCCTCGGTCCCTGTGTCCCTTTCCGCGCAGAAAGAGGGAAGCAGCACGTTTCCCTGCGGCCAGATGGTCGCTTTCTTCCATGCCTTGTTTAAAAAGGCTCTGTTTAACATTCCCGGCAGATGAGGCCGGCGTTTCCCCGTGAGTCAGCTCCCGGAGATTAAACAGGGATGGGTGGGACASGCTGCAGATGCGGGAGAGGTCCCCGGGCAGGGCAGGGATGGATCCTGGAAAAAGCAGCACCAGGGTGGCCGCTTGTCCTGGATGCAGCAGGAGCTCCGGGGGAAGCCTCTCTGGGAGGCTGGAGGTGGAGGGAATTCATTGGAATAGGAGGAGGCACTGAAATAGGAGAGGGATTTGAAGCAGGAGAATGCATTAAATGAGAAAAATGGAAATAGTTGGATGTGTTCTTAAGGGAAATGCATTAACATGGAAAAAGACAGCGGTGTGTTGAATGGGAAATAAATGAATGGCTCTGCACCTGAGGGGGTTTGGGTCCTGCTGGTTTAGGGAAGGTGTCCCTGCCCATCAATGGGATGGGTTTTAAATCCCTTCCATCCTAAACCACCCTGGGGTTCTATTCTAACAGCACCAAAAAACTCCTTTTTCCTGTGATGCAGAAGGTAAGGAGGATTTATAAAGGTGTTTCAGCCTCAGAGCTGTGAAACTSTGGCTTCTCTTCCAGAGCTGGATCTGTTCCCAGTCTGAGCTGGATCCCAGGGATCAAAGGGCAGTTTCCCATCAGGCAGGATCAGGAATAAACCCCAGCACAGCCAGGATTTGTGTTGGATGGTAAAACAAACACATCTCGCTGGGTTCATAATCCTAAAATCTCCAGAGAGATGGATCTCCAGCAATTCAGTGCCCAGGTCTCCTCAAACAAGGAGGTGGTGGCCAAAGCAGCACATCCCAGGCTGGGATTTTCTCTGGGACAGCAGCTCCAAGCCAGGCTCAGCCCCTGGACCAGCACCCCCTCACTCCCCATTCCCTTAGGAATTTTCCCCAATTCATCAGGGGAATCTCTGAGGATTTGGAGTTTATTTTGGAGTCGTGCATCCTCATGAATTAACCATGGCACTGGAACTGTTTGGATGCTGCTAAGTCAGTTGTTAAATGAGAGTTGGAAATTAGAGCTGAGCTGTGTAATTACATTTACAGATCTGCATCTCTGCACAACTTTAATGGGCAGATGTCAGGCACGGGCACAGCCAGGATGCATCTGGCTCTGGAAGCTCCAAAAGGAATTAATCCTGATTTGTTTTAGCTCCAGAGCAGGGAAAAGCCACGTTCCTGCTGCAAGAGGTGGTGTCCACATCCCTGGCCTAACAGGGGTCCCAATTTATATTCCTGTGAGGGTGAGGAGTGCCACACCATTGGGTTCAGTCAATGGACTAATAAATGAACTAATGAGCAGCTGAAATTAAAAGCTGATTGATGCTGCTCTGCCTGGCAGGGTGGATTTTCCTTTCCCATTTTTCTGCTCCTTTTCCCCAGCACAGGTAGGAAGGAGCTGCTCCAGCTGAATTTCCTGGTGGGCTGCATTTCCCAGGGATGTGTAGATCATTTTTATCTCTGTGTTTACTCACAGTTCCTACAAAAATCAACATTTCTGGGGCAGCCTGGGCGCCTCCATCCCCCCCCCCCCCAGGCCTGGCTTTGCTGTGTGTGGCCGTGTTCCTGCAGCCACTGAGTGCATTTGGGAAAACCAGACCTACCCCATCCATGCTTTTCCTTAAACATCCCCTTTCCAGGCACAATCTGCTTGTAAATCAGCAGAGGAGCTGGGGCTCTGCTTCCAGCAGCCTCCCAGAGTCATTCCAGACCTTCAGGGACAGGAGGGGATGATGCAGTGAGGGGGAAAAAATCCTTCCAGACTTAATTGACTTCCAACTCCCCCATTAGCAATGCTGGAGGAGGCTTTTCCCTGCCTGCTCCCACCTGGCACAGCCCACAGGAGCATCCCTGCTGCTCTGCAAAACCTGGATAAATCCATCTCCTGGTGTGACAGGACAATAAAATCAGTGCCACCGGCCCTGTGGGGCAGCCTTGCAGCCAGACACATCTCCAGGAGGGAATGCAGGCTTTCCCCTCTGTTATCCTTTATTCCAAGGTAATGCTGAGGGCCTGGATTAGCAAGGCTGAGCTGTTGGGGATGAGCTGGGCCTGGGTTGGAGCCTGGCCTGGCTCTGCAGCTTAAAATCAAGCCAAGAACCTGGATTTGGGGGAAATTCATGAGATGGTTTCCTGTGGCTCTGGGAAGGGGCCCAGCAGTGACTTTGGAWCTCCCTTCCCACTGGGATCCAGCTTTAATCCCCTCACAGAGGATCAGAGGRTGGTTTGGGGTGGAAGGGACCTTTCAATGTCATTTAGTGCCATGGGCRGTGACATTTCYACCAGCCCAGGCTGCTCCAAGCYCCATCCAAGCTGGAATGACAACAGGGAGCCACATCCATCGTCCTCATTCATTCCACAGAAACCCTGCCACTGGTGGATGGGCAGCAGCTGGCCTGGGAGGTGGGGGGAAAACAGGGAAAAAAGAAGTTTTCTAAAAAGAAAAAAATACTTTTGATGTCCTGGGGCTGTTGGACTGCAAGGCATCCTCCAGGTACCTTCCAAACTCCATGGACACACTCTGGCCAGGGAAGACATGGATGYTGACATGGATATTCACGTGGATGTTGACATGGATGTTGATGTGTACAAGTGGGTCAGGAAATACCCAAGCGGTTTTGAAAGGATTTCTTTGGAAATGACTTTTTCTTGGTGATTCCCACCCTGTCTGAGCTCCTGGAGAGGACTGAAATTGAATCCTCAATACTCATCCCTGCTAAACACAAACAGTCACATCCCCCTCTCACTCTGTGGCTCCCAAAAATCCCAGAATCCTTGAGGCTGGAAAAACTCTCTTGGATCATCAAGTCTGACCATTCCCCAGCACTTCCCAGGCCATCACTGCCCCGTGTCCCCAAGTGCCACATCCAGATGGATTTTAAGATTTCAAATCCCTCCAAGGATGGGGACTCCACCACTGCCCTGGGCAGCTCCACCTTTTCCAAGAAGAAATTCCTCCCATTATCCCACCTAAACCTCCCCTGGAGCAACTCAAGGCCATTCTCTCCTTCCACATTTTCATTTTTTATAGACACACAGAGCATCTATAAATTCACCACACATCCTTTGAAAGATTGAATCATCAATATTCATCTCTGTTAAGCACAAATATTCCCATCCCTCTCTCTGTCTGCATCCCAAATCCCAGTTTAGCGCCAGGAAATGAGCTCCTTGCCGGAGCTGATTGTGTGGGTGCCTAAAAGGAGAAGGTGCTGATGCTCTGCCTTCATCTTTGGGAGCTGAAGGTCGCTATCAAAGGTCGTTATCAATCGCTGATTAATTAATCAGCCAAGTCATGCACACAGGCAAAGGTTAACTGAGCAGGGCCCCAGACAATTCTGCTCTGATTGCACTTAACACCTGCTTTAAACCCAGCCTCATTAAGCCAGGCCTAATGAAAGGGGAATGTTCGAGCAAGGACAGAGTCAAAGACTCTTCCCTCCTTGTGTTTTCCCACCAGGCAAAGCCATTCCAGGAGGAAATGCCTGGGAATAATTCATAATTGCCTGGGATATTTTAATTGGATTTTCAAAGCAARCAAACAAACAAACAAACAAACAAGCAGATTGTGATTGCCTGGGCGGGGGCAGAGGTTGATCGGTTCGGGGGATGTGCTGTGTGAAAAAACTCTCAGATTTCTCCTGAGAGTTCCTCTGGTTCCAGCCCCAGGAATTCCAGCACGTGGAGCGGCTCCAGGATGGTGCCAGGAGCCCATTCCCTGTTTTCTCCCAGCTATCCATCATTCCATCCAACAGARCCCAGCAGGCAAGGTAGAATGGGAATAAAACAGACATTTAGAATCTATAGACTCTGGATTTTCCATGGGGTCTGGTTTCCATTGGGGTATCCCACATTGCTCCAAGCCTTGGACATTCCAGGGATGTGGCAGCCACAGCTTCACTGGGAATCCCATCCCTGTCCCTCCCCACCTTCCCAGGGAAGAATTCCTTCCTAAYCTAATCTCCYCCCTAAATTTCTCCTCTTTTAGTCCCAAACCTTCCCCCTCTATCCACAACCCCCTGTGATTCCCAGCGTTTCCAAATCCCACTGGGATGGCTCCACTCGGAGCCAGCAGAGCCTGGTGAGCTGCTCTGTTCCTTTCAGTGGGGATTGTTTGTCTYCCCTCTTTATTCCACTCCTGCCTAAATGGAATAATCCCTCCCAGAGCCGGGGGTTAGAGCTGGGCTGGCTCGACAGGAGCCAGAGCAGGGAGTGAGCCATGCCAGAGCTCCAGCAAATCCTCCCCACTGGGAAAACCAGAGCAGGCAAAACCTTCATGGGAATGGCACGGGCAAAAATCCTGCTCTTTCTCAGGGAAAGGCACTTCTGGGCCGCCCCTTAGGGCTGGTGTTTCACTGCAGGAAAAACCTCATTTTCTCCTCTTGTTTTTGCCTTCTAGGCAAAGAAAAAGTGAGAGTTTTGCATAAAAACCAATAAAATCCAAGATTCCATCATTGCCGAGGAAAGCTGAAGGGGTTTGCACATTCCCAGTCTGGCTGTCCGTGGGCAAAGGGCAAAACCTTGCTCCTGCATGGCCAAGGAGGAGCTGCCTGACTCAGCCCTGAACTTTGGCTTTTTTGCAGGGAAAAATCAACCCCAGCCYGGGCTGAATCATCCCAGTCCCGTCCTGGTGACATCCCAGGATGTGCCCTGCTGGAAGCATGGGAGCCAACCCAGCCTTGAACCTGCAGGAATCTTCTGGGGACCCTGGAAATGATCCAAACCCCCAGATTTTCCTCTGTGTCAGGAAAAACCCCTAGCCCTCAGTGTTCAGATATTGGAAAATGAGATTAAAGCGAGGAAAATCCATTTTCCTTTCCAGCTTGATGGCATCACCGTGCACATCCTCATGCTCCTGCTGCTTGGATCCTTTGAGCCACCCTATAACCAAAACCCCACAGAGCTGGATAACAGATTCCTGGGATTATATTCCTGCTCTCCTCTAKTTCCCAGCTCCAATTTACAACTGTTAATATTTAAAAATAACCCTTAAATTAGAAAAACTCCAACAGGTACAGCAAAGGATTTAATCCCAAATTTGGAGTGGTGCTGGCTGGAAACACCTGGSAATTTTGGCATTCTGCTTTGAGAAAATTCAGGTATTTTTTTCCTCTCCAAACTGCCAGAATTCCCATTTAAAAGTGTTCAAGGATCTTCTGCAGCTTTCCCAGGATAACTCAGTTCTCGACCTGGAGAACTGCAGGAACTGGAATTAGGAATTCCACTAGGAATTGAATCCATAATCAATGTGTTTATCATGATCATTGAAAACAAACTTAAACTCTGCTGTGGTCAAATTGCACCAGCTTTGCTGTGTTTGAATGCATCTCCAGTCAGGTTTAACAGCAATTAAACCAGAGGGAGGTGTTTAATTGGAATGTTAGGGATGGAAAAGAACTGGAAACGAAAAATCCTGCCTGGGAAAGGCTCCTAARCCCATCCCATGTCCCTCAATCCTGTGGGATGGTCCAGCTCTTTTAAACCTCCCAAAAATGGGATGCTGAGATTTTCCCTGCCTGGCTGGAGCTGCTCTCTGCAAAGCCCCAGCAGAGGCTTTGCCAAGCCGGGCTCAGCTGCACCAAGCCCAGCCTGGGGAGCTGATCAGGCACATCCCAGCAAAGCTCCCTCATCAAACCAAACAAAGCCATCCCTGGAGCAGCCAGCTGGGAATTCCTGATCAGCAATGCATGGACCTGGGGAAATTCCTCTCTTTTTGGCAGCAGCTTTTCCAGATTTAGCCTCTGGCTCAGCCATCAGATGCTGGGACTTCTACTGAAATTCAGTGCAGGGATATGCTATAAAAAAATTATTTTATATTTATATTTATACTTATATTTATATTTATATTTATATTTATATTTATATTTATATTTATATTTATATTTATATTTATATTTATATTTATATTTATATTTATATCTATATTTATAATTATAATTATATTTATATTTATATTTATATTTATATTTTATTATTTATATTTATGTTTATATCTTTACATATAAAAATGTTRTATATTTCAATATATAAAATATATAAAAATAGATAATATATATTTTATATTAAATTATGTAAAAATCATAGAAAAAATGTTCTATATTAAAATAGATAAAATATATTATATATGGTATATATTAAAAAAAACAAATATATATATATATATATATAAAATAAATACAATATATAAATATGTTTTTAAATATACTTATATTTGGATTTTTGTAAAAATCCGAAATTTTTGCCCCAAACCCATGCGTTTTCCATCGGGAGCACCACAGGAAAACCACCACGAGAGATAARTTCAGTTTTCCTCAGCAGAGATTTCTCCCTGTGCAGAATTGCAGGGCCCTGCACGGTGTTATCAGGGCACATTATCCCTGTGGGAAGGCTGGAATTATTTTTGTCAGGTTGTTCCAACCTGTTCATTACCTGGGAGAGAATTTGGGGGAATATTTCTGCTGCTGCTGAGAAGAACTCTGGATTTATGGATGTAAGAAGAGCATCTAAASAAAAGGAATTGTCAGCTAACATTGCTTTGGTTAAGCAGAGTTGATTTATTTTTGTGAAACGCTTTTATTCCTTTTTTGCCTTCAATGGAAATGTTTGTTTTCCATTTCCTGATATTTTTCCTCCATCATTTTATCCCATTCTGATATTTAAATACATATTTGCAGCTCTGCTGTGATTTCCACCTGGAATGAGCTTTTCCTTGGCCTCCTCCTCTCAAGTGCTGTTCAATCAGCACAAATTGGAGACTTGCTCAGGGAAGAGATGAAATCCTGCATCCCAAAGCCTTCCAGAGGAGCAGGAATATTTCCATTTTTTAGCAGAGAACTGGTTTCCACCTGCCCTGGAGCTGCAGCAGAGACCTCCAGAGATGTTTTGTTTTTCAAGAGAGGGGGAGAAGGATGCAAAAATATTCAGTGAGCAGGAGGGATTGATCCTGAGGTGTTGATGCTGCCCTGAGTGAAGAGCTTTGTTTTTCCCTCCTCTCCATCCCTGTGATGCCAACTCCTCTCCTCAAGGACAAATCCTTTGACTGTGAGCAGGGAACTGGCGTCATCTCCTCATTAGAAACCAACTGCAGCTGAAAACACACCAGGRAAAAAAGAAAAAAAMCCAAMCAAACAAMAAAAMCCAAAGATTTGAAGGCTGCAATTTAAAATGGGAGGTGCTGCTGATGTGGAGATGTCTCCCCTCATCAGCATTCCTTGAATGGATCAATCTCCCTGAGCAAACAGGGCCGGGAGCTCAAGAAAGGAACATTTCCTTGGATTGTTTCCTTGGAGCTCCCTGARCGGGAGCCCCTGTGCTGCTGAAGGAGTCTCCAGCAGATCCCGGTGATTCGGGAGTTTGGAAGCTCAGCTGGACCGAGAGCAAACAAAGGCTGGGAATTCCTGGGAGCAGTCACACAGTTGTCTCTGTTTACTGAGGGTTTGGGAGTGCCAGACACCTTTATTCCCTAACAACCAAATCCGAACAGAGCTGAGCACCAGGAGAAGGCTCTGCCTGCTCTGGGAGGTGACCACATCAAGATCTGTGTGCTGAGGGTCCTTCAAAACACCTGGTTCCAAAAAAACCAGGATTYCCCCTGGGGAATTCTCACTCCCAGCCTGATCCTGGTCTGTTCCTCCTGCAGGAGGTGCCAGCAGAGGCATTTCCCCTGGGGTGGTTATTCCCACCTGGACCGTGAGGATGTGCAGGAATTCCATTGGTGAGGAGATGTCTGGCAGGAAGCAGCACAAGGGGTGCAAGGGAAGAGCTGCTGGAGTTCCTGGGGCTCAGCTCTCATCCCAGAGTGTTTTCCCACTGGGAAAGGGATTTTGGGGAGCCATCCCCATCTTCCAAGGCAGAACACCCAGCGTGGTGCCGTTCCTCTTGTTCACCCCCCATTCCAACGCTCCGTCCTGCAGGAATTTAAAGTTTCCCTTGAAATCTTAAAATATTTGATTCATCTCCCTAAATGTTTTTCCTGTCTTTTTTTTCCATGTGGATAAGCTGGGAATGTTCCCCTGGAGMAGGGAAGGCTCCAGGCAGAGCTCAGAGCCCCTGGCAGGGCCTGAAGGGGCTCCAGGAGAGCTGGAGAGGGACTGGGGACAAGGGATGGAGGGACAGGAGCCAGGGAATGGCTCCCACTGCCAGAGGGCAGGGATGGATGGGACACTGGGAACTGGGAATTCCTGGCTGGGATGGGATTCCCAGAGCAGCTGGAATTCCCTGGCAGTGCCCAAGGCCAGGCTGGAGCAGCCTGGGACAGTGGAAGGTGTCCCTGCCATGGCAGGGCAGGATTGGGATGAGATTTAAGGTCCTTTCCAACCCAAACCATTCCATGATTCCATGATTCCATGAATGTTTTGGCTCTCCTGGCTGCATGAGCTACAGGGAGATATTTAATACAATTGGGTAAATATCCTTTTGTAGGAACAAAACCAAAATAGGAATCAGGATAGAAACATGGAAATAGTGGCGTTATTTGGGATGGCTTTTGGTGGACACCAAGACATCATCATCATMATAMTAYTATTATTATTATTATTATTRTTGTTGTTGTTGTTGTTGTYATTGTTGTCGTTATTGTTGTTATTATTTCCTGGCAATTCCAGAGGCATTTGGTGCTGAGCAATTGTGGATATTTCTTGTTCCCATTTAACGGTGTCAATCCCAAGAGTGCCAAGAATTATTCAGAAAATCAATTTCAAGCCAAGGAGGACAATTTGAATTATTTCATCATCACCCACATTTCTATAAAGGCAGCAAAGCTGAGTGGGTTTGCTCTGCTTGGGGCTGTGTAAAGGCTCTTTTTTATCCATCTTGGACCAGACTGGATGGTTTATTCCAGGGAAAAATGCAGTTTTAGCAAAGTTTTGGCTCGGGCTGTGACACCCCTTTTCCTCACACTCCCATTTCCAGTCACCAGGAGCAGGCAGCAATTTTTCTGAGGAAGTTCAGCTCTGTTCCCACATCCTTCCCCGCTCCTCCTGCTCCAGTTCATTAAGGATTGATTAGCTGTGATGTCTTTGCCTGTCCCTTGTCCCGGAAGCCGTGGCTGGACGTGGAGCAACTGCCACCATGGGAGGTCCCACCACGGGGTGGCCTTTTCCACCAGGACCCCCCAGGCTTCCCCTGCAATCTGGAATGTTTTGGGAGGTCTGTGAACCTCAGCCAGAGCAGCCCTGGGCTCCTTCATGCTTTAGCCACAGGATAAAATGTGGGAAAATGAGAGAAGTAAARGTTCTCTTTGGGATTTGTGTGTCAGCGGAGCCTCCTCTTCCCAGGAAAATCACAAAATCACAGTGGGGTTTTCCAGAGGTGGAAGGGATGGACGTYATGGTTCTCTCATCCAGGTGGAGAGTGGGAAAGGTTGCCTGGTAAATTCAGCTTAAATTTGGGCTAAAAACCTCTCTTTTGGAGCAAAACCAGGCCAAAATCACAGGAGAATTGAGCCAGAGTCTCATGATTGAAGGAAAAGGCCAGCAGATCCCAAATCCAGCCCTCAGATTTTGCTATTCCTGCTCCCAGCCCTTCTCAGCAGGGATTCCCAGTGTCCATCCCCCCCCAAATCCCAGAGCCCCCTCCCAGCAGAGGATTTCCTTGGGAACGGGCGGCCAGGAAATCAAATCCCTGGAAATCCCAGGCTTTAGGATGTGGTGGGAGGGAGCTGCTGACCTTTCCTGGGAGCCCAGGCTCAGAGCGGGATTTGGGCACGTTTCAAAGCAAAGCTCCAGCTCCGGGATGGATCATTTTTAATCCATTGGGGTCGTCGGGAGACAAATGGAGAAGAGAGATGGGAAAAGAGGGATTAAAGCTCTGTGTGTCAGGGGCAGAGGGGTTTATCAGCYCTTCCCAGCTGAGCCAGGCTTAGATTAAAAATGATCTGGCCACCCCCAAAATGGGAATTAAGGAAGGAAACTTAAATATACTAAATATTTACTAATTTTAGTAAATTTTATATTTACTATATACTATTTACTATATCAATCATAAATATATTATATATTTATATATTATATATTTTATATTATATATTATATAATATCTGTTATATATTATATATTATATATTTTATATTATATATTATATATTATATATTATATATTATATATTATATATTATATATTATATATTATATATTATATATTATATATTATATATTATATATTATATATTATATATTATATATTATATATTATATATTATAGTATATTTAATAATTTCTCATTAAATAAAATATCAAATCTGTTACTAAATATTCATACTACATAATGTTTAATAATGTATTCAATAATTTATATTTCATGATTTTGTTTTKAATAWATTTTATATAAATATAAATTTAAACATATTTAAATATATACATAGATAAAATATCTAAAAAGATAYATTTATATMTAAATATCTATAAATATATATTTATATAACATATATATTAATATATAAGAATATATATTTATATAAAATATTCAAAAAGTATATAAATTTATTAAACATGTTTATAAAGATAAAAATTATATTTAATAATTTAATATATTTAATGATTTAGTAATACATTTACCAGATATAATAAACATTTACTAAAATAGTTATTAAGGAAGGAAACTTGAAAAAGGAAATTGCACATCCATTGCATTTCCCTAATTCCACGTTTCCCTAGCAGGACACAATTTCCTTGGCACCTCAGAGCTATTCCAGCCTCACTGGGCACTGCAGCCTTTTCCAATATTTTTTTTTTAATTTTCATTCCCAAGAAAAAATCAGGAATTTGGGTTTGAGCACTTTTTTGGCTCCGTTTTTTTAAGAGTAGAGCACCCCCAGSTCTCTGCATTCCCTGGATTTGGAGTTGCCCAAAGGGACACCAGAACCTGAGGGCTCTAATTRAAGATAAATTCATGGATTGCCCTCTCAGACCCCGAGGATTTTGCCAGCCCAAGACAACCAACAAAGAGAAAGATGTCAAAACACAGTGAAAATAGAGCTGCAAGAGAATAGGAGCCTACACTCCTTTTTTCCTGTGTATTTTGGGAATTTTGGGAAGCTCTAATCCCTGTTTTTCCAAGGAGTTGTAGGTTGGGATGCTCCTGGTTTATAAACCTGGGTTTTGCTGCACCCACCCTGGGGTTAAGGGACTCTACTAATGCCTGTTCCTGGGGCTGCAGCCCTGCCCTGCTCCTTCCAGCATTCCAGCAGGAAAAGCTGCCCTTTCCGACGTTATTTGCTTTTATTTTTGCATGAGACATTCCTAATAAAAACCAGAAACTGGGAATTTAGCACTTTTTTTCTCCATTTTTAAGAGATCCTTCATTTTCATTCACCCCACAGCACAAAAGGATCAGGTTTGGGGCACCTTGGGATGGTGGAGGGTRTCTTGCCYATGGAATGGGATGAGTTTAGGGTCCCTTCCACCCCAAACCAGTCTGGSATTCTGGGAAGGTGGGATGGCAGAGGAGCCGTGAGGAATATGGGATTTATTGCACTTCATCCCACMAATTCTGCCTCCARACCTGGGCTGTGATGGGGTTTGGGACATCAGGAAAATCCTTTAGGCTCACTCGGGCCTCCTTCATGATCCACCTTCTCCTCCTTCATGATCCACCAGGATTTACATCCCCTTGGGAACGCTCAGCAAAGTTTCTGCTTCACAGCCCCAATTTCCCRCAAAATCAGGGCCCCATGGACGGCAGAAATCCCTGGAAAGCCCCAGCTCAGCTGCTGAGGGGCATTTCCCAGGGCAGGTGCTGCTTTTCCCAGGTGGCAGCCACAAGAATGGCTCATTTCCCTCAGCCTCAGGGAACACACCCAGTGCTTGTTCCCATGAAAAACAACCAACCCAGCAGAGGGATGGGGCTCTGGAATCCCATCATGCCAAAACCCATCCAGGCTTGGGATCTGCTGCTCCCATCTCCAGGAGGAAACTTGCTTGGCTTTGTGAAAGAGCAGGAAAAGTGGCCAAAAAGTGGAATATTTGTGCAGCCTTGTTCCCATCTCCTCTGCTGAAAGCAGCCCGGGCCTGGAGGGATTTTCTTGGCAGGCTCTGGATTGCACCAGGCAGGATTTATTGGCTCGGGGTGAAGAAATTCTGGGATATCAGAGCCTGCACAGGATCTGCAAGCAAGGATTGGATTGTCTGTGTTTATCTGGGATGATTTATAAAGCAGCTCTTTGCTGGGAGCTGCAGGAAGAAAAACATTTGGGTTTTTCATCTGGGATCTTCCCTCTCTTTTTTTGTGAGGGGAAAAAAAGTCACAGGGCCTGGATTTGGTTGGGAAAGGCAGGATCTGAGCTCTTTCCAGGGATACAAGTGGGGGAGCCCCCAACCTGCTGTGATTAATGAGGAGATTTTAGGATAAAATCCTTCTCTGGGAAGGTRGGGAAGAATGGGAATGAATTCCCAGAGAAACCATGGCTGTCCCATCCCTGGCAGTGCCCAAGGCCAGGTTGGACRGGGTTTGGAGCACCCTGGGACAGTGAAAGCTGTCCCTGCCCAGAGGGGTGGAACAGGGTAATCCTTAATGTCCTTCCCAACCCAAACCATTTGGGATTCTGGAACGGTGTGAGATTTCCCAGTGACCTCAATCCTGGTGCAACCAGCACGTCCAGGTGGGCAGGAGGATGGGATTGTGCACAGGGACTGTGGTTGTGCTTGGCAAAATGGGAACGTTCTCCTTTTTCTCCCAGGAATGAGAAATTGGAGGTCCCACTGCCAGGCCAGCCGTGGCTTTGGAATCCCAGCCCTGGCAGCTGCCCCACAACACTCTTGGGAACAGGGATTGATTTTTTGGGATGTCCTGTGCAGTCCCACGAGTGGGGCTGGATGATCCTCGTGGATCCCTTCCARCTCCAAGCATTCCRTGATCCCAGTGTGGAAYTGAGGGTCTCTGCACACCYGGGTGGCTCTGGCAAACAATAGAACKGGGCCCAAAAGCTGGAAAACCTCACAGGAAAGGAAATGACAGCATTCCCACCACGGAGGGCTACAATAACTCCTGGCAGCAAACATCCTGGAGTGGCTGCACAGGGAAGAACATTGTCCTCAGGGGGGGATTGTTCCCACCTGCAAGAACTTTGTCCTCAGGGAAATTGTTCCCACCTGCAAGAACTTTGTCCTTAAGGGGAATTCCCACGTTGGATGAATGGAGCTGGTGTCTGAATGGGATCACCTGGCTCAGGGAGGCAAGAAATCCCTGAGGGATTGGCAAGAGCTGGAGGTGAATTAGGAGCCCTCCCAGCTGGCAGGAATTGTTGTTTATTTTCCCTGAGTGCAGGCTGGGGGGAATAGTTATTGACTTAGTTTGTTTATTTATTGGTGTTTTCATTACTGGCACACAAATCCTGGTCCGGGAGGGATCTGATGGCCCCACAGCTATTCCTGTTCCTATTCCTATTCCTATTCCTATTCCTATTCCTATTCCTATTCCTATTCCTATTCCTATTCCTATTCCTATTCCTATTCACCACCTACCAGTTTACACCTGGAAAAGCAGAGGGCAGAGGTTAATTAGGGCATTGATTAGGGAATGGGTTATTAGTGGTGAGGAGCTGTTGAGGGATGTGGATGCAAACACTTCCAGCAATCTCAGGGCTCTGCATCCAGCCAGGAATTTAGGGGAGACCTGGAGATTTGCCCGTGGAAAAGTGATGGCAGTCCCAGAGATGCTTCCAGGCAGTCCCTGCTGCTTTCCCTCCCTTCCTTGGGATTTATTCCCACCTGGAGAGGGCCTTTCCCACCCTTCATCCTTCCCATCGGTGCGCTGGTGGGAATTAATCAGCACTGGGAATTAATCTAAAGCAGTCTTCAAATTAATTAGCTGAGTTCCTTAATCCTGCTTGAATCCCTGTGCTCCGTTGGAATTGCAGGGATGTGCCTCTGGCTGCAGCACAGGTGAAATCTGGGGAGGGATGGATGAAGGAGCAGCTYCTGTGGGGTCTCTGCTTCCCAAATTCCCATAAAACRGGTTCTRAATCCCTGTGCCAGCCTTCAGAGCCCACCTGGCTCCTTAGAATTCCAGGAATGTCCCTCTGGCTGCTCAACCCCGGCTGCAGCACAGGTGAGATCTGGGCAGGGATGGATGAAGGAGCAGCTCCTTCCTATGAAGTTTGGGTCTCTGCTTCCCAAATTCCCATAAAACAGGTTCTAAATCCCTGTGCCAGCCTTCAGAGCCCACCTGGCTGGGTTTTTCCAAGGTTTTGGCTGATCCTAGGAAGGCAGAATGATGAGGATTCTGCTCCTCCACCAGCGTGGTCRCCTTATTGAAGGTGACCTCTGAGTCCATATAACAGAAAAAATACATGGAAAATCTCTTTTTCTTGGGATTTSTGTTTTACAGCTCCTGGTTTATAGAGCTGCATTTTAACTCCACTTTTCCTCCCCTTTTATTTGCCCAGCTATTGTGTTGGTTTATTGTGGGATTATTTTCCATGTGAGTTCAATTCTGCCCGGAGGCTTTTCCTCGCCCAGGCATTTCTGTGGCTCTGCCCTGAGGGAAAACTCCCTGCACAAACAAGGATTGATTTATTTGACAATATTTACCAGCTTTGCTGCACTGCAAACGTGAGGCTTAAAGATCCTGGAGCTGCTCAGTGCTCCTGGTGAGGAGAAATCCCGGAATTTCTGCACAGCATTCCAAGGTGAGGTGAGGCAGGACCTGATGGGAGCGGGATACTTATAGAGGGCAAGGGGGGAAATATGAGAAGAACCCAGAGGATGGGGGTGGATGGGAGATTGGGAATTGGGAATTCCTGGCTGGGCTGGAATTCCCAGAGCAGCTGGGGCTGCCCCTGGGTCCCTGGCAGGGCCCAAGGCCAGGCTGGAGCAGCCTGGGATAGGGGAAGGTGTCCCATGGATGTCCCATGGATGGGGTGGGATGGGATTTAAGGTCCAGGGGATGACTGGGAACTTAATTCTCACAGAACCCACATCCTTATTCCAAGAACTCCTGGAGAACTGCTCAGCATCTCCCAGCTGTGTTTTACTGAGCTCTGTCCTTACTGAGCCACGCTTAAACCCTGACTGGGCTTAACCAGGGATGAAACCCCAACATTTGCAGTGCATCAATGATGCCATGGAGTCTCAGGCCCTAAGCTGAGGCTGAGGGGGATGGAATGAGATTTTCCCCCTTTTTTTTTTGGTCCAATATTTACTTGGATGGAAGCCAAGCCTCAACCCTCTGGGGTGGGTAAAGCCTCACTCAAAATGCAGCAATTCCACTTTTATTTATGGCCAAAACCCATCTCCACGAGCTCCTTGTGTCCCTATCCCAGAACCACAAATTCAAATTAAAGCTGAGAGTGTTGCCCAGCTCCTCCTGCCTCCCTCAGCACCTGGAGAAATCCAGGTGGCTGAAATCCTGGGTTTTCTGCCCACATGCTGGGTTTTTAGAAATGTAATTCTCTGAATTGAATGGGATGATGCTGAGCCCTGGGAAATCCAGCACGGGAATGTTCCTCTGCTCCAGGGAATCTCTGCTCCCACCTGCACCTGCCGCAGCTTTTTCCCTAAAAACACCTCCCCACAAATGGCTCAGCTGTTGAAAGCCCAATAAATTCCCAAATCTCTCCCATATGCTCAGGGTTGTTGGTATCACGATTCTCATTTYATCTCCAGCGTGGATTTATTAACTCTCCTGCTTAATTACTCCTCAGTGAGGGTGGTTTTCCCAGCTCTCCAGAGGCCAGCAGAGCGTTGGGAATGAATGGCCAGCAGCTCTTCCCAGCTGTGCTCCCTGCCTGCTTCCAGATGTGCAAATAAAAGAAATGCTGATGGCAAGGTGCTGTCCTAGCCCAGAGGAAATGAAATCAAATGAAATGAAATTAAAAGCACGTCCTGTTTCCCAAATTTCACCCAGCCCCTTCCGTCAGCCAGCACCAAAATCAATATTGGCATTTTAAACCTGGCTTAATTTGAAAGATTCCGGGCTGGATAAAAGATGGAAGCATTTGTGGTGCCATTTGAAGCTGATTTATTTTAATGAGATGCCTACAAGTGCTCCTTGCATCTCCTGAGGATAGCCAAGTGTCAGGATAATGATGCTGCATGCGCATGGAGATAATTCCTGAGATTTAACACCCTGTGGAAGTGTGGGAGAAAACCCCCAGGAATTTATGGGGCAGGMAAATCCACCCTGCACCAGGCCTGGATCCCAAATCCCAATCCTGCACCAGGAATTGGAAGTGGGAACATAAAACCTGGCAGGGAACTACATAMAAATAAATAAAATATCAGAGCTGCCTGGTAGGGTCAGGAGCAGCAGCCAGAGGAGGAGGGGGAGGCAGGGAATGGGGCAGGAGCCAGYCCCAAGGGGAAATGGGGATTTGCCACCCAGAGCACCCCAAACCAGGACCTGGAGCAGCTCTAGGGGCTCCCAACAAACCCCACAGACTGGCACCCTCTTAAATCCCAGTTTTWCCCACCTCATCTGCATGGAAACCTCAGTGCTGGGGGAAAAAAGCTGCTGTAATTCTGTCCCGTGGTTATTTCAAGCACTCCCAGTCAATTATTTATTATATTTYTATTATACATGTMATATTATAATGTATTATATTTTTTATTATTTAATACATAGTATAAATTTAATGCATCAATATATATTGTAAATGTGAATATAAATATGAAAAATGTAAGTATGAAAAATTATTTAAATATGTTTTAAAATAAAGTGTGGGGTTTTTTTGTTTTTAATTGGTTATAGGCAGGTTTTTTATAAATAATATGAATATTATAAGAATATAAATCTAAAAATGGAAATATATAATAAATATATAAAGATATTGTATAAATATATAAAAATATATTATATACACTCTTTTATATTTTATAAAATTATATATATCTATTCTATTATATATAATATAATTAGAATATATATTTATATATCTATTATATTATATATAATAGATATCTATATATAATATAGATATATCTATATATAAAATATATAGATATTTTAATATAATAAATATATATTATATATATTGTGTAATAAATATATATTATATATCGATATGTCTATATTATATATAGATACATAATGTATATAATATCTATATAATATAAAAATATATAATGTATATAATATCTATATAATATAAAAATATATAATGTATATAATATCTATTATATATATAAAAATATATAAAATAAATATATAAATAAAAATAAATATATAAATATATATAAATAAATAAATATATATATATATGTTATACATATATATATGTTTGCAAATAACACCCTGTATGGATTTTTATCTTCTGGAAGTTCCTGATGGGGAATTCGGAGCTTGTGGAAGAGGAATCCCAGTCCTTCCCAGGCCAGCAGTGGATGCAGCCCTGCTGGAGGTCACAGTGCTCTAMACCAGGATATTCCTGCAGGAAAAAGGCTGGGAAAAGTCAGGAATTGCTGCATCCAAGGGGAAAAGGCAGCCCCGTGTCTCCAGCCCCAGCCCACCACTGAGCCATCCCTCCGTTTCCATGGATATCTCCCCAAAACCGTGGCCGAACAAGGCAATTAGGCCCCCACAATGCCTCTAATTGCCTGGATTTTTTCCAGCTCGCTCTCCCCGCTTTTCCAGAGGGGATTTCCCAGCCGTTTTCCAGCATCCTGCCCCTTTCCCAGCTTTTGACAGCTCCCTCCCCGGCGGAGCCGCCGGGATAAACCGCGGAGCTCCAGGTGACAGATGCTGCAATCAACCTGCTCCTAATTAGCCGAGAGCGGGGCGCGCTCATTCAGAAAATGCGGATGTTCCCGGCAGGACGGACGCGTGCTGCCTTTAATCCCAGGATTAAATCTGGGGCTCTGAGCCAGGCTTTAATGGCAGCAGCCTGGGATGACACCGCAGGATCGTTCCCGGCGCACCTGAGGATGCTCAGGTGGCTCCACACGGGCAGGGATGAGCCTCTGGAGGCTCCTGGAGAAAAGCAGGATAACACCAAAATCCCGATCCCCCCGTGGCCTCTGCAAGCCCAAACTCAGGGATGGAGGYGGCACATTCCCACCTTCCCAGGGTTTGTGCCTGAGTTTAAAACCTGCTGGGGAAAATTCCCCATTTTTAGCTCGGTTAACCCAGCCCGGGAAAGGATTGGAAGTGGAGCGAGGGGAGGATGGGGAAAAAAATGGGAATTTCCACTCTCTCCCATGGTGCTGGGGAGAAAAGGACCTCTTTTCCTAAAGCCTGGCTTTATTGGGATTTTAATGAGCATTTCAGGCCCATTCTCTGCCTGCCTTTGAGGCCGTGCAGTTGTCAGGGCATCAAATATTCCAGGCAGCTCATTTGAGCGGAATTTCGGGATTCTTTTACATATTTTTCCAAAGGAGACTTTCATGATCAGAGTTTAGCATCCCTTTCAAAGAGCTGGGGCTTTGGTGACTCCTGGCTGCTCTTCCTGCCGGCACAATTCCTCCAGATTTTAGGCTGGAACATCAAAAACGCTCGTGGCACCACGGAAAATGCAATTTATTATTRGAGAAGGCAGCAATTCAGGGTGTAAATTTATTAAAAACGAAATTGTCCTGGAGTGTTCAACATTCCAGCTCCAAATCCATTGCAAAAGCTCTGTGAAATTCCCTTCCCTGCCACATSTCCCTCCTGGATAAGGTGAGGGCAGCCAGGGAAAAGTGACCTTGGGAAATATTGGGGGTTTTTGGAGGGAATTTTTTCTGCAGCGTGTTTGGGAATGGTTTTGAGGATTTTTTTYCCCCACCATGGGGTTTGGGATGCACTGCCTGCCTAACTCGGATTCCCTGCTCTTTCCTCTTAGCTCCAAAGCTGGAGTGCACGGACAAGGAGTGTCCCAAATCCATCTGGTACTAAAAAATCAAATTAGATTTGTAATTYAGGGSTTATTCATGGGTGAAAAATGAGGTTTCGAGGGAAGTCTTCACCTGGGAATTCCCCCAGGAAATGGGGAGGAGGGATGGAGGCAGGGATGTGCTGAGGGGAGCAGGAAAARCAGGAGCTRTGGAATAAYTCCTGGATGCCCAGGGTAAARAGGGCATCCTGGCACAGCTRGGAATCCTTGGCCAGCCYGGRGGAAGGAGAAGGAATTTGGGACAGGAGAGAAAGGCTGGGCTCCAAATCCCTGTGGCCAATTCCACCTGGGGCCTTGCAAGCCCGAATTTAGGGAATTACAAAAGGAATTATTGGGAAAAGAAATCACCTCCATGGGACACTATCCCAGCTTGCTCCAAACCTGGCCTTGGACAMTTCCAAGGATCTCCTTTTTTTGGGATAAAGCCGCAGTGGGTGCTCACCTGCCCTTCAGCTCGTGTGCAATTAGAAGGAATGGGAAAATGCTTTCCCAGATGGAAATTCCTAATTAGAGGTATCCATGTACCCTGGAACACGGAATTCCCAGCGCCCTTCCCGGTGTTTATTGATTAACAATTATTATGGGGAAACACGAGCTCCCCTCCAGAAATCTTTTGACAGCAGCTGTCCGTCAGAAATAATGATCCTTTTAAAAGKCATGAATAAATAATAATGCAAATCCAGAATCCATCCCAGCCTCTGGAATGAGATGCACTTATTTAAAATAATGACTCTGCAACGCTTCCATAATGAGCTGTTCCCTGTGTCATCCCCCCGACATTTCCTTTTTTCCCTGGCCTTGGGAT
>JACDOX010000712.1:31369-51887 GCA_014549065.1 Cardinalis cardinalis
CTCCTCTTCCTCCTCTTCTTCCTCCTCCTTCCCTTTCTCCTTCCCCCTCTGGAGCATCCTTTCCAAGCCTACCAATTCCATGAGCTTTTGCAGCCCTGATCCTCCAGTTACCAACTGAAGACCACAGGGAAGAGAGGACCCTCAGTAAAGATAAAAAAAAAATGAGCCAAAGAATGGCATTAACCTCTGAGAGATGGAAATCAGGATCCAGGGAGAGGAAAAAACATTCAGGACATCACCAGCAGAGTTCCCTGTTTGTTGTTTTAATCAAGGCTTTATCCAAGCCAGGTTTCCTTCCTGAGGTCTCTTCGTTGCTGTTGCTCCCACAGATCCCAAAATTCCAGGACTGTTGGATTGTCCTGGTTCCACACTGTCCTGCTCCRGGCATCTCCTGCCTGCTCCCAGCTCTGCACAGGATCCTGAGAGAGGAGAGGACACAGGAGCTCATCCAGCTGGGCTCRGTCAGACCAACATCCACATTTTCAGAGCATTCCTTGGATTTGGGTCCCTCTGTCCTGCTGGGATTTCTGAGCCTGTTGTTGTTGGGGATATCTGGGACCATCCATGCAGCAAAGGGAGCAAYGCCTGAATTCCTGAATTCCCACAGAAATCAATGCTGGATGAAGAAAGCAAAACTGAACAGGTCTGCTGGGAAAACAGGAGGTGCTGGCAGCRATTTTCCAGCTGGGATGATCCCAAGGATTGGTCCCGAGGCAGAGCTGGAGTGGGAGTGGGGAGCCAGCAGGGTTTTCCCAAGTGGAGGATTTCCAGGAGAGAAGTTCCACTGCACATTCCCAGTCCATGGAACACTGGATCAGAAGGAAATGGGGAGCTGGATGTTCTCCTCCAGCAGCACCCAGGGGGATTGGAAAACAGGAGGTGCTGGCAGCAATTTTCCAGCTGGAATATCCCAGCACTGGTCCYGWGGCAGAGCTGGAGTGGGAATGGGGAGCCAGCAGGGCTCTCCCAAGAAGAGGAATGTTTGCACAGAGCTGTCCCACYGCTCGTTCCCATTCCAGAGGGAATGAGGAGCTGGATGTTTTCCTCCAGCAGCATCCAGAGGGGTGGGAAGGAGCCGGAGCGTCCTGGTACCAACCACAAAAATTCCCTTTCCCAGAGGCCGAGCCCCACGCCTGGCACTCCCCAAGGGCTTCCCACCCTTCCCAGGCCACCCAAAGGATGCCAAAATGCTCCAAGCTGCCTTTTCCAAGCGCATTCCTCTCCTTATGTCTTGCACATGGGTCCTGCTGGAACTTCCTCCCAGCTTTTCCAGCACATCCCAAAACTCCYGCTTTTATAACCACAATGTGAAGTCCTCCATCAACATTGGGAATCRTTTCAGGGGTCTGGCAGGGCTCACCCACTTCAACTGCCTCACAGCAGGCCAAGGAAAATAAATCACTTTTTATGGCAAAGGGAATTTCCCTAAAAGCCATAACCCGGGAAGCAACAATGGGGGATTTTTTTGGAATTTTTAAATCCCACTCCCCCCAAAAGAACAGGGAATTACAAAGGGCTCTTCTGATCCACAGGGATGCATAAATGGGAGCTGACATTAATCTCCTCCTGCCTGGAGTGTTATAATGGGACACTTTACAAGCAGGGAAAAATTTCAGCTAAAAAGGATTTTCTGAGGAGAAAGAAGAATAAAAATCCACCAAACTTGGGCTGAAAGAGCGTGAATCCRTTTTTTGAGGATCAAAGGGAATTCATGAGACATGACTCCAGCTTTTTGGGGTCTTTGATTAAAGACCAGGGCCCTGGATGGTGGGGAGGAAGCAGCAAAGGGCCCTGCAAGGGRTACGGAGCAATTCCCCCTCCGTGACTCATTCCTTAAAGGAATAAATGGATCTGTGTGCTCTCCAAATTACTCTTTTTCCACCCAGGGAAATGAGCCTCGTGCCAGGAAATCCCTGCAGAGAGGGTCAGAGCATCCCTTTCCATGCGGGAACTCTGTCCTGAGTGAGCTGGGAGCATCCAGCAGGGATCCAGGAAAATCCAGAGCTGCCCCACGGACGGGACCCTGGGATCCCTCACAACCCATGGGATGTGGCTCCCAGCAGGGAAAGCCCCTCCCTGTGCCCCCAGTCCACCTCAGCCCTTGGCTTTGGGCTTCTCCCAGGGCTCTTGGAATGAAGGAGCTGTTGGAGCTTCCAGAAAAYTGAGATTTCCTCAGGTGTGGGCACTGATGGAATGGGGGAAATGATCCAGGTGGATCAAGGGACGTGGGGAGAACCCCTCCAATAAATCCCATTTATACATCTGGTAACCTYGCAGAGGTTCAGGATGAATCCCAGCCATTGCTACGGAGAAATCCTGGGAATTTCACTTCTCATGGATCATCCTGGGCTTGCAAATCACCCTGCAAGGATGAGGTGGTGATTCCTGGATGAATTCCATGGGCTGCTGCTAATGGAAGTCAGTTCAGCTCAGCTGCTGAGGTTTCCTTGGTGCTCCGAGCTCTGCCCTCCTTTCCAGAGATTCCTTGGGATGGGAAGCAGCCAACACCARCTGCCCTGGACACCACAGGTGGCTCTGGGCACGGCCTTCCTTAGGCCTCCCAAAAGTTTTCCAGGGAAATTGGAGCAGGGATGCAGTTTTAGAGCTTTATCCATTTCTTCAAGATTTTTTAGGAGGGAAATCCTTATGGAGTGGGGTGCCAAGAGCAGAGCCCTCCACGAGGGATAATATGGATAAAAGGACTGGGATCATTTATGGGTGGAGGGAAGGGAAGTGGCTTAAAGCCCAGACCCTGCTCCCAGAAAATCCATTGTCACAGGATGTGTCTGCAGTGGATCCTGCCCAGGTCACGGGGCTGGAGGCAGGGATCTGTCCCACCAGGAATGCTGAGCTTTATCCCTAAAGTTTGGAATCAGTCCTTATAAAAATTACAGAGAAGTGCTGAAAGCTGGCTGTTTATCCATGGAAATGCTCCAGGAATGTGGCTGCTCCAAGAGCTGGAGCCAGGGCTGGGAGCAGTGAAATGCCCAAAATTCCCAGCCCCAGGTTTTATAGGGATAACAGACGGAGCTGCAGATTTAGGAGAGCAGGAGGAGTATTTTCCCAAATCCCAGGGACAAATTATCCCATGTGCACTGGTAGGACCTCCATCAGCATCATTCCAAGGTCTGAATGATACCCAGGAACACTTTGGTCCAACATCTGCCCGCTGGGTGATCCTTCAGGTCCAGCCCAAACCATTCCAGGATTTCTTTTCCMTGGAGAGGGAAGGTGACAGCAGAGAAGAGCTCTGGGCCTTGGGCAGCTCAACCAGCCCATCAGCTCCATGTTAATGTTCCCCAAAATCATCCTGATCCAAGGATGAGCTGATGTTTTAATCATGATGAACATCCAAGATAAATAAACAACCCCATAACAATTTCAGGCTCCATTAGGAATAATGGATAAACCTCAGGGCTTGCCTGGTGGAAAACAACAATCTTGATAAGGGGGGAAAAAAACAATTAAAATTCATTTTCAACCGCACAAAGTGAATTTGGCAGCAGAAAAAGCCACGCAGAGTTTATAGAAATTCCAGAGAAAGGACTTTCGTTAATAAATTACTTCACATGGGGTTATCCAGCTCTTTCACTCCAAGCTGGTTGCTGTTATGCCTAAAAGCATGGATTTAGGAATCGTGGAATCAGGATATTCTATCCCACTTCCCAAAACAGCCAAATCCCACAGGTCAGTGCTTGGACTGGGAAAATGAGGGGGRTCCCAGCAGCTTCTCCCTCTGATTTACGAGCAGCCGCTTCCCTGGCTTCCCTAATTCCAAATGCCCTCGGAGTAGGGATGTTCCAGGGGGGGTTTATTATAATTAAACTCTCTGCTTGTGGCCAAGGGCTCTGGGAGAATTAGTCCTGATAAAAACAGGAGCAAATCTGCCCAGCTTGTGATGAAAAGCCATCTCCACACCGAGGGGCTCCGCTGAAGTCTGGAGATGTTTGGGCAGCTCTCATTTAATTCCACATCCCAGCTTTTTTTTCCAATTACCTTGGACTAAGCTGTAATTGAGATCTGGAATTAAAATCAAACAGGGTGGAGGAGATTTAGTTGGGAAAGCCAATCAGGAATTCATTAGGAACTTCCCATCACACACAGGATGCTGTCCACCCCACATGGATCCATCCCTCTGGCTACTGCCCTGAAGTGAGAACTGTCATTCCCTCGTCAATCCAGCTCTGCTCARGTATTCCAGAAGAAAAGAAAGCACYGTTGCAAGACTTYTTCCCATTTTCCAAGGATCAGAGCTCTGCTGGAGATGCCGCTCCTCCCCACACACCCAGATCCGTGTCCCAGGAGGGCTCCTGGAGCTCCAGGCCAGTGGGAATAACTCGATTTTCCTGCTGCACCTCCTATTTAATCAGTATCTAAACTCTGAGCACTTTGGTTGCATATTAAAAAYGCCATTCCAGTGAATTTCCGCTGGGATGGGATTCCTGGGAATTGCATCCTGCCCTGCAGAGCGGGACTGGCTCCACGTGGAGCGAGCGCTGCCTGGGTTTGTTGGGCCAAGCTCGTTAGGCCAAGCTCGTTAGGCCAGGCCCAGCATGGCATGGGCAGAGCTGAGCCAGCTCATCCCCAGCTTGGATCCAGGATAAATCCAGGCTCTTTGGGACGGCTGGGAGCCCAGGCTAATGAACCCCCTTGGATGAGTGCAGCACCAGCAGCATCCTCACTGTTTTCCCTGCTCCACCGAGGAGCCACAATTCCAAATTGGATGGGCAGTGAGGATTTCCTGCACCTGTGCCTTGGAGCTAAATCCACAAAATTCGGTCGAACAAAAGGGGCTGGGTGTGAGGAGAAGGAGAAAATGACCCCCAGTGTCCCCACCCACCTCCAGTGACACTCACGCTGTCCCCAGCTGGAGAGCGCTTGGCTCGGTCTGAATTCCAAAGAAATAAATTGGATGTGAGGGGAAAAACAGCTTTTCACCTCTCGTGGGAAAGCAGAAATTCTGGAGTAATGGATGACCTGCTAAAAATATTCCGTGGCAGCAAATTGTGCCTTGTCTGTGTTTGTGTCCCAGCTGCAGGARCGAGGCCTGGAGGCAAATGCTCCCRTTGGGATGGAACGAAGCGATGATAATTAGGAATTATAATTAGATATATTCTATATTTTTTATGTATATAAAATTATATAGAATTATGATCCTTTTCCCCAGTTGTGTGTGAAATTGTTGAGCATTAAAACCTTGGGATGTGGGTTGTGGCTGCAGGAGGATCCCATGGTGGTGCCAAACCACCGGCACCCACCGGAACAGCCGGGAAGAATCCCTGCCTTTCCTCCTCAACCCTCCCTGTCACCTCTCAGCCCAGGGATGGAGTTTTGGATGGGATTTTTTTGGGAGCTAAATGCCTCATTTCTACCTACGGATCCAGGGGCTCGTTCCAGGAAGTCGGTTGGATATTCCTGCTGGAAATGCTCGCCCAACAGCACATTTGATCATCATCCACGGGCCCGTAGCTCGATACACCCCTGCCCATCTGCCGGCGTGGCAGCGTGCCCGCTCTCCAGATGGTCCTCGTGATTCACAGGGGCAGAGGTGCCAAAAAAAAAGATGGATTTAGATGACACCGTTAGTGCCACCTCTCCCGCCTCCCCTCGGCGGTGACAGCTCCGACAAATCAGCGCCGCGGTGACAAAGMGTCCCTCTCAATAAAACACGGGAATTAGGCATGGGAAGACCTATTAGGTCATTTACTGCAGCTCCCTGCCAGCGCCTGATCAGCACATTAATCTCCCCAAACGCGGATTTCGCCGTGGAAGGGGAAAAGCCAGGCTGCTCCCAGATATTCCGAGTTGCCAACGACGCGAGCGGGATTTCGGCTCGTGCCGCGGAGAGCCACGAGGGCCATCTGGGGTGTCAAAATCTATTACACAAAAGTTCAGCCTCCAGGCAATCTCCGGGAGAGCAGGCCCGTGACAGACATGGAAAACGTTCCCGTTGAGGGAAGGATCCAAAGGCARCGCGGGAGCGGGAACATGGGACGGGCAACCAGCACAAAAATATCTGGGGACATGAAAAATGGCTTGGAGAGGGCAGTCAGCTCCATTTTCCCTCTTTTTTTGGCCATCATCCCCTATGAGCTGAGGTGGTTGGAGATAAAAYGGCCGAAGTTGTGCAATCCCTCCCCATCCCAGAGCTGGACTTGATGATCTTTGTGGGTCCCTTCCAACTTGGAATACTCTGGGATTATTGTATTATTAAATATRGCAGGGCTATAAACATTTGCTGTGGCAAATACGAAGCCACCCACTGTCCTGCTTSCTAAAATATGTCCTTTCTTTCCCTTTGGATTGGGATAACTTTAACAGTGTCCATTTTAAAGCAAAAAATTACATAAATTTTTTCATAGCTTTGCAAACTCTACCCAACCCTGATTTCAAGTCTCTTTTGAGTACAAGGGGAGCAGAAAATTGAAATGCAGCCCAATTGCGAAGTGAATATCCARATTTCTGCCAAAAATTTACTTTAAAAAGGGAAGAAAATGGCAGAATAAAAGGATTTTTCCCTAAATGTTGCCCTCAACCTGGGATAAAGGTGTTTAACAACTCCTCATATGGCAAAAGTAAAGGAAGGGTCCTTGACCAAGCCCTTGGCTTTTCCATGAGCTGGCTGGTTTTTTTCCCATTTTCTCTCTTTCCTTGACTCCTTTATCAATTCCCAAAGTCATGTAAATAACACAGAGAAAAGGCAGCCATTCTGTGGGTTTTCCATGATTTTTCCATCTTTCCTTCCCAGTTTGCAGAAACTSTAATCACTCAATTCACCTAATGAGATGGATCTTCAAGATTTCCYGAAATCCCTTTAATTCCTCCATCATTTACATCCATATTGTACCTGAGATGAGAATGATCCCCCTGATTCCTGGCAGATGACRAAATAAATGGAAATCTGATGATTTTCCACTCAACTTCTTGGTAATATTCCACAACAGCACTGAAAAAGTGAGATTCTCCTGTTGCTTTACTTTTTTTGCTGGAATTTATTCCAGGCAGAGGGTTAAAAAAACCACTGATTTAAATTTTTTTAAGAATTTCTTTGGGAAAGGCTGTGGGAAGACTTCGGAAAAGGGCAATGAGAAGTAGGGACACATTTCAAGGTGAATATTTTAAGCGCTGCCAAATATTTAGCTAGGAAAAAAAAAAATCAAAACTGGTAGATTAAAAGGAGTTCTGCCTAAATGTGGCGCTGGAGTTGAGATAAAGGGAGTTAATGAATTTAGGGAAGGATGCAGAAAGACTTTGGAAAGGGGCTTTTAGCCGTTCTTTCATGCCGTAATTGGCCAAAAAATCCTGCATACAAACATCCATGAATTACACATTTAGGAAGAAGCTGCTGTTATTGGGTTGCTGSTTTTTTCCTCTTCACTCAAGGGAAGAGGAGCAATTCCTCGGTTTGCTCCAAATAAATCCCCATTAAAATGAGCAACCGAGAGGCCGCGGCTCCTCGGGGCCCTCCGCGGGCTCCCGCATCCCTGCCGTGCCCATTCCCCTTGGATGGGGCTGGGAGAGGCACCACTTAGAGAGGATAAAGGTGGCAGCATCTGGCCCGTGAAGAATTTGCTCTTCAGCGCTGGGAGGGTCCCCGCCGTGACCCCACGGCGAGACGGATCCCGCCAGGAAAACATCAGGACACTTTGCTGCCCACAAGGAAAAACACAAATCCATTAAGGAGGGAGGGAAATTGCCCTGCACCGGTGCTCCCTGGCCCGTGTGCATCCCCACCTCCAAAYGTGGTCCATTTGGGATGCGCACAGCGGTTATCCCGGAGCTGCAGAAATGAGCAGCGGACAGGCCGCGCGGAGCTCCTGCCGCTTCCCTTTGTTTTTGGCGGCTCTTCCCGGGAGCAGAGCTGCCTCTGGGGCAGCCAGGCGTGGGTGCTGAGTGCTCCGTGCTGAATGGGATGCTCCTCTCCTGGTCCTTTCCTATTTTTTCCGCTCTGTCACTCCTGGAAGGGCTTTGATAGGAGGTGGCAGCCGGTGATCATCGACAAAAGCCGGGAAGGAGGATGCTCATTTTGTGTCTTGGAGAAGGGAGAAAGGGAGAGGAGCAGCCTCTTCTTCCTGCTTTCATGRGCAATAAGCGGGAATACCAAAGAAAAGGATGGCAGGTTTCTGAAACAGTGGCTAAGAAAGAGGTTTAAGGGCACAACGGAGCGTTGGTTTGGAATTGGAAAGAGTCCCTTTGGTTTCAGTGCCCTCCGGGAATCGGGGTTTGTGGGAACAATTACAATTGTGCTGAGATAAATAAAGACAGGAAAACAGGAAATGCATCCTATTTTCCAGCGTGCAAAGTGAGCTTTTCCCAGGAAAAAAAAATAAAAGCCAGATTTTCATTTGTGGAGAAGAGACAGCAGAAGCTTTTTATCCAAAGGTCTGAGATGCTTTCCTTACTTCTCCAAAATGCAACAATATCAGAGTAGAGATTTTTGGGATGACCATGGACACTCAGCCCCTTTGCACCATTCCATAGGCTATTCCTATGTGTACTTTCCTCCCTATATTTTYCTGTGTTTTGCCCCTTCTTCCTAGTCCAAATCTGCCTTCCCAATGGCAGGATCCAGTGGAATCAAAGATTTTTATGTTGGAAAGCAGCTCCCGGCACCCTCAGTGTGAGTGGATGCAGGGAATATTCCATAATTCACAGCTGGCAGTGAATTGTGGGATGATTAAAGGAATGCTGTCCCTTGATCCTCACCTTCAGCAAATATATGGGATGGAAGATGCTTGGAGGTTTTCCCAATCTCAATGGATCTGTAATTCCATGCTCTCCCAGAATCCACCCCCAGGTTCACCTCARCCTCTCCATGAGAAATCCAATCAGCTTTAACCAGTTCCTGGAGATGCCTTAGTTTGGGACCAGGCATCCCAAACTCCCCAGGGAACAAAGCATTTCCTGCTGCTGGCMAAAATATTGGATGGGCTTTGCCTTTTGGAGGGGAAAAGAGCACCCAGGACACCTGGAAGAGGCATTTCAGGTGGGCACCTGGATTAGCAGGATAAAATCCTGGCTATTTCATCCCTCTCCTGCCTATCCCTGCCCAAAAAACAGGACAAAGGGAGTTACCAGCTTTAAAACTCCATTTTGCTTCTGCAAATTCTATTTTTTTTTTGCCAAACAAGCTCAGTTTTATTTCTGAGCTTTGCTTTTGCTGCTGATCACGAGGTACAGAAATCAAGGAGAAGAGCGTGAAATGAACTTGAGTTGTTTAAAAGAGCTTGATTGATATGAAGAAAAAGCATTTCCCCTTGAATTCACYGCATGGAGGGAGCTTTTTGAAATCCACACTCCTCGTCAGGAAAACAAGGAATTATGTGTTCATTGAAGCCAGATCCAAAGTCTGGGAAATTACTAAAGTTAGAAAAATGCAAATGTTGGATTAGTCTGGAAGGCTGGAATTCAGTTCCGTTAACCCTGACATTTCTGCCCATCCGCTGTGTACTTTCCCGGTTTATTTCCGTGGCCAACTGGGAGCAAAATCCACCTCAGCCTGTTGGCTCCAYGGGAAAAGGAGGGATGACAAAGGAGGACATGGATCATGCCCCACATGCCAGGGACKTCCAGGGGCAATGCCACCTTCCTGAGCTTCCCAGGGCTTTTCCAGCCCTCCCGAGCCCTCTGTATTCCACATCCAAGTGGGAATGGCAGGTGGGGCGTCCTGTTAGGAACGTGCCAGGTGATGCCACCCTTCCCTTGGCACCGCTGCATCCGCGGCAGGCTGTCCCTGCATGGCTGGGCTGGCTCTGGCAGGGTGCTGAGATGGAGCCAGATGGCCCCGGCTTTTCCATCCAGGACTCCTGAGTCACAGCCCATTCCCTGGATCTCCTTGAGAGAAGATGCTTCTYCCCAGCTTTTTATTTAGCATGGAAGTGCTTCGCTCAGGAATCCACCCCCGGAGCAGCCTCCCATGGTGTTTCTTCCAAGATCTCCTCTCCACAGCTGGGAAAGGAAGGARTTTTGCTGGCAGCACAATTTCCAGCTCCCCAGGGACTGGGAAGTGCATGGACAGCACTTAATAATTAATGAGTAATCATTAGGATCCTCTAGCAGGGCATGGACACGGGAATGGGGCACCACAGCCAATTCTCAGCCCTCAGGATCACCAATCCCACTGGATCATCCATGGCCAGCCAACCCATTGCTCCAGCAAGGCAGGAATTACTCCTAAGCCCTGAARTCCAAATTCCTGCAGGTGACAACCTGGATTGCTCCATGGAACCCCARGTTACAGCCCTGCCCTGCTGGAAACAGCCTTGGGATCACCCATTCCATGTGGAARCTGCTCCTCACGCTCGATTTATCCAGTTTATCCCATAGTTAGGTAATTAATCCCCTTCCCCAAAAWTAATAATGAGTTTATTGGAGTCTGAGTGGCTTCCTGTTTTATCCCAKCTTCCCGTGCTGGGATCTGCGCTGGAATGCTGAGCTTGGGACCGTCCCAGTCTTCCTTGGGTTTGTGATCCAAACTTTCCTCTGGCTGTGGGAATCCCCATGGATTTGTGGCTCTCCCGAGGGCTGCCAGCTGCAGCTGGAGGACCAGCAGCTCTTCCCTGCCTGGATCACTTATTCCAGGGAATATGAGCATTTCCAAGGGGAATGAGCATTTCCAAGGGAAAATGAGCTTCCCTGCAGAAGCACTGGGATGCAAAAACTGTTACTGACCTCATCCCTAATTTAATGCAATTCCCACYAGCTTAGCTCAGAAACATCTGTGATCCRAAGCTGGGAGCAAGGAAATGTGGTTTTCCTGAAATTTTTGGGAGGAAAGAAAGCAAAACCAAATGGGGAAATGCATTTCCCTCGGAAAAGCACAGCAGCAGTTGCATTTTCCTCATGGATCTCCCTACTCTGCCTTCCCTTTCCTCCCCTTCTCCCACCAGCCAGGCTCCAAATATCCCAGCCAGGCCCCAATTCCAGAGTTTATTGTCAGCCTTCCTAAGTGTCCATAGTTCTGGCTCGGAAATATTCCCCTCAAGGGACCTGTGTGGGATGGAATTAATTTTTTGAGAGAGCTTGGGAATGCTCAGTTAGGAGATGCTGGATTCTAAATGTGCCAGTACTTTCATTACTATTGTTGTTTGTATTGTTGTTATTATTATAATTATTTATTATTGAATTATTATTATTGAATTATTATTGAATTATTATTATTATTATTATTATTATTATTATTATTATTATTATTAATATTATTATTATTATTATTATTATTATTATTATTATTATTATTAATCACCTGATCCAGTGCAAGCACCACTGCACATTCCCAGGGTGGAAAACACAGCTCTGGGTTGAAATTCCATATCTTACAAACAGCTGTCCCAAAACTGAACATCATCAGGATTGCCCAACTTTGGTGCTGACCAATTTCCTTCTCCATGAGAAAATGATTAAAAACCAGGATTCAGTCAGCTGGAATTGCCCACAAAAGCCAGGATATTCTCATTTCTAGGAGGGGATCATCATGCCAGGGATGTAAAAGCCCTCCATGAAGGATGAATCCACAGCCAGAGCTGTTGGARGCATTAGGAAAATAAAAGGCTTCTTGCTGTTAAGTTTCATTTAAAGGAACTTGAAATTCCCAGGAAGAGCAGCCACGAGCTGCAGCAACCTCGTTAAGTGATTTCCAGGGCTGTTTGTTATTTCACCTCTGTTTACATGACATTTACAGCGGGGTTTAGATGAAACAACAGCTCCCTCCATCCGTTTATAAACCCTGCCTTTCCCAAGGACAGCAGCGGTGCACAAGGAAAGGAGTCAAGGAATGAAAATGTGAGGGAAAAGGGCTTTATCCTGGAACCTGGAGTGSCTACAAATCCAAATAAACCCAGCACCTCCCCACTGGAAAAGCCAGGATGTCCCAGCGGGGAGGAATTGGCTGTAATTTATCCCAATTCCACAGGGTGACCCTTAAAACRTGCTGCACTTTGCATTTCTTGCCCTTTATTACCCAGCCCCTCTCTGCTTTGCTTTTAAGATGATAAAAATCGTGATTAACTGAGGGGAAGCTCGCAGAGAATTTAAATCCTCCACGAGCACCTTTGCACTGCTAAACTGCTGGAAAAAAGACCAAAAAACCCAAAAAGCCTCTTTTATGTGCTGGATGAAAACACAGAGCAGCAAAGTACAGAGGGAAGGAAAAAAAACATGGAAAAAAAAAGGCCTCAGATAAAATTTTAATCATATTTGCAGTAAATCAAGAGCAGTTCTGGGTTGCTCTGAACTTTGTCCCYTTGGGTTTGTTTCAGAATGAAGGCATCACATGAGAATCCCTTTCATAATGACGTTATCTCGCTGGGTTTAGAAGAAAAGGATACAAAAATCGGGGAAAAACGGGAATGTGTGGCTCACAAAATTAAAYACATGTGGGAAGCATTAAAGAACCAGCCTGAAGGGTAAATTGTGGGCTCGAGGAGTCCCATAATTKCACGGACCCCAATCATCCCCACCCAAGCCCAGCCCGGATTTGATCCGGGATTCTTTGGGATTTTATGGATTATTCCAGCCATCACAAGCCATGTAATTAACAGGGAAAATAGAACCAAATTTCCAGCAGATTGTTCCATTGTCAGCTCATTTATGAGGTGAAACGGGGAACTTTTCTCCAGTTTCCCAAACCCACCGGTTATATTTACAAAGGGAAGATGAAAGCAGCTCAGCCACTCAGCGCAGAAGGCGACATTTTTGGGAAGTGACTTAATTGCAAACATTTTCCTTTTAGGAGCCACTCTGGGAGACACCTTAAAGGGATTTGTTTTCCGAACGTGTCGGGTGTTTAATTTCTAAAATAACATTTCGTGGCCTCAGCACTCCGAGTGATGAGTCACTTGTCAAAGCTTGGCCCACGCTGCCAAGTGACTCAGGGAAAAAACCGCCCGAGGCTGCTTGGAAAGAAGGCAAGGAAAAGAGCAGAGGAGGTGGCCAAGATTCAAAGGATGAGTGGCCTTTTTGAGGCCAGGGAGGAGCAGGCAGGGATTTTGGGGAGGGGAATGTGTGTCCATCCTCTCCTGGGCTCCTTTGTCCATCCACAGCCAGGAATTCCTTCCCAGTATCCCGTCTAAACCACGTGAAGTCATTCCCCCTTGTCCTGTCCCTCCATCCCTCGTTCTCTCACTCCATCCCTTGTTCTCTCACTCCATCCCTTGTTCTCTCACTCCATCCCTCGTTCTCTTACTCCATGCCTTGTCCCCAGTCCCTCTCCAGCTCTCCTGGAGCCCCTTCAGGCCCTGCCAGGGGCTCTGAGCTCTGCCTGGATCCTTCCCTTCTCCAGGGGAACATTCCCGGCTCTCCCAGCCGGAGAGAACTATTTATGCAGAGAACAAAATAAAAAACTCAACTAATTCTTGCAGGCCCCCCAAAAATTCYACAATTTGGATGGAGAGGAAGCCCCTCCAAGGGGACACCCCTGCCTTTGGTTCTCCCAGTCCTCCTCCAGTGATCCCAAAATCCCTCCTGGGCCRGGGAAGAGCGGAAACCTGGGCGAGGGAGGGTGGCTCCGAGGCAGCAGCATCCATCAACAGCCAATTCATTATCCTAAACCCAGGGAGGATAATGAAACCCGCTGAAATATGGGACCAAAGGCCAAGGTTGGGTTTCCCTGGAAACCAGAGCATTGTGTTGGCTGGCTCCTGTTGTCCCCAAACGCTGCCCTCGGTATTCCAGCGCCGTTGCTTTGCCAAGGGAAACGTCGGAGCATTTCCCCCCTTCCCTCCCCTCCCCTCCCCTCCCCTCCCTGCATCAGGCTGACTTTATCACCACTAATTTCTTACTGAAAGGATTCCAAAGGTTGCCTTTTTTTATAATTCCTGAAGTTTTTCCCCTTTAATCTCCATCAAGACACTGCCATTTATTCCCATAAATATCCTGGCCCACTGAACATCTCCTTGGCCCTTGCCAATCTCCGGGAAAAAAAGGAGTGACCTCGCTGGGGCCGGGGTGATAAGGCTGGGATTTATCAGGAGGAACTCCTAGGAGCCTTATTTTCATTTTTCCAGCTGGGGTATAAATCAAGGGAATGTGGGGATCATTCATCCCTGGCGGTGGATCTGTCAGCGCAGGGAAGGGCAGGGGAGCAGGGGGATTTGTGTGGATCCCTCMTCTCCCGCTCTGCTGTCACCCCTGATGGAAATGCGAGCTCACACTGGGAATAGCTGGGCAAGAGGGGCTGATGAATTGCTCCACCAGACCATTCATATTGTCTGCTCATAATTCCCAGTGTTTTATCTCCGTGTTTTCAAGCGGCCGGGGAATTTCAGGGCTTTTTGCACGCCATCCCTTAAACAAGACAAACTATTTTTAGTGGCTGAGCTTTCCAAGGAGGGGYGAAAACGAGATGGGCTTTCCAGCAGGATTTTTAATGCTCAAGAGCACTTTTCCCCCCCTCTCATGAGGACCCCAAAAGCAGCTCCAGCCAGCCAGGAGATGCTTCTACAGCCTCTGCTTTATCAAACCCACTGTGTGCAGCACCTCCTCTCCCCTTGGTGGCAAAGAAAGGTGATTTTTCCTATTTTCTGTGGATAAAGAAGTGCCTCAGGCCCTGGGATGTGCTCTAATAACAACCAGCCCCACGCAGCAGGGGCTGCTGAAGAATGGAAAATGGAGATAAAACTGTGTAAACATTAAGCGAGGGATTAAAACATCGCCACGTTTGATGAGAAAGCTCAGAAATATCTTCCAGAAGTTCCCCTGAACCRCTTCGTTTTCCATGTTTTGTCAGTCAGCCCTGCCCCCTGAGCAGAAAGGCAGCTGAAAATCCCACAAASAGCCTGGTCGTGGGGGGAATGGCACTCCTGTCAGGACTGGGAAATGCAGGAAATATTTAACATTCACCATCCTTCCTCGGGGGAAGGAAATTCCTGGTTTTTCTTACCCCAGATAATTTCAGTCCATCCCTCCCCAACCCACAAAGGTTYATCAACATCAGAGCTYGGGCTCGATGGTGTTAAAGGTCTTTTCCAACCTTAATTCYGTGAATTTAAGTTCCTTTAATTTAAGTTTAAGGAGGCAAATGGTCTGTGTGTCTATTTGGGWTTATTTCCCAGCTTTTGTCTCTTTTCCCTCTTTTTCAGGGGGATGAAATCGGGGATGTTTTCACATTCCCAGCAGGATTTGCCAGCCAGGGGACCCAGATCCCTCCCTGGGCAGCCTCAMCCTGCAGAGATGAGCTCCAAGGACGCCCCTGGGACACAGCTCAGAATTCCTCCTGGGATAGGGAAAATTCCTGCTGGGAGGCTGTWACRGACCTCATCCCTAATTTAATGCAATTCCCACCAGCTTAGCTCAGAAACATCTGTGATCCAAAGCTGGGAGCAAGGAAATGTGGTTTTCCTGAAATTTTTGGGAGGAAAGAAAGCAAAACCAAATGGGGAAATGCATTTCCCTTGGAAAAGCACAGCAGCAGTTGCATTTTCCTCATGGATCTCCCCTCCCTGCCATCCCTTTCCTCCCCTTCTCCCACCAGCCAGKCTCCAAATATCCCAGCCAGGCCTCAATTCCAGAGTCTATTGTCAGCCTTCCTAAGTGCTCCAGGGCTCAGGAGCGCTGCTGAGGCAGAGATCTCCTCTCCATGCCCAAGGGGAAGGGAGCAAGAGATGGGAAGTCACCACTCTGGGGCCAAAATATTCCCAAATTTCAGCACTGGGCAGCWGCTGGCCCCCTGTGTGCTGCCCCACCAGTGCTACTGGTGGATTTTTGTGGAGCCACTGGGAAACTGCCAATGGAAAAGGGGAGGCTGGCACAGGGAAAGCTCAGATCCCATGTTTTGTAGGGAAAACAGGAGCTGGGCTCAGCCAGACACCTGGAATCCCTGGGATCAGGGGCCTCTGGAGCTGATCCTCACCCTTTGGGGACATGGAAAATCCCTACAGGGAGCTGGGAATGCTGCTTAGGGGGAAAGCCTGACAGGGAGTTGGGAATGCTGCTGAGGGAGAAATCCTGAAAGGAGCTGGGAATGCTGCTGAGGAGAAAACCCCAACATCAAACTGGGAATGCTGCTGAGGGCAAAATCCTGAAAGGAGCTGGGAATGTTGCTGAGAAGAGAATCCCTACAGGGAGCTGGGAATGCTGCTGATGGAAAATTCCTACAGGAGTTGGGAATGCTGCTGATGGAAAATCCCTACAGGAGCTGGGTATGCTGCTGAGGGAAAAATCCCAACATCAAACTGGGAATGCTGCGGAGGGGAAAAAACCTTAAAGGGGCTGAGAATGCTGCTGAGAGCAAAATCCCAATAGGAGCTGGGAATGCTGCTGAGGGGAAAATCGAAAATCATGACAGGGAGCTGAGAATGCTGCTGATGGAGAATTCCTGACGGGAGCTGGGAATTCTGCTGAGGGAAAAATCCTGAAAGGAGCTGGGAATGCTACTGAGGGGAAAATCCCAACAGGAGATGGGAATGATGCTGAGGAGAAAATCCCATCAGGAGCTGAATATGATGCTGATGGAAAAATTCCAACAGGAGCTGGGAATGCTGCTGAGGGGAAAATCCCATCAGGAGCTGGGAATGCTGCTGATGGAAAATTCCTGACAGGGAGCTGGAAGTGCTGCTGGCACAGGGGACAGGGATCCCTTCCAAGGCCAGTTTTCCACAGGCAGGGATGAAGGAGAGGGTCCTGCTGACCCAACCTGCCTTTAACCGCCTCATTCCCGTTCCCAGCTCTCCATTTCCCTTTCATGCCTCCTCTGTTGTCCCTCCCTGGCTCCTCTCATCTCCCCAGGCTTGGCTCCCTCTTTTTTCACTCCCATTTCAGATGCCCCAAAGGGGTGGATTTACATTTCTCTGCCTCTTGCTTCCCTGAACGCTTTCCCTTGGGAATAACACCAGGGCCTCATCTTTCATTCCCTTCTGAGGCGAGATAAAAGGAGAAGGGATGTTAAACCCACACAAAGCACCCCAATTCCACTTTGATCCTGACATCAGCGAGTCCTTATAGGACCAGAATCAAAACAATCCACAGATTCAGCACGGCCAGAAAGGAAGGTTTCCAGGATTAAMGTTTTTAAAAAATTAAGGTTCAGGGGAAATTCAAAGTCTTGCCTATGAAGCCATTCCACCCTGCCAAATCACTCCCAGGTTTTGTGGYGAGGAAAAGGGAATTGAGCCTTGTKTGCCATCACCAAAATCATGGAAGTGTGTCAAACCAAAGCAGCCTTTCCCAGGAAATGTATCAAATTAGGGAGAATTATCACCTACTCCTATTAGAATGGACCTAACATTAGTAAGGCAATTAATTAAACACCATGACCTACTGAAATTTTGAAGGAAATCCAGAAAAATAGAGAGAAAACTCTAATTACTGTCCACCATGGTACAAAAGAGATAAGCAGAGTACTGCTAAGAATAAAAGAAGAATTAGACCATCCGTGGTGGGATGTAATCTTTAGATAATCACCAACTGCAACTGGGATTTTTAATATTTTGTGTCACCTCATTGAACTTTACTGATATTAGCTGGAGTAAGTTTAGAGTTATCTTTTATAGTAGTTATCTTTTATAATTTCAGTCCATCCCAACCCAAAAGGTTTATCARCATCAGAGCTYRGGCTTGATGATGTTAAAGGTCTTTTCCAACCTTARTTCCGTGAATTTAAGTTCCTTTAATTTAAGTTTAAGGAGGCAAATGGTCTGTGTGTCTATTTGGGTTTATTTCCCAGCTTTTGCCTCTTTTCCCTCTTTTCCAGGGGGAGGAMACCAGGGATGTTTYCACATTCCCAGCAGGATTGTTCCAGCCAGGGGACATGGCTGACATTATAATACCTTGATGATGTTRTTTAGAATTAAAGAACACTGCAGCCTCCTTGTCACACGCACCCAGCCCCCATTCCTGCATTCCCTGCCCCACTGGAGCTCTGCACRTCCTCCAAGTCCCCTTCCTGTCCTAGGGGCTCTTGACTGAGCCCAGCAGAGCATTTTTAGCGCAGAAAGTTCAAATATTACGGATTTTTTCCCGGTTTTCTGGGCGGGAGCCAGGGATGCAAGCTCCAACCTGCCCTTGGACGCTTCCAGGGATGGTGGAGCCACAGAACCTCCCCCCCATTATCCGTGTAAAAACCCAGGACAATTMTCATTTCAGTTCTGTTTCGCCACTGAATTCCTGGGAAGCGCCACCTTCGCGCCCATGGGGATCCCGGCCCCGTTTGGTTCCAGCAGGAATCACCGGGAATTTCCTCGGGCAATCAAGCCTTTGTCAGCGCGGGTGCTTCTGCACACCAGGCAGATATTAAAGGGCATCGYCTTGCAAAAATCAGCACAATGGCTTTTAGTCCCGGCCTACATTTGCGCCGGAACATCTGGCTCGAGGTGTGTGTGTTTAACTGCGCACACATCACCTTAATTAGGAGGATCAAGGCTGGGGCACGGAGTCCCCAGCAGACAGCCACTCTCTGTTTGCATTTAAAGCACTCTCTATTTTCATTTGAAGCAGATAATGATYGAAATTCTGCCTCTGCTTGCAATAAAATTTTCATTTTTTGGTTTTGGTTTCATTTCAAGGAGCTGACCTCGGATGCATCCCCCTCCAAACCTTGCATCCCATCTTCTTGCAGCTCWCTGGTTTTGGGGTTTTTGTGGCACCCTGCATGCCCATAAAGCCAGAAATCTCTGTCACACAACAATATTTTGGTTTTATATAGAAATGGATCCATCAGCTTTGGGCATACYGCGGTCTCCAGCACTACTTTGGGCCCAAATCCACAATAAGGGTTAAAAAGAGAATAAACAATAATGAACAACTGCTGCTGGCTGMGGCATTCTGCTGTGGGAGCCACGGATAAACACAGGATAATTCACTGCTGATGTGTCCCCTGGGACATCTCTGGGCACCTTGGGAGGGAAGCTGTTGTCTCCATGTCCCTCCTGCCACAGATCCACACTCCATTTGGGCGTTTTCATCCATGAAAATTCCATGGATTCGTGCACAATCCAGGGGACAGTGATCAACTCTGCCAATCCCCTCATCCATCAGGAACCTGCACCCCCCAGAGCTGCTGCAGGTGTCTCATCCCATTTTCCCCCTGGCTCGGCTGGCACACAGGCATGGAGGTCAGGATGTGTCCCATCCCCTCGTTATTCCAGCTGGGATCAGGGGGTCTGATCCCTGGGCAGCTCAGACTTGTAAAACTGGATTTTAGGAGTCTCATCTCCCTTTATTCCCTGCTGCAGGAGGGAAGGGCTCCAGCAGGGCTGTCCCAGCCTTCTCCAGAGCGTTGTAGGATCGTGCAGGGGRTGGTTGGAAAGGACCTTTAAAGGTTGGATGGGGCTTGGAGCAACCTGGGGCAGTGGAAGGTGTCCCTGCCCCTGGCAGGGCTGGGATGGGATGGGATGGGCTCTAAGGTGCCTTCCAACCAAACCCTTCTGGGGTTCTGGGGATCTGCCTGTGATCACATTCCATCTGTTTCATGAGCTGGTCCAATCCCCCACGGGAATTTCTCAGCGCCAGAGAAACCCTTGGGAGTCACGGACCTGATGTGGCCCCAGCAGGAGGGGATTTCCAGCCCTCCTTGAGGAGTCACAGAGACATTTAGGATGCAAATCCTTGAAGTTCATCGAGTCCAACCATTCCCAGCACTGCCCAGGCCACCACTGCCCCCTGTCCCCAAGTGCCACACGCACAGGGCTTTAAATCCCTGCAGGGATGGGGGCTCCACCCCGGAGGGATTTCAGTTGTTCCAGGGCTTGAGCACTTTTGGGGGAAGAAATTTTCCCTCAGATCCAGCCTAAACCTCTCCTGGTGCAACCTGAGGCCATTTCCTCTTTTCCTCAAGTCTGGCAAGGAGGGAACAGAGCTGGGACCCAAATCCTTCTCTCCAGTGGTGAGGAATTTTCATGGCTAATGCCCAAGGATTTTTAGGCATGTGGGATTATATCCTTAAATTCCTGCTCTGCTGGGCTCCACTTTTCATATTTACCCCCCAGCCCAGTACTGTCCCAGTCCTGTCCAAGCACAGCTTGCCAAAGGAACAGCCCCCACCATGCTCCAGAGGGAAAATCCAGAATTTCCAGTGCTTTAAAAATCCCCAGAGATGCATTATTTAGGGGAAGGATGCAGGGATGGGGGGCAGGAAGGAGCTCGAGATGAGACCCAGATGGCCCAGCCGAGGTGGGGGAACAGCCCTTGCCTCCCTGGTGATGGATGCACAAATCCCTCCTGCAGCTGGGGGATGGATGGTGATGGATAGGGAGAGCATTAACCTTGTCATTTGGAATAGGTCACCCAGAGATTTTATCACGTTTTAATCCATGGTTTTTATCATGTTTTTATCATCCCCAGCCCCTTCTGAAGGGAAACACGGAGATGGGGACGGACAGGGGCAGCGTTCAGGGGGTTTGATGATAATTTTTTTAATGCTTGCCTCTCCTGAGCCCTGTTTTCTTTTGGTTTTTTATGAGATGCCCATTTCCCAAGATTTATGTCACCAAATTAGTGATGTACAATTCCTGATGGCCGTGAATTCCCGATGTCCTTGAGGGCACTGCAGGTTTAAGGGAACACCCCACAGGCAGGGGGTGGTTTT
>JACDOX010000712.1:52322-63688 GCA_014549065.1 Cardinalis cardinalis
GAAAGGAAAGGAAAGGAAAGGAAAGGAAAGGAAAGGAAAGGAAAGGAAAGGAAAGGAAAGGAAAGGAAGCTATTTATATCCTTTTTATCCCTGATTGTGCAGTCTGGAAGGGATAATTGTGGTCTCAGGCTGCTTTTGATCCAGGAATAGAATAATGGAATTACAGAACCAATAAAACTCCAAATAATTTAGTCCAACCATGTCCCCAGGTGCCACATCCACACAGATTTTAAATGGGGAATGGGGACTCCCCCACTGGACAACCCTTTCCATGAAGAATTTTTYCCCTAACATCTAAACTTTAGGAAGTGGCATCTCAGATGAAACACGACCTAAMAAGGGGTTCTCCCTTCCATGGGGATAATTTGATGGGTTGGTGACTGTGGCTGTGCATGASGGTTGCTCTTCCTGACTGGGAGGACTCAGGGGTGCAGCAGGATGAGGCTGGATCCAGGGATCACCCTGTCCCARTTTAGTGCCTTCAAGCTCAGGTCASTGGGATTTTTAGCTGGAAAAGCCACTGGAGTAAAGTGCTTAGGAAGGGGCCAAACAGATGCYTGAGTTCTGATGAAAGAAGTCCTTAAAAACATGAAGAAATAAAATTTTAAGACAGCTAATAAGAAAAAGAGGGAGTATCCCAGCCCTGGAGAGGAGAGGATCCCACCCCTTGAGTGTTTTAAGAGGTGCTGATGTCTGCAGGAAATTCAGGCAATTCAGGGAGGCTCAGCCTTGGCTCTTCCCAAAGGGAAAGGAACTGAATTTCCCCCTGGCTCGTCTCCAGTTCCCAGGATCATTCCCATTCCAGCCTGTCCCTGGCATGATGAGGACACCGGAGCCTCTTGCCCTGGGTCGGGGCTCTCTGGTGGCAGAGCACAGAGTGAATTTTTATCACCCACAAAACCAGGGCAAATCTGTTCCGTCTGCTCCGTGCTCACAAGCCCTGAAAAGTTGAGATTAAATGAATTTCTCCAGCAGGGCCAGGAGGTTTTTTTGGGACAATGATGCACCGGGGTGTATTTATGTCACAGGACTGAATTCTCTGGGATTTAGGGCATCTCCTCCCTGGAGCAGAGCTCTGTGCTCCAAATTCCACCAGTGCAACCTCTCCTCAGGCTGTGCAGAAAAGAGGATTTCACCCTCACAGCAGCTAAATCCACCTTCAGGGGGAAAGGCACCAGCAGCCTCTTGTCCCAGATGGAATTATCTTGGGAACCACATTGAACTCAGGCTTTCACTTTGTTTCAGTTCAAACACAGAAAAACATATGTGGATACAGAGAGGTATTTACACAGCGTTTATTTTTAGATTTAATCTGACGCAGAAAAAGGAATTAAAAAAAAAAATCAAGCAAGGGGAAGGTGAAAATTAATTTCTGAGATGTGGCTGGACTTGCTGCACCTCGTAATAAGATTTAAGATCAATATGTTGATGGCATATTCTCTGGGACAAATAAATATTCTGAGGGGAAAGTGGGGCAAGGATGGCTGGGGGCTTTCCAAGCCTTTGGATCAGCACTGCAGAAACAGGAGGAACATCCAGTCTGGTAAAAAGATGGAGTTTAAGGTCTCAGTTAGAGAAAACCCCAATAGATTCAGGAATTTCACATTTCAGGGATGATAAATTTACAATTCACTCTCTCTCTAGTGAGGGCTTTGCTCTTGTTAAGGGATTATTCTCATTTTTTGGGGTGAGCTCAGATCAGGCACCTTTGGCTTGGATCCTCCCTGCCATGACTGGGGAGGTTAAACACCAAAAAGGGTGAATTTTCCCCAAAAACATGCCGGAGGTTTCCAGTGCCAAACTCCGCTGTCACAGCCACAGCAACTGGGAGAAGAATTCAACCCWGAAAGCAACACTCGGGTTCTGAGCCATGGCCTGTCTTCTGCACRCACTCTTGGAAAGGACTTCCCAAAATATTGACTGACAAAGATTTTAGAACACAAAAATCCCTGAATTTATTTAAACTTCGTGGTGGTTGTGCAGCAGRGATGAGTCAGAGTTTGTGAGCACAAGCTGAGGCTGCAGGGCTGTGTTCTGGGCAGGCTCCTCCGGCTGAAAATGGAGATTTTATTAAATCCGGGCTGAAAATGAAGTTTTTAAAATGGATTTGAATCCCTGGATGTGAWAATATTCATGGTCARGTTGGATGGGGCTTGGAGCAACCTGGGAGAGGGGAAAGTGCTCCCACCATGGCAGGGGTGAATTTAAATATTTCAGACCTTTAAACAGCTCTTCAAATCCAAACAGATCCATGATTCATTCAAGTAATTTCAGATAAAATGAGATAATTTACAGGAAATTTGATTAAAAACCTCCTGGGTTTTGGAGTCTGGTAAAAAACAGACTGAAGGAGCTGTTGCTGGTGTTGAATATTTGTTTATCATYGCTGGGTGGTGGAAAACAGATTTTGAAGCTGGAAAATAGAGGCTGAGCCCCAGCCAAAGCAAAGCTCAGCTTCTCCAGAGAGGCTGGGGCTGCTCCTGGACCCCTGGAAGTGTCCAAGGCTGGATGGGGCTTGGARCAGCCTGGGATCCTTGGAGCACCCTGGGGTGGTGGAAGGTGTCCCTGCCCAGGAGCTGAGAGATCGTTCCTCTGCCTTCTACCCAAACCACTCCCTGATTCCRTGATGATTCCAGGATGATTCCATGATGATTCCATAAGAATTCCATGATGATTCCATGATGACTCTGTGATGACAATTCCATGATGACTTCATGACAATTCCATTACAATTTCATGATGACTCCATGAAAATTCCATGAAAATTTCATGATGGCTCCATGATGATTTCATGACAATTCCGTAACAGCCCCATAAGGATTCCATGACAATTCCATAAGAATTCCATGATGACTCCATGATAGCTCCATGACAATTCCATGACAACTCCATGATGACTCCATGAAAATTCCATGACTCCATAATGACCCCATGATGATTCTATGATGATTCCATGACAATTCCATAACAGCTCCATGATGATTCCATGATGATTCCATGACAATTCCATGATGACTCCATGATGATTCCATGATGACTCCATAACAATTCCATGATGATTCCATGACAATTCCACGATGATTCTATGACGACTCCATGACAATTCCATGACAATTCCATGATGACTCCATGACGATTCCATGATAATTCTATCATGATTCCAAGATGACTCCATGAAAATTCCATCAGGACTCTGTGACGATTCCATGACGACTCCATGATGGTTCCATGAAAATTCCACGACCATTCCATGATGACTCCATGACAATTCCATGGCAGTTCCATCCCCTCACGCCGTGCAAGGCCATGACCCACACCTGGCTCAGCCTCCTGGCACCCAATCAATGAAATTTGGGTTTTTTGTGAGTCAGAGCCGTCACCTGTGAGTGATCAGAAGTAAAAACTCATTCCAGACCCTCCTGAGATCAGAACCTCAGCCCATCTGCGCCTCCAGACCCTTCAAACAGCCCGGAACAAAAACTGTTTGGAGCAAAAAATCCCAAATAAGCAATTTCAGAGAGAAGGCTGAGCTGCAGGAGCTGTCACACCTGGTTAGCGCCAACAGGAGCCTGCAACAAGGATTTATGGCCCAGCATGGATCACTCCAGAGGCTGGGATGAGAGATTTTGACAGGAAGGATGGATCCCTCCTTTTTTTTTTTTTGTACCTAAATATAAAATTCAGCAGAATTAAAAAAAAAAAAACAAACAAAACAAACCAGCTGACAAAGGACCAAAAGAAACATCTAGAGGAGAAATATAGCATTTTGAAAGGACATGGCATAAAAAAATCTGCGTTTTGTCCCCAGCCTGATGTCTGGCCAAAAGCTCAATCAACTTTTCCCCGGCTTCATGGAGATTTTGCATTTTTTCCCATTATTTTCCCTTGATTAGTCCATGTCCCACCACTGCTCCTGTCTCCATCTGGGAGCAATCTTTGTTCTCAGCCACAGCAGGAATTTTTTTTAGGGCATTCCTTGAAAATTGGAATGCATTCGGATTCATGAGAGCCCAAGATGTCCCTGTGTGTCTTCCTGCACCATCCAAGTGCCACCAAACCACATCCGTGGCTTTTTTCCATGGTTCATATTGAAAAAACTCTGCCACAAATGCCCAAATGATCCCGAGTTTTTAATTCTTCCATTTTTTTTTCCTCACATATGGTAATAGTTTTTCCATTAAAAAAAAAGCATGTTCATGGCATTTGCTAAGGATAAAAAGTAAAATAAATAAATTTTTTGGGGGAAGCTCTGTCTTTTGGAAGGAAAACAATGCTTTTGAAACTCTTGTTTTAAAGAGTGTCATTGCTCGTGTCAGGCTGAAAATATTTGGCTCGAGTTCAAGTGCAATAAAAACAGCTTTTGAAACGTCCAGATTTACAGTAAAACAGACATTCCAGCCTCCACACAGCTCTGGATCCAGAAAATCCTCAGGAACACTTGGGACAAGCCACCCTGGAGACACCGAGCAGCTGTTTTGCCATTCCAGTGGCCAAAAAAAAGGAGGAATTTTGGGACATCTCTTGGTTTCCCAAAGCACGGGGGTGGTTCTGTGTGTGCAAACAATGGGTCCATCAATTCCAACCGTGTTTTTCCCAGGATTTTGGGCTCTCAGCACCAAAATAATGGGAAATAAATATAGAGGAAAGTCCTTAACCTGAGGAATGGAATGTTGGATGAGTTTCAGGGAAGGGAGATTCCAGTGGGAGGATTGAAGGAAGGAGAACCTCACTCCAAGGGTGCTCAGGGATGGATCCCACCAAATGTTGTGCTTCCAGCTTCCTAATTCCACCTAAAACAGGGACAGAAGCCATTTTGCTGCTTCTGATTCAGGAGATGAATACGGAGGAAAATCTCTCCTGCACTTGAGGAATGGAATGTTGGGTGAGTTTCAGGGAAGGGAGATTCCAGTGGGAGGACTGAAGGAAGGAGAACCTCACTCCACGGGTGCTCAGGGATTGATCCCAACAACTTCCAGCTTCCTAAATCCACCTAAAACAGGGACAGAAGCCATGCTGCTGCTTCTCATTCAGGAGATAAATACAGAGGAAATCTCTCCTTCACTTGAGGAATCAGATGTTGGATGAGTTTCAGGGAAGGGAGATTCCAGTGGGACAATTGAAGGAAGGAGAACCTCACTCCAAGGGTGCTCAGGGATGCATCCCAAGAACTTCCAGCTTCCCAAATCGACCTAAAACAGGGACAGAAGCCACACCACTGCTTCTGATTCAGGAGATAAATACAAGGGAACTAAATACAGAGGAAAGTCTCTCCTTCTCTTGAGGAATCAGATGTTGGATGAGTTTCAGGGAAGGGAGATTCCAGTGGGAGGATCGAAGGAAGGAGACCTCGCACCGTGGGATGGATCCCAAGAACTTCCAGATTCCCAAACCCACCTAAAACAGGGACAGAAGCCATTTTGCTGCTTCTGATTCAGGAGATAAATACAGAGGAAAGTTTCTCGACTCGAGGAATGGAATGTTGGATGAGTTTCAGGGAAGGGAGATTCCAGTGGGRCAATCAAAGGAAGGAGACCTCGCTCCAAGGGCGCTCAGGGACGGATCCCACCAAATTTYGTGCTTCAAACTTGCCAAATCCACCTCAAACAGGGACAGCAGCCACGCCGCTGCCTGTGCCACGYAATTAACTTAATTAGCCAGAGCCCGACGAGCAACAGGCGCCGGGACTGCTCCCCAAACCATCAACGTGACAGGAGAGCCGGGGCTAATTAACACCTCCTTAATACCTCCACAAATACCAAACCTGCTGCCGGGAGAAAGAGTTTCACACTTCTTTATCAAATTAGGGCGAAAGCACTCCTAATGAGCGAAAATCAATTAGTGCGACACCCAAATGAATGTATTTGTGCTGTCAGCAAGAGTTATTTGCATAACAGTTTGCAAGGGCAGGGGAGATGCTGGAGCTGCTCGGGTTCCTAATGAGGAGCTGCTGCTGGAAAAATTGTTTTATCCAAGTCCCGACAGCACCAGGAGCATCGCAGGGGATCCTGCAGGGTTGTGTGYCCAAAAAAACMAAAAAAAAGCCCCAAATTCCAGGTGAGGAATGGGAATGACTTTCCAGCCCGGCATTGCTGATGGAGACCTGGTTCTTCCCTCCTTTGTGCAGAGAGGTGAATTCCTCTTCAGAGCCTCTGCAGGGAAAAATTAACAGCTGGAAATGGTACCCAGCAAGCCAAAATAGCTCTTGGAAAATCATCCTCAGTTTTGTGTTGTTGTTAAAAGTTCTAATTAAATTAGAGGAGTGGCGCAGGAACAAACGGTGCAGAGATCAACAGCAAGGGATTTTAATCAGATTTAATTTTATTACAGCTCCTTAAAACATTTCCTTGCCTTTCTGGTGTCTTCCAAAGTAGTCTTGACTTTGGATTTAATTGTTTTGGAGGTGTGTCTGTGACTAATTCCAATGTGYCTCAATGGAATAGTCATGGAGTCACAGAATGATGGAATGGTTTGGGTTGGAAAGGATCTTAAAGCTCATTAATTCCAATCCCTTCCATGGGACAAAATACAAATATAAATATAATTTTATAAATATAAATATAATATTTATATAAATATGTCAGGATATGGACTGAAAAAACTTCCCACAAAGCTGAAATCTTGAATTCAGGATGTACACAAAGTCCCAAACAGCCCTGACAGTATCTTCCAGCCCATTTTCTCTTTTAAATTCCAGTGGTCATTTCTCCAGCTCGGGAAAAATCCAATCAATAGAAGGCAGAACATTTTCCTGGTAAAACAAAATCAGGTTTGAAGATGCGTGGGCAGGGTGATGCTCTGTGATGATCCCAAGCTTTTCACATCCTCAGTGTTATTTTCCAAGGACGATAATAACTGTGTTCACACAAACCCATTAAGCACTCAATTCCAACGTTTTTAGAATCCCTGTTTTCATTTCAGTCAGGTTATTAAAAGGTGTGGGCACTGGGGAATATTTAATCAAAAAAAAAAAGAAGCAAACAGCCCCATTTATTTTGTGTCCTTGGAATCATCTGCATCAAATACAAAATGATTTTTAAAATTGGGATTGCTGGGAGGTGTCCCCCAGGTAGGGGGGGATGAGGTGACTTTTTATSCTCCCTTCCAACCCAAAAAATCCCACAATTCTAAATCCATGCTGGAGGTCACTTCTGGGGAAATTTCCCCAGGAATTTTCTTCTTGAGCCCCTCCRTCTTTCGGGATCCCACTTTTCACTGGGTTTTCTGTGGTTCCTTTCACTTGCCCACGGTGGGGTTTGGCTGCTGTGGGAKCTGCAGCTCCAGGAATTCCCAGCATGCTGGGACTGCAGCCTGCCCGGTTAACATAGCTTCACGCATTCCCTGGGCTCCCTCTGCTTCCCCAGCAACTCCAGCTGCCCTGGGAGCTCCACCATCCCCTGCTCCAGCACATCCATCACCCTGGGGGCTCCAGGGGACACTGCAGCCTTGGCATCCCTGGATTTCCCCCAGAAAACAGGGGGRAAATCCAGAATACTTTAACTTTCTGTGCTAAAATTTGAACTAATTTTAACTTTCTGCTGGGCTCAATCCCTTTTTTATCTCTGATTTTCGCCTGGCAGCCACGGGAGAGCATTTCCTAAGGCAAGCAGGGCCTGCACAGGAGCTTTAAACAGAATTTCTGGGGAAAGCAGAGGGGTTGTCAYGGGCTGGTTGTGTCCAGGAGGAGAAATTTGGGATAAAGAGGATGGAATCCGAGGCTGGGAATTCTTGGCCAGAGCCAAAYGTGCAGAAACCTCACACTGGGGAAGGTGGACATCCCAATCCTTGATACAGCTTTACATCTTCCTACAACAAAAAAAAAAATGGAAAATCCCTTAAATCATCACATAATTCCCTAAATCACCACAGAAAAAATTTCCCAGAAGGAAAAGGAGACAATCCTGGAAGGGGAGGGGTGAGAAAAWTGGGGACAAACTTGGTGCAGGGCTGCTGCGACAGGACAAGGGGGATGTTTCTAAAATGAAGGATTTCGCTGGATTTGGGTCGGATTTAAGGAAGGAGATTTTGCAGTGAGGGTGGGGAGGCCCTGGAATGGAATTCCCAGAGAAACTGTGGCTGTCCCATCCCTGRAAATGCCCAAGGACAGAATTTGGAGCAACCTGGGGTAGTGGCAGGTGTCCCTGCCCATGCAGGGATTGGAATTAGGTGGCGTTTAAAGGTCTCTTYCAACCCAAACCATTTTATGATTTATGATTATTTGTCCAAGAAAATGAAAATCAATTGCAGCTTCCTGTCAAATTTTATGCAAAAGAAAGAAAATTCCATGGAAACAGATCTTTCCTCTCCTCTCACATCACTCCACGGTCTGCTGAGGGCTTTATTTTCTCTCTGAAGATAAATGTTCTCGTGCTCTATCTGGGTCTAATGCATAATTTGAACATTGTGAGGGAGATCTTTGAAAGAAATCAGCTTGTAATCTCCAGGAAAGGATGGGAGGCTGCAAGGTCAGTGCCTGAACAAGATGAGAGCAGATCAGCACCTAATAAAGAAAGCAAATATCAGTGAGAAAGGAGGGAAAATGAATTCCTGAAGGGCTGAAACCAGGATTCCCAGCCTCGTGGGAGAAGCAGGGAGAGAAGTGGGAATGAGGGGGATCACAGGAGCTTGGAAAACCCCATCAGCCTCTGATAGACGCTCCAAAATTATTCACATTTACACAGAAAATTGGCACGGGGCAGCTCCTTGGCTGGTGCAAATCAGCTCCGGGGCAGGACAAACAGCTGGAATAAATATCTGGGAAAAGAACTGGGAAAGGCTGAGCTGCCAAAGCCATTAATGCGGAGCAGCTCGTTACCTGGCGCGGTAATTAACGCTGYGCTCCTGGAGGTGCATTCTGATGCCTCAGGTTCRGCTTTTCTRTGTTTCAGGCTCTGTGCTGCTTCAGTGTGCAGCTCTGAGCTTCACATCCAGCGTTGCTGAGCTCTGCGCACAGAGCAGGGAGACAAAACAATTCCTGCTCCAGCTGGGCACCAAGGACAAATGACCCAAATCTCAGCTCAGGAGCACAAACCCCGTGGGCTGGAGAGAGAAAAACAAGCAGGGTGGGACTGCAGGGGCTAAAGCTGGAATGGGACAATGAACTGCAAGGTGCAAATGGAGCAGAACTGATCCCAGGGAGAGCCCCCGGGAGCGCTGGTGCATTTTGGGGCCATTTTGGTTCATCYTGGGTGCAGCCCTGGCTGGGCTCTGGTGCTGCCCAAGGTGCATCCATGGAGGAGATCCTTGGAATCAATCCCTGCTTTATTCTGGGACTCTGCTCTGGGTCAGCCWTGACAAAGCATCACTTCCCTAAACGAGTCCTTTCTAAGGACRCATCCCTGGATCTGGGCTGGAATTCCTCTCCCAGCCTCGCCTGAGGGCAGCACMGGCCCTGCTTGGCAGGAGGTGATACACACACACCATGTGCTGGAGAGTAACAGGGCTTTTTTTAGCTTTGSAGGCTTTAAATAGGCTGGAAGGCTGTGAAAACACCCTGGAAAAGCAAAATCCCCCCTGCCTGGCATCTTCAGGGTGAGTGGAGATACAGGAATCCTGCTGGGAGATGTTTGGCGTTTGTAAAACCTCASAGGTGTTTTGGGATGGGTTCACCCTGGGACTCTGTGGAAGTCTTCCCTTCCTCTGTGCAGCCTTTCCTCAAGGGATGCTCSAGGAATACTCCTGGACCTCTCACATCAGGCTCAGAGCCCCTGGCAGGGCCTGAAGGGGCTCCAGGAGAGCTGCASAGGGACTGGGGACAAGGGMTGGAGGGACAGGAGCCAGGGAATGGCTCCCACTGCCAGAGGGCAGGGATGGATGGGACATTGGGAATTGGGAATTCCCAGAGCAGCTGGGGCTGCCCCTGGATCCCTGGCAGTGCCCAAGGCCAGGCTGGAGCAGCCTGGGACAGTGGGAGGTGTCCCTGCCATGGCAGGGTTGGAAAGGATGAGCTTTAAGCTCCTTTCCACCCCAAACCATCCCAYGATCCCATYCTCCACATTTAATTCCCCGTTTGCTGCCTCACCTTTGAGTCATTCTTGTTATGGCTGTTCAAAGCACCCGAATTCCCGGCACGTGACCCACAAGAGCCAAACGTCACCCCCAGATTTGGGTCAGTGTCTCGTTGTCACTCTCTGATGCCCAACAGCAGCAGGAGGGACCATGGACTCACCAAGAGGTGAATATTCTGTGACCACTGTGGGGCCTTCAGGGCAGAGGGAGGAACCCAAACCTCACAGCCCAACCTCGCAGCCCAGACCTCTCACCCTGGTCAGGTACAGGGCAAAGCTGCTTTCCTGTCAGGACCCAGGACATCCCTCTGGCTGCCCTGGGTGATTTGAGACCCTGGGAAGGACTCAGAGACCTCGGCACGGAGTCACAGACACCTGTGCCTTGGATTTTAGCCCTTGGAAACCATTCCCAACTTTGTGAGAGGAGTTACAAGCCACAAGGGTTTGAGTGGAATGATGGTGAATTTGTCACAGGGTGAAAAAGCAGAATTTTGGGGATTTAGAATGGGGGTTCAAGAGGCAAGATGGAGGAATCTGGGCATGTCCTGTCCTTTTTCTTGTCCTCCATCTTCTGCTGGGATGGTGACACTTCTGGATTGGTTCAGACTAGAGACAGACTGTCTGACGTAGGTGATGGGTATTGGAAAATTATTGTAAATAAAGTATGTGTAGTTTTTAGTATAAAAAGCCAACACTGCCCCAAGGGCAGGGACTGTGCCTCAAACCAACCTGCTGGACAGACCTCAGCAGGTCAGGGAGAGAATGTAACAGATAAGAGAAAATAAACAATAATAAATAAAATCAGAGTCTTGGGGCTGGGAAAAAAGACTTTTTAATATCTCGGAGGTCATTTCAGCCATTCTCAGAAACCTGAGACCTTCCCTGTCTCCTCCGAGGGAGAGCGAGGCACAGCACCCTCAGCTGAAGCAGGAGGCCGTGGAGAGCCTGAACCAGGCCCAAATCCCAGCAAGGAGTGTTTATGTTTGCTATCACCCAGCAAAATCTCCCCAGGACAACCTCAAGGGGCTGCTGCATTTTCAAACTCTGGCAGGAGACCATCGGGACGGAGCAAAACATTTCATTCCTGCTTTTCCGGCCCCTGGGGAAGCGCCACTCCAAAGCTCCTTCGAGGCGCGCTGAAATGCCACCGACCTCCGCAAGACAAATATATCTTTTGTGTGATTTAAATGGCAATCAGGGAGCTGTTTTTTCTGATTAATATGGGCAAAGTTGGCGGCCACAGCAGGGGACTGATGAGGCTAATCCGTCAATGTCCTTGAGAACGGGACGCCTGATTGCTCCAAAGCCACTGGAAATGCATAATGAGGAGGGAGCAGGGCCGGGATGCCCCATCCCTCCTGC
>JACDOX010000712.1:73943-104111 GCA_014549065.1 Cardinalis cardinalis
CAAGCACAGGGTCATGGAATCATCAAGGCTGGAAAAGGCCTCTTAAAATCATGGAGTCCCAACATGAACAGAGTCCTTCAGGTCAGGAAAACGAGGGTGGGGATTGGGCTCTGATCCCAAGGAAAAGGGACAGGATGGAAGGAAATGGCCTCAGGCTGTGCCAGGGGAGGCTCAGGCTGGATATCAGGAAAATTCCTTCACGGAAAGGGTGGCCCAGCCCTGGCCCAGGGTGGAATCCCCATCCCCAGAGGGATTGAAAAGCCAGTTTAAAATGTGGAGATGGCACTGGTGGCCTGGGCAGTGCTGGGGAATTTTTGGACTCAGCCTTGGAGGGCTTTTCCAGCCTTGATGATTCYGTGATTTGACGATTCTCCCATAAGGAAAAAGCTGGAGCTGCTTCAGGAAGAGAAAATGTGGTTTTCAAATAGAACAAACAGAAAAGAGCCTCCACCATCTCCCAGTTCCTGCTGAAGGAATTCCTCCCAGTCCTTCCAATTATCTTGCATGTGTTAGAGGGAAGAGAACTGATCCTCACAGATCTCATCAGGTCCCTCAGACTTAAATAATGGTCACCAACATTTTATTTTCAATAGACTTTGATGCCTCTGCAATCTGTATTTCCCTCTTATACATAGAACTTTACATGTTTCCAACAAGAAGTTTATGATTATTTGTGCAGACACCTTGTTAAATGTGATATTCATTTGTTTTAGTCTCATCTTACACATTTTCCATCAATGTTTCTCTGAGTATAAATAAGAGAATTAAAAGTTTTATACATTTGTTCCTCAAGGTGCTCATCAAAGTTGTTTTAATAATAACAATAATAACAATAATAATAATAATAATAATAATAATAATAATAATAATAATAGAAAATAGAAGAATGCAGGTGCATTTCCAGAGTTCCAGGTAGGAAATTAGACAGGAAAATGTTCCTGTTGGACACCAAACACAGGGAGCCTCAGAAAAACTCAGAGTATGATTGGGTGAGGTAGGAAAATACTGCCTTAGGACATGGAGATGATTCAGGATTCCAAACCCTCATATTTTAGGGAATTAGGTCATCTAATTCATCCCTCATTCAGCCCTGAATTGCTTCTTGTATTTTTGAGAGTGCCCCATTAAATAATACAATTAATTTGGGCTGTGTGTGAGGATATCCATCACAGATCCTGGTTTGGAGTTTCCAAAAAAAAGGAAGATTTCTTCCATTATATTTATTGATCTGATATCATATTTATTGATCTGATACCATATTTACTGATATAATGTCATATTTATTGTTATAATGTCATTTTTATCGATACAATGTCATTTTTATTGATATATTTATAGTGCTGCCAGTCCCATCAGGTCACCCCCAGTGGATGTGGGCACCCTCCAGCTTCCAGCTCAGAACTGGGAATTCCTGCCCCATTTCTGTCCTGGCTCATTTCAGATTTGAGGCTTCCTTGGGGAACAAATCCTGCAAACAAGGGAAAGATTCCCATTGGGATTCTTTCTTCCAGCACCACTTCATGCCTACATCACAATGTCTAAGATGGCCTTCAGTCTGTCTGAACTTTTCCCGGGGGAGCAGGATGAAGAGGAATTTGCATGTCCAACCCTTTTTTCCCTGACATTTGCTGGCACGTGGATGGAGCTTCATTAGCTCCACGTTATTTATTTGATCTTCCCATTTTTTATTCCTGCCTTTGATTACCCAATAACTCTGGAAATTATTTGGAAGCCTACAAGGGGGTTCAGCCAAAATAACAACCCTGCCACCTGACCCTCATTATTCTCCTCTTCCTTCATTTTACATAGGCAGAAGAGGAGGGAAAATAAAAAGGGATTAAAAAAAAAAAAACCCACAAGGAACGATGTCACGGAGACAGATGAACATTCCTGCTCCAGCTTTTATCTCTGGGAATGCTGGCAGCCCTCAGATGTCTGAGCAATGCCGAGTTGTTACAGCACTGCTGGGATCAATAGCTCCATTAATCTTTCAGAGGCTGCCTCCTTCCATGCCCAATCCACCATTTAAAGGGAAAAAAATCCACCTTGCACATCCCATCTGCATCCCTGGAATCGTCCAAGGCCAGGCTGGACAGGGCGTGGGATAGTGGAAGGTGTCCCTGCCAACAAATCCTTTGGAATTAAAGCAGCCTGAGGTCCCTTCCAACCTTTCCAGTATTTCAATATTTCATGGAATTCCATGAAATAAATGTAAAAGCCAACCCAGGAAAGGAATACTGGGAGGTTGTGGCTGTGAGCATTCCATTGGGGTGGGAACATCCCTTTAAACTCCGGAATTCCATGAAATAAATGTAAAAACCAATTCAGGATAGGAATATTGGGGAGCTTCGGCTATGAGCATTCTATTGGAGTGGGAACATCCCTTTAAACCCTGGAGTTCTATGAAAAAATGTAAAAACCAATACAGGATAGGAATATTGGGAAGCTGTGGCTGTGAGCACCCCATGGAAGTGGGAACATCCCTTCCAACCCTGGAATTCCATGAAACAAATAAAAAAACCAATCCAGGATAGGAATATTAGGAAGCTGTGGCTGTGAGCACCCCATTGGGGTGGGAACATCCCTTTAAACCCCAGAATTCCATGAAATAAATGTAAAAACCAACCCAGGAAAGGAATATTGGGAAGCTTTGGCTGTGAGCATTCCATTGGGGTGGCAACATCCCTTTAAACCCTGGAATTCCATTAAATAAATATAAAAACCTGTCCAGGATAGGAATATTGGGGAGCTGTGGCTGTGAGCACCCCATCAGAGCAGGAACTCGCGGCACRTTCCGGAGCTAAGGGCTGCAATTCCATTTATGGCTCTCTTTARGTATTACCCTAAGTGTTATTTAAGAGATGTGCAGTCCTTGGATAGATCCCTTATCCCTGAGGAGAGGAGCTGAGGGAACGAGGCACRGAGCAGAAATGACTTTGTGTCATAAGCCGGAGATTTAACGACGAGCAGAGCGCGCGGAAGGAGGAAGGAAAGGGCAGGGTCGTGACACCAAAGCAAAAAGGATCCCAGTAAACAACCCTGGGAGCCCGTGGGAGAAACAAAGACAAGGAAATTCGGGATGCTTTGACGGGAATTCTTCCCAAAAGCTGAGTTCTTCAATGCAAAGCTCTCAGCTGGCAGCTTCCAAATCAAAATTCAATTGGAAAATCCTTCATGAAGACACCCTGAGGTACAGGGATGGCACAGCTGCCAGGAGCAGGGATGCATCCCCAACAAGTAGGAATGAGAGAGAAAGGCAGGAGAGAGAATTAACTGGGAATATTCAGCCTGGGAAGGTTTAAATTACACCCACCATAAAGCAGGGAGGGGGCAACGTCCATATGAGGCAATGAGTGGGATTTATGTTCCCTGACACTGCTGGGATGGAGCTCTGGGAAGGGCTGGGCTCTYATTGTCCTGTCAGTCTGAAAAAACAGGGAGGGGAAAAAGCCTTTCAAATTCATCCATTTTCACTGCTAAATGAATTTTTTTYCTGAGAAAATGAAGCAGCTCCAGCACGAGCTCCAGCATTTCAGGATCCAACCCAAACATCAGAATCATGGAATTTGGTAATGCTGCAGTGAACTTTCCAGGTTGCTTTTCAGCCTCCAAAAAATACTTGTGCAAGAAGAGAAATAACAGTGATGGAGCTGGTTTTACATTTTCTGGGACTATTTGATGAAGGAATTTCATGCAGTTCCACTTGGGAAGGCACTAAGACTGTGGTTCAGAGCYGAGTGAATGCTCTGTGCAAAGAGACTTTCTCCATCTGCAAGGCAATAAAATGGGAATAAAATGCCACGTTCAGGGAAAAATAAACATCACAAGCACCACAATTCAACCTCTTTTTCTTTTTTTTTCCAGAGCAAACAGTTATGGCAGCTTTTATATGGATTGGCTTCCAAATGGAGAGGGGATGTGGAGCAAAGGAGATCCCAGCCTGTTTTCTCCCCACTGACACTGAGTTTTCCAGCCCCACAAGCCGTTCCCATTCCCGAAATTTCTGCAAAGTCATTTAATTTGCAAATATTAATGCAAATAACACTAGGTGTTTTCCTTGCCGGAGACAGAGCTTTGCCTTTCCTGCATTGGGCCATAAATGCTGGCAAACAGCAGAAACCGCAGGAAAACGAACAACAGCTCCAGAACAAGGAATTAGGAGTTGGAGAAACGTGGATTAATTAATTTGAAATGAAAAAAAGATCTGAGGGCAGTGAGCAGCCCCCAGCCACGAGGCGCTGCTTTGCCCAGGTTATTCCCAGGATGGATAACACCACCTGGAGCCACGGAAGTGCCTTGCTCCCAGAGATTCCAAAGGTTTGGAATTTGCACGGAGCTGGGGTTTGATTGTGAGGTTTTAGGATAAGAGGAACGACATCCAAGGGCACCATTCCCGGCTCGGGGCTGCAGCTGAAGCACWAAAACAGGAGCAATTTCATCTCCTGCTAAAATGGTGATTATTATTTGCCACTGGCCGCATCCAGCAGGAATCTTTTGAACCCCTTTTCCCATTGTTGTCAGGTCTGCGCCCGGGCTGTTCCAGAGGCAGGGATGTATCGATCCCGACCCCCATCCCGCATTTCTGACGGACAAAAGGGCTCATTTCACACCCAGCTGGATTCCCTTTGTGAAGGACACTCCTAAAAGGCCTCCCCGGGGTCATCCACACACCAGGCAAATGGTATTTCTGGGAAAATAAAATAATTCCCAATATATTCAGGGATTAAACCTGGGAAAGAGCTATAATCTACGCTCGGCTTTTATTTTAAAAGGGCAGCATTGGAAACCCTTTTGGAAAATCCCACAGGAACATTTCACAGGAGGATAAATCCCACCCTCAGCCAGCCTGGGCAAACTKGAGGTTGGATGGGTGGAATAAGCTCAGGTTCTTTGTCTGTGGAAGCCACRTTGGAAAGAAACTTTGGGAATGATGCAATAACAGAAGAGATTTAATTTGCTTTTCCAGCAGAGAAACCAGCCCAGAGCTCCCAGCCCAAGCCCAGCAGAGCTTGGCAATGTTCAGGTGGAGCAAGAGGACATCCCAGGACAGCATTCCCTGCACATTCCTGCTTCCTGTCTTCAGCCAGGCTGGACACAAAATGCTGGGAATTTACACAAATCCACAGCCACGAGGAAAACATTCTGCACTGGATCCATCTCCAGGCCAGATTGGAACAGCCTGGGATGGTGGAAGGTGTCCCTGCCCATGGAAGGGGTGGAATGGGATGGGCTTTAAGGTCCTTCCAACCCAAACCATTCCATGATGCTCTGATTCCATGATTCACTRGGGCCGAAAATCCTCCTGATCCCAAAAATGCCAGAGGCTGCAGGTGCCTCCAAATCCTGGCTCCATTCCCATCCCCTCTGCTCCTGRGGAGGTGAACCACACAAGGACACCTTGAAATCACACAAGGACACCAGCAAACAGCAGCCCTGAAATAAAAATATATTTCTGATAAAAATTTCCCTGGAAAATCCAAATTTCCCTGGATAACATCCAAAAATGTTATTTTCTTTTTTTTTTCTTCAGACACAGGCCCAGTGTTAACAAGGCAAAGCTGTGAGTGACCAGGGTGACTTTTGCCACACCCCAGGTGGCCCCTGCTCACTCTGAGGTCACCAACTACACAGGGTTGGGCAAAATGAAAGCTCTGCCTGCAAATGCCAACATCCACATGGGAATGACGTTATCAGTGCTGGCACAAATGAGAGATCATCACATTCCTGCAGCAATCACCTGGAGAGAAAGGCAGAAATTCCAAACCAGCTGATACTTTGTCTTGCTGGAGGAAAACTGGCACTGGATAAATTCATCCCACACGTTGTGGGTTCTTTGCTTCTTTTTTCTGACCAGGTCAGGATTAAATGTGTGAGATGGGATTTCTTGTTGGGACTCAGGTGGTTATGAGTTCTTATCTCTGTCACAGTCTCACAAACCCTGAGTTCTGCAGCACTTCACACTGACGCACTCAAAATAGAGCTGTGTTTCTCCCTCTACAAGGCCTTTDAAGGATAAACTGTCCAATTAAGAAATGACACCTCAATTATTTTCACTTTTAACCCAATAACTAATCACTCATGTCCTGCAATGTGGAGTTTTTATCCAATTACACAAAACCACCCAAACCCATGGAGGAGAAGGAGAAGAAGGAGAAGGAGAAGGAGAAGGAGAAGGAGAAGGAGAAGGAGAAGGAGAAGGAGAAGGAGAAGGAGAAGGAGAAGGAGAANAAGGAGAAGGAGAAGGAGAAGGAGAAGGAGAAGGAGAAGGAGAAGGAGAAGGAGAAGGAGAAGGAGAAGGAGAAGGAGAAGGAGAAGGAGAAGGAGAAGGACCAGCCTCTACCCTAAACCCTCCATCTTGCTCTATATACAGTATTATATTCTAAACCCTTAAACTCTGAGTTTCCCACACTGTGATCTCACACACTTCTATCCAAACTCCAYMCCCACAATCCCAGTTCTACCATTCCATTTTGGAAGCTTCTCCAYGGCCTCAGGTCCAATGCAGTGTTCTCCTGGGGGTCAGTGCCTGGCAGCACAGAAAGTCTGGAATTCTCAGCACAGAAAATCTGAAATTCCCAGCATCCAGGGTTCCCACAACTCGTGACCTCCAGCCTTTCYGAGCGCCTCCAACAGCACAAGGACACTGATGGATCTGGAGCTTTGACACATGAAAAAACCTGACGTGTTCTGATTACAATATCCCATGAAGCTGTAATTAAGGCCTTTATGACAACAAAGAAAATTGGATTACATTATTCCAGGGCTAAACAGCCCAAAGATTGCAGGGAAGCCAGGAGGATGGAGCGTGACGAGCCGCAGGCGGCTCCGACAGCAGACAAAGACGGGCGATTGTGGCAGAATCTGAAGTGGTTTTGTGCCTTTTGAAATTATAGAGGAGAAGCCCAGGAGTGGCAGCTGAGGAAATCACACCTTCATTTTCTCCTGGGCTCTTCAGACTCCATTTTTCTGTAAGTAATGTGGGTAAATCAGTGGGGCTTAATGCCGTCCACGCAGATCCTGCTTTCCCTAAGAATTGCGTTTTCCATCGTGGTTTTATTTAAATGAGTGCATCACTCACGTCACAGGGATGTGAGGGATGCTGGAAATTCCCAGCACACACCACAGCCACCTGAATTCTCTGTGCTTTAAAACACCAAACCAGTTCTGTAAGACCCTGAATTAAAATCCCAAGGGAAAAGCAGGCTCGGGGCAGCTCYGTCGAACTTTGCAATGGTTTCCAACCTTTCCCATTATATTATAGGATCACAGAATCCCAGATGGTTTGGGTTGGGAAGGACCTTAAAGCCCATCCCAATCCACCCCTGCCATGACAGGGACACCTTCCACTATCCCAGGTTATTCCAGCCTGGCCTTGGGCACTGCCAGGGATCCAGGGGCAGCCMCAGCTTCTCTGGGCACCCTGTGCCAGGGCCTGCCCACCCTCCCAGGGAAGAGATCTTTCCTAAATTAATTAATAATTATCCTTTCTGGATTAATTACATTATTAACATAGTTTATGGGACTCTGAGGAGCATTTGAGACCCTGCCCACAGCTCTTCTTCCCTGCCTTCCTCCATCAAGCACAGCAGGATCTGCTCCCTCCTCTCCATCGTTCCCAAAAGGTGCTTCATGTTCAGCAGCTCCCATTTGGGGTTTGCAGGGGGCCAAAAGAGCAGGGATTTGGCTCTTGCCAAAATGTCCTTGTCTTTGTGTGTCCTTGCTCTCTGTGCAAATCCAGATCCGAGCCAAACCCACTGATTTTCACAGAATTCACAGAATCACAGAATCACTGGSTTGGAAGAGACCTTCAAGATCATTGAGTCCAACCCAGCCCCAACACCTCAACTAAACCCTGGCACCCAGTGCCACATCCAGGCTTTTTCCTTGGTTCTTTGCCAAAGCCCTGCTAAAACTCACCAACAATTTGCCAAAAATCCCTCCCAACCCTTGTCAAAACCCTGTCTGATTTCAAACTGTGGAAAACCACATTTTTTACAGCAAACCAGCAGAGCAAGAGTTATGTTTCAAGTGACGTGTTCTAAAAACCCCCACATTTTATTTATTGCCMTGGTCCCTTGGCCTTTTCCTGGCATCACACTCTGCACCCAGCTGTGCCCACGGAAAAACCTGGATATGGGAGGCTTTGCTACGTGCCCTCACCATGGTTTGGCCATTCAGACACTTAAATAAAACTGTATTCTCAAGCCAGAGAATGAAAATCACCTCACTCCTCAGCTGTAGGGTAAATGAACTTCATAAAACACGAATATCATTTGTTTTAATAAAAGGGAGCCCACAGGGAGTTGGTTCATCTGAGCTCGGAATTCTTTGTTTTCAGGTCGTGTTTGGCGTGTTCCCAGCYGGGGCTCATCCCTCACTGCCCATCAGATCACACACAGAGGTGTCAGTGCTCTGGAAGATTGTTTTTCCATGTATTTTCCATCCTCTTTACTCCTTCATAAAAGGTACAAATGTGTCAAAGCCTTGCCAGGCTGATATTGATTTGTGGCACGTCATGAAGGCTTCATCTTCGATTCCCTTCACTGAGCAAAAAGAGCTGTGGAAAATCTCAGCCCTGCTTTGGTTTTTTTGGTTGCTGTTTTTTCTGTCTGCCCAGAATTAGCAAAAATCCAGGTCTGAAACAACACCTGAAACACYTTACTGAAAATACAGGAATTTTTCAGTGGATTATTTCAGATTATTTCAGGGGATGGCCTCAGCGCCKTGCAGATTTCAAGACAGGCTTTGTGCTGCTGTGTTTTTATTTTCTTTATTTCCCCAAATGGGGTTTGGACAAGGAGAGAGGTTGAATCTGTGTGGGAAAGGGGCAGGGAATGTGCAAAACCTCTCCAAGATGTCCCAGGTGTCACCTCTGGTGCTTCCATCAGCATCTTCCAGCTCCTCCCCAGGGCTGCATCTCCAAATTCTCAGCCAAAAATTCAAGTCTGTTCCTACCACTTGTTTCCCTTCTGTGGAGCATAAATTTAGGGATTAGTTTAAAATTAGCAGAGCAGTGTTTTGGGAAGGGATGAGATGTGAATTCTGAATTTAGCAGAATCAGTATGTTTCCTCCTGATGGCTCGTTCCAAGATGGCAAAATTGATCCACTTGAAATAAAAAAAAAAGATGCTAAACATCAATAGGATTAACCAACCCCAAAATTCCCCTCCAGAGCTCTTCTAGAGTATAAGGAAATTATTTAGGTTGACACTAAATAAAAAAAAAAAAAAAATCTGTTTGGCCCAGTAATTGCTTTAAAAATACATTATCCACACAGCTTTACTTGACTTCCAGTAGGAGCAAACTTCAGCTCCCTKAAAACCTAATTTATTTAAATATCCACACAACATGAATTTCAATGGCCTAGCAAAGTTTTGGAGATATAAACTCCCCCAGTGATGATTTTTTTCTGGCCTAGCAAAGTTTTGGGGGGTATAAACTTCCCCCAATATAAATTTTATGGCCTAGCAAAGTTTTGGGGGCCATAAACCCCTCCTTAAAAATCTTTATGGCCTATAGATAAAATACATACATATACACTATTTCTAGAAATATAGATACATAGATGTGGATATATATCTATAGATAGATATATAAATATAGATATAGATGTAGATGTAGATGTAGATGTAGATGTAGATATAGATATAGATATAGATATAGATATAGATATAGATATAGATATAGATATAAATATAGATATAAATATAAATATAAATATAAATATAAATATAAATATAAATATAAATATAAATAATATAAATATAAATATAATTGGAAGCTCAACACCATTGAAACAACTCACACTATTATAAATATAACAGTGCCATACTTCCTAAAATACCCCAACTAATTCCATTTTCCAAAGCCTTTGGGCAGGACACCAAGCAGGAGGGCTGTGAATTCCCCCCTATATCCAGCCCCAAAGCCAAGCCAGGCTCTCTGCAGGAATCAGGGCTCCCAACAAATTGGAAATCACTGCTGGAATATTGTGCAGTTTGTTCAGATTAGGCAGAGTCAAAAATCATCCCTAATGGAGCAATGTCCATGCAGCAGCAGGCGCACACGAGATAATTTAAGCAGGAGGAAATGGGCTTTGAAGTGGTCCCTGATGAGGTTTTCCTTGTTCCTAAGAGAATCCAGATGGATTCCAGAGCTTTTTTAAAACCACTTTCTAAAACTGCCCCCCCCCCAACCCGTCATTAGGGCGCATTATGGTGACAGTCTGCAGTTGGGATTTTATGGGGAAAATGATTTCCAAGTGGGATTTTCCTGGGCAATGCTCCCCCTCAGTGCCTGAACCCATCCTCTGCCATTCCATTCCCTGTGTTGTACAATCCCTGGGATTTTCCTGGGCAATGTTCTGAACCCCCACTCTGCCATTCCATTCCCTGTCCTGCTCAATCCCTGGGATTTTCCTGGGCAGTGTTCCCCCTCAGTACCTGAGCCCCCACTCTGCCATTCCACTCCCTGTCCTGCACAATTCCTGAGATTTTCCTGGCCAATGTCCCCCTTCAGTACCTGAACTCCCACTTGGATATCTCATTCCCTGTGCTGCTCAATCCCTGGGATTTTCCTGGACAGTGTTCTGAACCCCACTCTGCCATTCCATTCCATTCATTCCCTGTCCTGCTCAATCCCTAGGATTTTCCTGGCCAATGTTCCCCCTCAATACCTGAACCCCCATTTTGCCATTTCATTCCCTGTGCTGCTCAATCCCTTGGGATTTTCCTGGACAGTGTTCCAAACCCCCACTCTGACCTTTCATTCCCTGTCTTGCACAATCCCTGGGATTTTCCTGGGCAGTGTTCCCCCTCAGTACCTGAACCCCCCTACTCTGCCATTTCATTCCCTGTCCTGCTCAATCCCTGGGATTTGCACTTGGCAGAGGATCCATCCTGGGCCAAATCCTGCCTCCTGTCATCCTTGGGAGCTCATCCATCCTGACCTCCTGGRGGTTGTGCTACAGGAATTGAGAGTGGCCTGAACACTCCTGGTTTCACCCCAAAATGTTCATTCCTGGTTTTCACAGCTGCMGAGAGGAGCAAATCCAGGGAGCAGCCACATGGATGCTCCACAAGGAGGGGAATTCAGTGTGTTATTATTGAAGGGCTCCCTGATTTYGCACTTTTCTGGGAATTTCCCTGCAAAGCCACGGAGCAGCCAGCCAGGAATGTGGGATTTTTGGATTTATTCCTTGCCTTGCTTTGTCTCCAAAGCCAGGGAAGCGACGTGTTGGATGCTCCAGCTGGCTTGGACTGTGCAAGCCAAGGAGGCAGCGGCTAAACCAGGGACACCCAAACAGCCACCGAGCCCAAACCCAGGCTGGGATTGCCTCCCTGATTGGAATTTTAAGGAAGATACACACACAGACCCATTGTATCTACAATTAAAACCCACAAACAAACCCCATCATGAGCATTCCGGCCCCTCTCCCCACCCAAGCAGCTGCAGCAGGTCCTTCCCATCAGGATAGGGGTCACCAAACCTTGTTTTCTTTTCTTCTCCTTCATTTTTTTCCCCCCAAGATTTGACCTTCAGAAGGCAATTCCTGGGCAACCCTCACAATGAGTGCCTCCCCCCATCCCTGTTAAGTGCTGGGGAAAGCTATCAGGCAAAGAAAATTGATTCCCTTTCAGAGGCAGAACCAGAGGCGGCGAGGGATTTGATTTCCCTGGAAGGTTATTATATTCAATGCTAACATTATTTAAAGGCTTTTCAATGGAGCTCTACTCCACAACACCTCATTATGGAGCAAAATCAGCCTAATGATTGCGCTCTGCCAAAGCTGGGGGGATCTCACTCCTGCTGGAGATGCTCTCYGCCTGGGAATGAGGTGCATCCATCACAGCAGCCTGGACAGGATGGGAAGAGGAAGGAGAGCAGCCCTGTGCAATAATTGTTAGAATTCCTGGCTGCAGAGCTGTGACTTTTCCGTTCAAACGCGTGGGATTTTGCGTTTTCCGAGCGCCTCGCAGAGTTCCATCCATTAAACASGAGCTCAGGGCTGGGTCTGTTTGGACTGGCTGTTTCCTCTCCATAAGGAATCCGTCAGGAGATTCAAATAATCGGGAATGYGGTCATTTATTTCCACGTTGCTTCACTAAGTGTGTGAACAGCACTTATCACCCCCTCACACACCTGCAGCGCCCGGCACATTTGCATTTGTGGAACTAAACACATTTCTGCAAGGGAATTAAGTAACATGGACTTTTTCTCAGGTTTAGCCAGCAAAGCTCTCCCAATGTTTTTTTTCCCCCTCTCTGAAAAGGTCTTCCAATAAATGAAATGACTCTGGGGTTTATAAAAAGTGTTGGCTGGGAGGGTTTGTGTTTTCAGTGAAAACTCCAAATTGTAGAATCACGGAATGGTTTAGGGTGGAAGAAACCTCAAAGCCCATCCAATTCCACCCCTGCCATGGGCAGGAGCATCTTCCACTATCCCAGGYTGTCTAAGCTCTGTCCAACCCAGCCTTGGACACTTCCAGGGATGAGGCAGCCACAGCAGTGGTAGGCAGGTTGAAAAAACKTGTTGCCTACTCAAAAAATAACATTAAATACATTTTTATAGTGAAAAGCTTTGGTTTAATAGATGGATTTTCTCATGAAGGGAAAGATTACCAGGTGATATCTCCTGTCTAACAGGAGGGTACTTGGCAGCCTGGCAAGAAATGTTTAAAGTTATCAGAGCTGGGACTTGAAATTCAGCCTGGTACAACTTAAATCAGTCAGACTCAGTTCCAACCTTCCGTAATCTAAAATTTAATACAAACCAGAGCAAATTCCCCAGTGCAGCAGGAATCAGGCACCAGGTCTGGCTCAGCAACCCCAGGCTCGCCCTCTTCCCCCTCCTCCAGCCTTCCTAACTGCTCTGGTTTTCCGAGCTTTTCCCTGCTAATTGAATCCCATTTACCGCAGGCCTGCCTGCATTTACAATGAGCTGGGGGATCATTTCTGCCCAGACGTGGGGACTCGGTGGAGCTGCAACTCGTAACTCAAATGTGCCCCTTGCAAAGAGGGTTTAGAGCCCTCAGAGGAATAAACCCAGCACTCTGTGACCCTGGAAAGTCACCTCCCTGCAGACRCGGAGTGGTGTGGGATCTTTCATCCCCCAGATCCCGAAATCCAGAGCTTTTCCACCCTCCCCAGGCATTGTGGGGCAGAGCTGGCTCTGGTTCTGACGTGTTCCTACAGATAAATTGAGATTTTTAAACTCCTTTTCCCCCAGTTTGCCATTAGAGTGATTAATGGAAGGAGAGGAAAAATGGATAAGGAGAGGAAAAATGGATAAGGAGAGKAGAGCAGCATCCTGCAGCCCACCCCTTCGGCTTGGAGATGGATGAGGTTGGGAAGAGGAGCCAGCAGGCCGCGCTGAAACCCCATCCCAAATCCAGGTTTAATATTTATAGCTGGGACAGCGCACCAGGAGCCTGAATCCCACACAGGGGTTGAATTGCTGGGAGTTTTTCCCACTCTCTGCCTTCACCTCCAGCAGCAGCAGCAATTCCATATGGAAGCATCCCAGCACTTGCCCAGCCAGCAAAGCAATTTGCCAGTCAACAGCTGCATTAACCAGGAAATCCTCCCGGGCAGAATTCCTCCTCGAGCCACAGATCCCTTTACAGAGTTCCCCAGYCCTCCAACAACTGGATTTTAATAACTTTAATGACCCCAATCCTGCGAGCTCAAGCTAAAGATTAACTTTGGAGCTTTTATTGGACTTATTTGGGTGCAGGAGGGTTTGGAGTTGTTTTTCCTGTCAGAGGTTTGGCCCTGGGCTTGCAGTTGGATGCTCAACTCAATTGCCTTAGTTTAACAATTTTTCCTTCAGTTTTCCAACAGTTTCTAAAGTGCAAAGGGGAAGAAAGAGAAACCTGGGGGGTTTATGGGCATTTAAAATTCATGAGGAAGGAGGTACCCTCTGAGGAGCTCAAGTGCGGCTGTAGGAATGGGACAAATCCATTGGAAAAAGTCCAGATTTGGATTTTGGACAAATCCAAATCTCCTTCTGGAATGGTCACCACCGCCCTGCTCCGATGGAGGCGGTGTCTGGGCACCCAGCACTTCCCAAACCTCAGGAGAACCAAGGAGCTGCTGCCAGGTGCCCTCATGCTCGTTAACACCTCCTCATTTGCAAGTCTGGCAGCTGGAGGGGCTGGACCTTCTGCACATGGGACATGTGAGAATTTGGACCCATTGCTGATGGAAGACCCCCAATCCAACCTGATGGAAGACCCAGCCCAGCAGGATGGAAGACAACCAACCCAACATGGTGGAAGACACACAACATGATGGAAGACACCCAATCCAACATCATGGAAGATGCCCAACACAACATGATGGACGCCACGCAATCCAACATGGTGGAAGATGGCCAAAGTGATGGAAGATGCCTGATACAACACAATGGAAGGCGCCCAACTCAAAGCAATGGAAGACACCCAACCCAACATGAGGGAAGACACACAACCTGATGGAAGACACCCAACCCAACGTGATGGAAGATGCCCAACCCGACCATGCTGGCGCAGCCAGCTCAGTGCCAGGATTTTGACCTGGAGAATTTGGGGGCCACAGCCAACCCCGCTGAGCAGGGCAATGTGGGCAGAGGGGTTCCCACCATTGCAGCTGCACTCATGCAAGAGCCTCGCTGCTTCCAGAAGATCTTTTCCTTTCAAGCCTGGGTCCAGTGCCAGAACCTTCTTTAGCCCTACAATGAGAGTTCCAGACTGGTTTGGGTAGAAAGAGACCTTAAATCCATCCCATTCCAGCCCCTGCCATGGGCAGGGACACCTCCCATTAGACCAGGTGGCTCCAAATCTGGTCTGGAACATCTCCAGGGATGGGGCAACCACAACTTGATCTGTCCCACAAATGTTACCATCTCCAGAGGAATTCTACCATGAGGCATCAAAAACAGGGAAAGCAAAAGCAAGCCTGCAAATTCCATCTTTTCTAATGCAAACATGTTGAGTCAGAAGTTAATTAATGAGAAGTTACACGTGAAAACTCCAGAATGAGTCTCCAGCTCTCTGAGTCAGACGCCCACAGGTTGGAGGAGGGAAGGAAGAGGGGGAGAAGGGCTTTGCAAAAGGATGCCCTGAGGAGCAGGACCAGGAATGAGGGGCCATCCACCCGTCACATAATTCCCAAGAAAGAGTTATATAGAGCATGATGAGAGATGTCAGTGCTTAAAAAAAAAAAAAATCCCAAAAAGAAATAAAATGCCAGACGTCTACAAGCAGCAATTTGCCAGAAAAAGCAAAACAGCTGAGGAGGAGTAATCCGAGCCACATTATTTTCTCATTTTCTTCATTAATTTTAAATACCAAAACTTACAGCAAGGCAGGCCCTTAAAAAAAAACAAGGAAAAAAAAAAGTTTAACTCTTTCATTTCTGCGTGAATAAAGCAGCAGAGATTTTTCTAGTGAAGTCTCCCTTCAATCTGAGAGGATGGGAGCAGGGACACAGAGCAGAACTGGCTGCTCAAGAAGAGCATGACAAGGTGCTGAATTTAAGAGTTTCACCCAKCTTAGACCCCATCAGGGGCTCTGGATGGGAAGATTTGGGAAAARCCTCAAAATCCTTGGACAGTTCTGCTTTCCCTTCTCAGGGTGACAAGCAGGGCAAGGCCAGCTCTCCCTCCTGTCACAGATATCAGGACAGATCATCTTCCTGAGCTCTGACACCACAGAGAGGAGTAATCTCCCAAAAAGGGAATTATTCTCAAGCCAACCTGTGAGAAACTCTCCTGTTTGGTTTGAAACTGAACCTGTCCACGTGCTCACCATCCTCCTTCCCTTTTCACTCTCTCCCTCTGGACACAGCCRGAGGTTCAGCCCAGTTTGACCAGTAACAACCTGAATTATGGAGTTTATTCCTAATTCCTGCCAGGTGCTGGGATAGCTGGGCCTGGAGGATTCACCAAGACATGTGTGAAACAAAACATGATCTGTTAGTGGAGACACCTTGGAGCAAAGACAAGGAACACCTGGAGCCCAGTGGAAGCTGTGACCCTGCTGTGACACTGAGGGGCGGCCACCAGGAGCTTTAGAAATACCTCAAAAGCACCAAACCCATCGGRTGCACCAGGTCCTGCCACCCCCAGAGGTCCAGGTCCCTCTCCAGACAAGCACTCAACATCCAGACTTCCAAGTTTAGGGAAAACAATTCCTGAAGTTTTTATGGCCAGGAAGCTGCTTCACTGATGACTTGTAGAGGGATTTCTCTTCCCAGCTTTCAGCCCCAGCTTGCACCTCCTTATCCTGCACTTCTCGTGGTGATGGAGACAAGACCCAAATGTCTCAGACAGCAAAAAAGCTGCTGGTTTTCATCTCCCTGACAAACACAAGCCAGGCTCCAAACTCTTTTCATCCAAATTCTCTTTCCCAAAAAGAATATTTTATTCTTACAATATCACAGTGTTCAAAGTTTGGGTTTTTAGTTCTGAAACCCAAGCTGGAGGTGCTCCAGGTCAGGGGGTTAGGAGAAATCTGGAAAACCCTGCAGCTTCCTGCCCTTCCAGCCTATGGCAATGCTCTGCCTGAAGTCACACGAGTCACCTTTGGGATAAAACTCAGAAATCATCTCCCAGGTAAGAACTGAAGCTTTTGGAGCTCCTGTTTCCACGTGGTTTGATTTGGAAGCGAGGAGAAGCGTGAGCAGCAGGGCCTGGGCCTGCTCCCACAGCAACACCCACTGCTGCCTGCCCTGGCTTTCATCCCAAGTTTCACTTTTCCCCACTGACAAAGCAAAGGATGAGACAAAGCAGGGAAGCAGGATTCCTGTTGGGGATCTGTTTCCATAGAAACACCAAAATTAAGAGGGAGAGGAGCCTTCCAGCACCCCCCAGTGCCCCCAGGCCCGCAGCTCCGGGGCCTGCTCACASCCCAGCTGACAAAACACATTTCCATGGGAATTCCACCGAATTCCTGCCGCCGACCATCCCAGACAGAATTCCACTGCTGGGATTTCACCAGGGAGCAAATGCTCCGTGGGAGCAGCTCCCAAGGGCATTCCTGGGCTGTGATGGGCAGGGGCTGTCCTCACACTCCTGCCTGGGAGCTCTCGGATATATTTAACTGACAAGATGCACAAAAAACCCAGCAAGGAGAACACAGGAGTTATTTGGACAGGATTCACAGGTTTGCAGTATCCAGATGGAACACACAACTCCTCCAAGAACGTGAATATCATGTATTTTTTCCTTCTTTTTTTTTTTTTTTTTTTGGAGCCAAATTAATGTGGGCCACCAGCCAGGCTGTGTCAAGAGGAATGTTCACATAAGGGAAGCAGTCACAGCACGACCCTTTGTCCCAAAAAAACATCACTGCACTTCCCACTCTGCTGGGTTTAGGACAAAGGAGGTTACCAGGCTCCTACCTGGCACCAAAATCCCAGGAATCTGCTGGTCCTGGTGTCCTCCAGTGCTGGCTGGGAGGGAGGGATTTCATCTTCTCCTTTGGATGCCTGGAAATGAAAACATATGTGCCAAAAAAAAAAAGAAAAAAACCAACAAAAAAACCAAACCCTGAAGCATTAATGAAAACTGGATGCTGCTTCTTGTTACTTTCTAAATTTGAGATATAACAGGAACACCGAAAAATGTGCAAAGGAATGTTCTTCCCCCTCCCCTCAACGACAACAAGCTTTTCCCTGGTAGTTTGCAGCACCATCCCTGCTCCATAAAAACACAATAGAATCGCTGGGAGAAACACTAGAAGAGATTGACAGAGTAAAACAAGAACAAAGTATAAACCCAGAAGCATCAAGAGTAAGCCCTTAAGTCTCTCCTTCCTAATCTTCCCAATGATCTCCTCCACTGCTCTGTTTTATTACCTCTCAGAAGGGTTTTAGCTTTAATATAGATTGGAATTACTGGGGAAAGGAAACATTTTAAACATTTAGGCATCCTAACTCTTTCAAGAGAGGCTTCTTAACCTTTAATCCTCCTTCCTCCACCCGCGGGCCACGCAATATGTGGGGCAGAAGGTCAGGGACGTGGACAAAGGCAATAATCTGAGTCTAACCCACGTTTCTGGGACCCAGGCAATCAGCAGTCAGTGCACAGACACACAGCCRGGGCTTTTGCTGCTGCTCAGGGCTGCTGGGCTCAGCTTAAATGCAGGCAGGGTTTAAACCACTGCACAGGCTGAGAGCAGGGCTGGAAGGACCAGAGAGGGGCATGGGCAGCAGGGGGGTGACAAAGCCATCAGATGGTTTGGGTAGAAGCTTAAAAGTCCATTTAAGGGCAGGGACACCTTCCACAGGCTGCTCCAACCTGGCTTTGGACACTTCCAAGGATCCAGGGGCAGCCACAGCTGCTCTGGGCACCTTGTGCCACAGCTGGCACTCTCCTAAGAGTTCATTGTAGCCGTGATATTTTATGAAAAATCCTTTTGTTAGGGTTTTTTTCTCCTGAAAAGGTGGGAAGCCTCAGAGGAAAAGAAAAACAATAATTATCTGCTGCTGTGGAATGCAACAAGTGCATCTTTGATTGGTCCATGTTGGTTGTTCCTAACTAATGGCCAAGCACAGTCTGGCTGTCTCGGACTCTCAGAGTCAAGAGCTTTTGTTATCATCCCATTCCTTTCCTTTCAAGCCTTCTGATGAAATAATTTCTTCTTTTAGTATAGTTTTAATATAATATATATCATAAAATAATAAATCAAGCCTTCTGAAACATGGAATCAGCATTCTCTCTCTTCCCTCATCCTGACTCCCCTGTGAACACCACCACAGTTCAGGGTTGGCCAAGCAGCTCTTTGGATGATCTGAGCTGATTCTTTCCCCCTTTTCCTTGCCCCTGGGGTGTTTTTGGGGTGATCAGTGAGTTATGATCAGCTCTGCCCTGCTGCCCCCAGCCCTGGAGCTCCTTAGGAGCTGCAGCTGTCACAGCCTGGCGAGGGACGTGTGGCCTTGGCTGGGGTGGCTGTCACAGCCCCATCACTGCTGCRCACCCAGGGGTCTCATCTGGCTTTTAGGATCGTTCCTGGCAGCTTGCAAATCAAACAGCAACAGCAAAATCAGCTCCAGATCCCCCCCCCGGGCTGAGCAGCTCCATGAAATCCTTCTCTGCCACCATAAATATTCAGGAGGTGCCCCAGGGAACCGTGCCTTCATTTCCTCTGCCCTGTCGCTGGCAGGGTGACAGCTCTGGAGCCAGGACACTGCCCCAACATCCTCGGGAAGTCTGGAGGGACAGCAATGCTCACAGCAGGCAGTGATGTGCTACAAAAGAGAAGGCACAGCCCACAGCCACCCTGCCTGGCTGACCTTTCCAAGTCTGCTCACTGCAGCAGCTCTACAGAGCCCAGGCTAAGGAGAAATGCCAATTTTTCCACAAGTTCATTCACTCCCAAAAGGCTCCCAAGGGAACAGGGAAATGGCTGCAGCCACTGGTGTAGCCTGAGCCCAAACTAACCAGAAATGCCATTGTTTAAGGAACAGGGAATAGCTGCAGCCACTGGTGTAGCCAGAGCCCAAACCAACCAGAAATGCCAATTTTCCCACAAGTTCATTCACTCCCAAAGGAGCAGGGAAATGGCTGCAGCCACTGGTGTAGCCAGAGCCCAAACGAACCAGAAATGTCAATTTTTAAGGAACAGGGAAAAGGCTGCAGCCACTGGTGTAGCCAGAGCCCAAATCAACCAGAAATGCCAATTTTCCCACAAGTTTATTCACTCCCAAAGGAACAGGGAATAGCTGCAGCCACTGGTGTAGCCTGAGCCCAAACTGGGTCCCCTGAAGGCAGCTTCTCCCTGCTGAAAAAAGTGAGCACGACAGAAAAATAAATTTTTTTAAAGAGATTCAACCCTTCTGCTGCTTTTCCACACCAAACTGATTCACTCAGCTAAACATTCAGCCCTGAGGCTCTCTTCCCTCAAACTGATTCACTCCAAGAGTTGTTTTATTCAGGGCAGAAAGGGCGGGCAGAGCCAGGAGGGTCCTTTTTCCTTTCTGTTCAGGCTTGGCTGGGAGCAGCTGAGCTGGGGATGCTCYCAGGGGATGCTGAGTTTTGGGGGGATGAAATGATGCTTTCACCATCACCTCAGGGCTGAGAAACCTCTCCTGAGCTCTCAGCTCTTCATCCTCAGAGCTGGTGAGGAGCGACTTTGGAGGGAGATGAATAAAGATGTGAATTTGAATATTCAAGTACACAGAGATGTGTTGATGCTGCCTTTTGTTAGACACAGCAGACACTGATTTGTACCTTCTGTCAAAGCTAAAGATTTGGGAGACAGCACAAAATGTTGGGTCTGCTGTGTGGAGTTGAAAAAAAAAAAAMCCTAAAAATTCAAGAAAATYGTGTGCACATTGCTGCATCTCTGGGTTTTTGTGGTTCATCCACAAGTTGGAAGGAACTATTAATTCAATTCCAGCTAAATGATCCTGGGGCTGTCAAAGTCGTGCATCAGTCTGGGAGGTAAGTGACATTTAAAATTCAAAAAAAAATTCAGCAGGGAATCGGCAAAATGGACCAGGAATGATCCCATTTCTCCTGATCAGTATTTATTTATCCCAGAGGAAAATTCTGATTTATCCCACAGATTAACCCCTCTGATTTAGTGGTTTGGGAGGCCCTGACAACTAAAAATGCAAACAAGGTGCGCCAAACAAGCTTTTGGCTGCTCTTTGCAGGCTGAAATCTGACGTGCAGGATGGGAACCCAGAGCATTTCATGGCTCCATCACTCAGACAGGGAATCTCAGCAAACTTCTCTCTCCCTTTGATCATCTCACAGGTCTCATCTGTTCCTATCAGAAGTTTTGAAGAGGAATGTCTGATGTTTCCTTCTGAAGTCGATGTGAGAAAGTGAAGAGCCTTTATTTTAAGGTACCTTCAGAAAGGAGGAGGTTGACACATGCAAAATGGAGTTTTCACTCCTTTGTTTGAGTCATTCCAGCACACGCAAAAAAGAATCTRTCAGTGACAAGTCAGGAGGTTGKTTGTTATTCTTGAACTGGTGAAAAWGAGAATATTAAACCCACCAGGAACGTGTTCTGAAAATTCCACTGTTCCTTACTCTTCCTGAAGTGTTGTGCCATGGAAGGAGGTAAATCAGCAAAAAAGCAAATTAGGAAGAAGAGTTTGGGGACAGAATTAGGCAACAGCACCTAACCAGGTTTGCCAGAAGAAGGGTTTTGTTCTCCACAGTAAAAATGCTCTCGARTTAAGAGGTTTAATTTTAAATTTCTGACAGAGCAAAATGCAGCCATTGGAATARTTATTTACCTCCTGACTCTACAGCAATAATTTTAACCCCAGGTACCAAATCAATGCTGGAAAGTCCAGACAGGGAGTTCACACCTGGATTTTGCCTCCCTCAGTGGCTCAGAGGGGGAAATATCTGGGGATTCCTAATATGTAACACCTCCCAATGGGAATTTTTATCCCAGTTTTCACTAAAGGCATTGGAAAGTGTTCCACAAACTTTATTGAGCTCTGGATGTGGGTAAGGAGAATCCTGAAGAGGCTTTGCAAGAAGATTTTCTGGACAGTGTCCTGAAATTCTGGGGCTTCTGACCTCCCTTTTCACAGAGCTGAGTTAAGATTTGCTCCTAAAACATGGGGCAAAAGTGGAATATWCAGGGATTTTCAGCATCCATGGCATGGCAGCATGCTGCACAATTTGGTTCCAGATCTGGGAATTGATGTGTCAATAATTCAGTGCTGAGGCTGCCATCAAAGCTGGAGGCCAGAAATAGTCTGKATTRAGTTTCATGGGACCTGAATTTGGTGGCAAACCTGGGAGTTGATGGAATTCAAGTGTCAATAATTCAGTGCTGAGGCTGTCACCACAGCTAGAGGACAGAAATAGTCTGGATTGAGTTTAATGTGGCCTAAATTTGGTGTCAAATCTGGAAATTTGTGGAATTCAGGTGTCAATAATTCAGTGCTGAGGCTGTCACCAAAGCTGGAGGCCAGAAATAGTCTGGATTGAGTTTAATGTGGCCTAAATTTGGTGGCAAATCTGGGAATTGATGGAATTTAGGTATCAATAATTTAATGGTGAGGCTGTCACCAAAGCTGAAAAAAGGAAAATCAGAGGGGTTAATCTGTGGGATAAATTCCCTGAAATTTCCAGCCAGGAGGTTTGGTTAAACCCCATAAATTTGGCCAGAAAGGGCCTCCAACTGTCCTGCCTCACACGTCAGGAGAGCCATTTTATCACAACATCCATCAGGCAGCCCAGCTCCTCCGAGTGGGAAGTTGTGGGATTTCTGCTCTCACATTCTGCCAGATGCTGGGCTCTTTCATTCCCTGCCAGACAGGAACAGCCTCATCACTCACAGGCAGCCCACCATGCCATCAACCTCTTTGTGAGACACGCTTCCCGTCCGTGAGCGTCACAAAATACAAAATACGACCCCATCTATTTAAAAAACAACAACAATAAATGAGGAATCTGATGGAATAAGTAGCCCATTRGGCATGGCACTGGGTTTCAGCTGGAATTCTGCCTCCTCAGATTTTCTAACGCTTCCCAGATGGATAAAGATTGACCAAAAATAGAAGCAGCCTGTAAAAAGCTGACTTTGATCCAGTTCTGAGGGGAACCTTTCTCCTCACCTGGCACCCAGCACATCTGGCACCCAGCGCCTGGAATGGCACATTCCAGAGCAGATTCCAGAGGGCTCAGGACCACCAGCACCTGGAGCACTCCAGGCTGCCAAGCCTGGAGTCTGTGCCACCAGCAGATCCCAAGAGACAGCTCCACATCCTCCTGCTCCTCCTGGATCTCYGCATCCAGGAGCTGGGACCTCAGGAAAATGCAGACCTGACACAAACCAGTCCTTTTCCCAGCTCAGCTGCAGTGTGGAYCAAATTCAGGTCCCATGAAACYYAAYCCAGRCTATTTCTGGCCTCAAGCTTTGGTGGCAGCCTCAGCAYTGAATTATTGACACCTAAATTCCACAGATTCCCAGATTTGCCACCAAATTCAGGTCCCATGAAACCTAATCCAGACTATTTCTGGCCTCCAGCTTTGGTGAAAGCCTCAGCACCAACTTATTGACACCTGAATTCCATAAATTTGGAGTGGGACCGGTGGCAAATAGAAATATCTCCCAAAACACCCAACCTGCAATCATTCCCTGCTCCCCATAGGCCGTGTTGGATGTGGCACCATCCCTGAGGTGCTGCTGGAAGGGAGCTGGGGAAAAAGGGAGCTGGGAATCTCCTCACTCACCCCATGTGAGCAGCAGGGAGCAGCTCATGATTCCCAGGAAAAATATTCCTGTTTAATCAAATTATATTTAAAATATTAAATTCTATTAAAATATATTAACATTATTATATTATTATATAATATAATTATACATCATATGTTATATTATATTATATTATATTATATTATATTATATTATATTATATTATATTATATTATATTATATTATATTATATTATATTATATTATATTATATTTTAAATTGTTATATTAACTGATATTAAAAATATTCCTTTTTAAGCAAATGATAAAGCTTTTAAAAGCTGATTTCTCTGTTTTAAACCAAACTGAGGTGAATTAGTGTCTGCCTCCACCTCAGATCCATTTGGATAATCCTGCACCAGGGCTCCTGTTGGAAGGATGTCCTCCCTGGAAATGGCACATCCCAGTTTAGGAAGGTTGGTAAAATTCTCTCTTTGGTGAAAAACTGGGAGATTACAGATCCAGGGTGTGCTGGTAAAGGATTYCCAGTAAACCCCCAGTAAAGCAGAGTCCAAGCCAAGCAGTTTTGTGGGAAAAGGCCTTTTCCTCCCCTGTCCTTTTGGTGGACATTCCAGARGGCAGGGACACGCAGGAGATAAAGGAGGAAATCCCTTTCAGGTTCACAGCAATCYATCCAGGGGGGAATGTCTTGCCAAAAAGAAAACAAATCGTGCAAAGACTTATCTGCTCCCCTAAAAGCCTCTTTTCCCAGTGGTAGCCAGCAAATCTCTGGAAATGCCAGAAGAAAGGGATTGTTCATATAAACACATCCATTTCCAGGGGAAGTTTACTCTTCCTATAGCCAGAGGATGTTTATTTTGTGGAAAAGAGCACATTAAAACCTTTCCTCCCTTCTCCTCCACCCCTGGCACTCAGGGATTCCTCATTCCTCATTCCCCAGGTTTAGCAGGTCAAGGGAAGGGGGGAGCCCCAGCAGAAAACGTGAGGAAAAATAAATACAGGGAATGAAATGGATAAACAAAATAGCTGAGCTGGAGTGTGGAGGCCAAAAATCCCCTGGCAGGGGCAGTGACAGAGCATGGCTGAGAGCTGGGCCACAGGCTGGGATCCCATCCCTCTGCTGCCCTTTGGAATGGGGCTGGAGTGCCAGGGAATGCTCCGTGCCCGATGTGCTTCCAGCAGCTTTTAGAGATGCAAAATCAATGGCAATGATTTGAACTCGGCTTTAACACAGTCCTAATGAAGTTTAATGGGCGCCATTAGGAAAATTGGGAGCACCAGCACAATTCATCATTGCACAGATAAATGGAAAAYGGGAATAAAGAATATCTGGGGTTTTTTTTAGCACTACTTCACCAGCACCTCCTGTATCCAAAGGGAAAACCACCAGGGAAGATTCCTGAAATTTAGGCTATTGTTTCATGTCCCTGCTTGCTGTACTATTGTAACTTGTTCTGCTTTCACACTTGGCAGCTGCAGCCAGCTCTGTTTTCTGCTCTTTCTGTTTCTGCTTTTCCAGCTTTCTGAAAAGCTTCTTACTTTTACTATCTCCCACAGTTCCCAGGGTGGAACTGGGAATAAAACCAGCAAATACCCACGCTAAGGATGAAACCCTGGTTTGGGGTTTCCAGTCCAGTTCCAGGACCTCATCCCAGAGTTTTGAACATTCCAAGGATGGAGTTTGCACAGCTTCTCTGGGTTCCTGGAAGAGCAGAGAGGAAACAGCTGAAAATTCACTTTCTGCTTGTCTTGGGCACCAAAGCAGCGTCTCAGGGGCACCTCTGGCTCCTCTGCTTCCAGAGCAGGGAATCCAGCAGGGAATCTGGGCGTGGAAGGAGAATCCCAGGTGAGRTCTGGAGTTCAGGTTTCAGGCAGGGGGGGCTGGTGGCTGGGAAAGGTCCAAAATTCCTGTCTCAAAGAGAGAGAGAGAAGAATTCTGGAATCATGGAATGGCTTGGTTTGGAAAGGAGCTCAAAGCTCATCCCATCCCAGCCCTGCCATGGCAGGGACACTCCCACTGTCCCAGGCTGCTCCAGCCTGGCCTTGGGCACTGCCAGGGATGCAGGGGCAGCCCCAGCTGCTCTGGCAATCCCAGCCCAGCCAGGAATTCCCARTTCCCAATGTCCCAYCCATCCCTGCCCTCTGGCAGTGGGAGCCATTCCCTGGCTCCTGTCCCTCCATCCCTTGTCCCCAGTCCCTCTCCAGCTCTCCTGGAGCCCCTTCAGGCCCTGCCAGGGGCTCTGAGCTCTGCCTGGAGCCTTCCCTTCTCCAGGGGAACATTCCCAGCTCTCCCAGCCTTTCCCTCTGATCATCACCATGGTCTCCTCTGGACTCTCCAGMAGCTCCAGGTCCTTTCCATGCTGGAGATCCCTGAGAAAAAAGGAGATCCCTGAGATCCCTGAGGAAAAAGATCATCTCAGTAACAGCAGGAAAGAACAACAAGACCGGGACATGAACTTCAGCGTTCAGCTCCAGGTTCTGGACACTGAGGAGTTTCCCTGAACTGAAGGCACGAGGAKTTTTCCAAAAAGGCTTTCCAAGCAGGAATTAGGAAATCCTGTCGTGTGCATTTCTTCCTCTCCCTCAAACTGAGAGCAGCAATCTCCRAGGGAAGAATTTAATCAAAGCCAGCTGCTAATTACTTTCCTGACACCAGGGGAGAAGGATGTYGGCATCCAAAAGATCTGGAAGATTTTTCCTTATTAATATTTGATAAATCTGTAATTGGATCGTTTGATTCCGCAGTCTCCTTTGAATAGGAACTTTATTGAAATGAATCTTTATTAATTCAAGCCACAAACTTGAGGGGCTGATAACTCAAGGATTGATTGGAGTATCTGGAAGTGGCAGCCCTGGCGAGGAGATRAATTGGGATTGCCTAAGGACAAGTCAATACAGGCTGGATTTAATCCACAGTGCTTCCTATTAGAGGGCAGAAATTACATTCTGTAAAGAGTTAAAGTTAAATTTCTCTGATTTCTCATCTTTTTTTTTTTTGCTGAAGTTCAGAGATTCCACATGAATATTTAATTCAAAAGCAAATGAGAATTAAGTGTGCTAACATTGAATTCATAAAAGGGTTGAGTGGCATCCAATARTGAGCAAATGTGCCCATGAAAAAGTCCAAAAATCAAAATTGCAACATTAGAGCTACTTAATACATCACATTGTTTAGGAACTGATATCACAATTTCCTCCTGATCCTGATAAAATAAAGCCAAGACTTTATTAAATGCAGTAAGAACATTGTAAGGCTGRATATTATTACCCTGGCCACAAACCCAATGTCCTGCTCTGATTTTGAACTATGGAAGCCTCTGGCACTGGTTTATGTTAATAAATTTCTGCTAATAAACCAGTGACAAAGCAAAATAAATGTCCAGAAACCTCTGGTTTAGAAGGAAAATAAATTCAAGGCCTTGTGCAAAGTCACTGAGGGATGGGAACGCCCAAACTTTTATTTGRGAGAGATTAAAATTCCTTTTTCTTCACCAGCAACGCTGCTTGGAACAGAAAATGAAGAAATGGCAAAAAATGAGAAAGAAAACTTTAATCCTTGGGGCGGTGACCATTCCCCGGGGAGCCTGTCCAGCGCTCTTCCATTAAAAAACCAACAGGGAGGGAAGCCATTGAAGCAGGTTTTAAATATTTTTATTATTATTTTKTAAAGTTACTTGAGGTATCTCCCTTAAAGTCACAGTTTTCTGGCAGAAGCACCACTCATGCTCCCCATTCCCAGCGAACACCCGGTTTTGCGCTTTTCCTTAGAGGAAACCCCCTTTCCTCCTTTTAATTCCCTTCAACAAAAGCCTTTTGCCCTTTTTCTCCCCATTTTCCCCTTTTCCTCCCCATTTTCCCCTTYYTGGATCCCCRGCAAYGATGAGGGCGATGMGGGCGGCTGACGCTCCSTGACTGCCCCCTGGTGCCCCGCACGGGAACAGCGCCCACGGCCGCCCCTCTCCGCCCCTCACACGGGGCAACACCGCTTTGGGAGCACCGAGGGGACACCCCAGCGCCGCCACCACCGATCCCGGCCCCGCCACGACCGATCCCGGCCCCGCCACGACCGATCCCGGCCCCGCCGCTCCCACGGGAACCTCCCCTACCCCGCCGGCCCCGCCGCCATCACCGCCTCCCCCTCACGGCCTCCACCGCCCCTCCCGCAGCCCTGAGCAACAGAACGCCGAGCGGCGGATTCCGCGCACTGCCGCGCCGCGCCCATCGAGGTGTCGGCAGATCGGCTGGCTCATCCTGGGGGCGCGCGGCGGGGGCGGGTGGGCGCCGCCATTTTGCAGGAAGAGGTGAGGGGAGCCGAGGGCTCCTTTGCTTTTCCTCTTTTCCCGCTTCCTTCTCCCTTTTCCCGTTTCCTTCTCCCAYATTCCCGTTTCCTGCTTCATTCCCRTCAGCTGYTGCTGCCTTTCCGCCGCAGTGCCGCTCCTGGGACGCGGGGAGGCCGTGCGGGGTGTGAGGGGGCTCCGGGGCTGGGGAGTTCATCGCTTTCTTTTCCCTTTCCTCTTCTCTTTCCTCTTCCCTTCCTTTTCCTCGTCCCTCTCTGTTCTCTGCCCTCTTCCCTTCTCTTTTGCAGGGGTGTCCGGGCCTGTCAGCGCGGGGAGAGCAGCGTCTGCCATGGCCAATGTGAGTGAGTGACGCCCGGCCTTGCGGATATCCCGGGAACGGCGGAATTGAGGATTAAATGCAATTACAAACAGGTTTGGGTGGGGGAAAAAAAACCCTTAAAAAAAAAAAAATCCTTTAATTCCGACTCCGTGCCGTGGGAAGGGACAACTTCCAATGTGCTTCAAGGCTCGGACGCTTGTTCAGAGGCAGCCACAGAACCTCACGCCCTCCGAGGGAAGAATTTCTCCCTAAAATCCCAATCCAGCCTCCTCCGGTTTARATATCCCAGGAATAATAACGAAATGAAGGATTAAATCAATTTTTTTTCTGTGCTTTTTCTGTCATCCTGGGCTCAGGCGCGTGTTTTGGAGCGCTCAGCTGATTTGAGGCTGGAGCATAAAACACCTTTTATTGATTGTTTTTATTGCTCCCGCCGTGGGGACATGAATAATTCATTTATTCCCTCGCTGGTGGTTCTCGTGTAATGCCAGGTGTGTAAATATTTGCATGAGTGAGCTGTAATTAGTGACATCTCCGTGTTCAGTGAGGCTGATAATAAGGAAAAATTTTCTTTTCTGCTAATTATATGTTGGCTGTAATTGTTTACATCTGTTTATAACATCATCATCATCATCATCATCATGCAGAAATTGATTTTAATAGCGATTTGACATGATAAAGAAAAAAGATTTGAGTGGAATCAGATTTTTGTTGTGTTACAGGAACCTTTTAAAGCTGTTTTAGAAGGAGACAGCTCCAGGTTTGAACTGTAAATAATTGATTTAAGTCATAAATTAAATGTGTCTTAAAGCATTTGRGTTTTTATAATTTGGTAGAAGTTATTTTATATTTACACAGAAGTGCTGGATGAAAAACYGCCTTAGGTCCTGGTGCTTTAAATACAATTTTTATATTAAGCATCCAAATAGCAACATTTATTCTCTTCTTTTAAAAGTAAATTACTTCTGAAAGTGCYTCTTTTGATGTAAAATTGCATCAATTTTTATACAATGAAAGCTGCAGCGCTTGAGGAAAATCCTTTTATGTTATTTTCTCAAAAGAGTTGTTATTCCTCACCTGAAAAGTTGAATTTTCCAAAAAACACCCACCCTGTGGCAGGTGGGATTTGTGTTTTCCAGGAGATAACCATGGAGACAACCCCTATCCATAACTTAATTTAAATTTTAAATTTTCAGGGCTTTTTCCTCACGTGAGAGGCCTTTAATCAGCACTAAAACCACTTTAAGGCTTTTTCTTTGCTTGGAACAGCAAAATATCAAAAAAATATTTCTACAACATGATGTTACAGCTGGCCATAATTCAAATTTTAATATAATTACTGAGGGAGGATTTTTCACAGAGCTGTGTTTAAATGAAATTATTCTTTGATTTTATTATGAAATTATTATTTTAATTTGTTTTTTCTCTCCTCAGGTGCTCTGTAACAGAGCAAGATTGGTCACCTACCTGCCAGGCTTTTATTCCTTGCTCAGAAGAGTTGGGAATGCCAAGGCTTTTTCCACTGCAGGATCCTCTGGCTCAGATGAGCCTCACGTGGCTGCTGCACCTCCTGATTTATGTAAGGAAAAATACATTTATTCCCTGGAAATCCCAATTTGCAACTGGGATTCTTGGCTTGGTAGAAGAGAAAAATCAAATTTATGAAGAAAAAGCAAATTTAAGTAGAAAAAGCACATTTAGAAAAAGGAAAAAGCAAATTTATTCCCTTGAAATCTGAATTTGACTTGATAGAAAAGAAAAGCAAATGTAAGAAGAAAAAGCAAATTCATTCCCTTGAAATCCCAATTTGGACGTGGGATTTTTGACTTGGTAGAAAAGCAAATTTAAGAAGAAAAAAACACATTTAATAAAAAAAAGAAAAAGTAAATTTATTCCCTTGAAATCCCAGTTTTGGAGTGGGATTTTTGTCTGGTGCATTGCTGATGTTTGTGATCAGATCCTCGTGTGGCAGAGGGCTTTTCCCTTGGATTTCCCTGCTGGTTTTRGGGTTTCCTGGCCCTTTTTGGGGTTTCCATGACCTGTTTTGGGATTTCCTGGCCATTTTGGGGATTTTCCCGGCCGGTTTTTGGGGCTTTCCTGACCGGTTTTGGGGTTTCCCTGCCGCTTTTGGGGTTTCCTGGCTACTTTTGGGATTTCCTGACCATTTTCACGATTCCCTGGCTGGTTTTGGGATTTCCCTGCTGGTTTTTGGGTTCTCCTGACTACTTTTGGGTTTCTCGGCCGTTTTTGGGTTTCCCTGCTCTCTTTGGGATTTCCTGACCATTTTGGGGGATTTCCCTGGCCATCTTTGGGATTTCCTGGCTGTTTTTTGGGTTTCTCTGCTGGTTTTGGGATTTCCCAACTGGTTTTTGGGGTTTC
>JACDOX010000713.1:0-14239 GCA_014549065.1 Cardinalis cardinalis
CTCAGGCCTTGGCAGGGGCTGCCCAGGGAGCTCTGCAGTGCCCATCCCTGCAGGTGTCCCCTGCAGGTGGCACTGAGTGCTCTGGGCTGGGCACAAGGTGCCCATGGGCACAGCTGGCACTCCATGGGCTGGCAGGGCTGTGCCAGCCCCAGGGATCCTGGGATTCCGTGTTTCATTTATTAAAATCAGAATTAAACATTTTATAAATGCCTGTTTGAACATGTTCTCAAATTTAGCCTTGTCTCCCTGTCCTCAGTTTTGGGTAATTCCAGGCCAGGTTCARTATTCAGTGAGATTCAGATCAATTCCATGACTGGCAGAGAATGTCTGGGGTCTGGGGAGGTGTCACACAGACAGTGCTTGGATAAGATCATKRCACAAAGGAGGGAAACAAGCAATGMCAACACATCATTCAGTGAGGGAACRRGCAGAAATGRAGATGGGAGGTGTGGTGGCTGCATTTCCCTCTCTCACCTTTGTGCCTGGTTCTGTTTTGTTTTCCCTGCCCCTGTCTGTGCTCCAGGAGTCCCAGCAGATGCTGGGCAGGCTGATTCCAGAGAAGCAGCTGCTCAATGATCAGCTCAAGCAGGTCCAGCAGAACAGTTTGCACAGTGAGTAGATTTTGGGGCATGCCTGAGCTGGGCCAGGGCACATTCCCTCACTGGGGTGTCCCCTGGAATTGCTCTCTGTGTGTTGCAAGATGGGAAAATGTTGCTTTCTGTGACCTAAACAGAAGGAAATACTGACTTGACCATGTGTTCCAAACCAGGGGATTCCCTGCTCACCATCAAAAGAGCCTTGGAAGCCAAGGAACTGGCACGGCAGCAGCTCCGGGAGCAGCTGGATGAGGTGGAGAAGGAAACCAGATCTAAACTGCAGGAAATTGATATTTTCAATAATCAGCTGAAGGTAACCCAGGGCTCCTTAAGCCTTTCTSAATGCTCAGTTAATTCTTTTCTAACCTGACTGTGGGGGGAAAAATGAACTGAAATTACTAAGAATGTCAGTTTGGGGAGCATTCTCAACCTGTCTGTTGAGGATTTGATTTAATTTGTATTTTATTTAAGAAAATGCTGCTCAGCTTTCAAACTCAGGGTTTGACTCAATTTAATCTGCAGAGTCTCTTCAGGAGGAGATTTGAGCCCTGATTCTGAGTGTGTGATTGCCAAAATGAAATTACCAATTTCTGTGCTTTTCATCCAGGAAGGGCAGGACAAGGTCAGCACATCTGCTGGAATCAGGAGTTCAAATTGAAATCTTGAATAAAAGAGACTTGATTTTCTGCTGCCACCCAGAATTGTTATCTGCTGTCTGTGTGCTCCTGCTTGTCCCTGCGTGTAGCTGCCTGTGGTTTGTGGTTTCATGCTTTACTGCTCAGTCTTTGTTAAAAGTGTGATTTATTTTTCTGTGTATTTCTGCACTGGCRATGTCAGGGTTCTGCAGAGAGAAGTTGGAAATCAGTCTGGAGTTACAAACTTGTAATAGCATTCATTTTTTTCATAAAATATTCCATTGTTCAAGTACTTTATCTGCTAATTCCACTGGTGGGTTCTCCTGAAAGCTGACTAAAAATGCTCAATTTCCTGTCACAAATTGTGCTGCAAATACTCAGCAGGAAAATCACTGTGACAGTGACATTAATGAGTTGTTATGAAAGTTGATCAACTGGGATTAAATAAAACAATTTAGGATGGAAGGTGGGGTTGAATTTTGGCAACAAATATCTTGTTTCAATTGGAGTTAYTAATAATTATAGGAAAAATTAAAAGTGAGGCCCTGTTTAAGGCTCATTTGAAGATGACTCTCCAGTCTGAGACAGGGAGGATGGAAGGGGAGAATCTCTGCAGAGTCAGACACAGGACAAACAAAATGGACACAATTTATATTTAAAAGAAAATAGAATTGTCTAATCCTTGCTTAATTAATCCTTGATGTTTAAAACTTGCTTAGTTTTTCTTCATATGTGGTTTTTGGATACATCTTAGCGTGTTGTGCTTCTTGGGTATTTTTTTTTTTAATGGAGTCCTTTAAAAGTGATAAATTGAACCAAAGGATATTAATTCTAAAATTAGTACCTGTGTGTGGTTTGATCTTAAATTACCTAAACATAAATGGGAAAGGGGTGAACAGTCTTGGTATTGTGACAGCAGCAAAAAAAAAMCCCAAACCAACAAACCAGTCCCCCAAGACTCCATCTTTTAAATACTGAAGGATTGCACTGCACAGATAACAAGGTGATGGTAATAATAATTGAAATCTCCCATTAAGCACAGATTTATCAGCATGTGCCAGGAATCCAGGAATGCCTTGACTAAAGGTAAATGATTTTGCATTTAACAGGAAAAGTGGTTTCAATCAATTGATGAGGAGTTGTGGAGACGCTTCTTAGGGAAGGGCAGAGTGTGGGGCTCACCTGCCAGGAGGAGCAGATCAGGAGGAGCTGTCTGTGGGTGTTTCTGCTTTGCTGAGCTTCTTGGGCTTCCTTGGAAGGGCTGGATTTGGAGGGGCACTCACAGAATCCCAGAATTGTCAGGGTGGGAAGGGACCTTCAGGATCACCCCAAACCCTGTCCCCAAGTGCCACATCCAGACTCCTCTGGGCCTCCTGCAGGGATGGGCACTGCAGAGCTCCCTGGGCAGCCCCTGCCAAGGCCTGAGCTCCCTTTGCATGGGCAAATTGCTGCTGCTGGCCCAGCTGAGCCTGCCCTGGCCCAGCCTGAGGCCGTTCCCTCTGCTCCTGTCCCTGTGCCCTGGGAGCAGAGCCCGACCCCCCCGGCTGTGCCCTCCTGGCAGGGACTTGTGCAGAGCCACAAGGGCCCCCTGAGCCTCCTTTGCTCCAGCCTCAGCCCCTTCCCAGCTCCTCAGGGATTCTCCAGCCCCTTCCCAGCCCCTCAGGGATTCTCCAGCCCCTTCCCAGCTCCCTTCCCTGCCCTGGACATGCTCCAGCCCCAGCTGTACTATGGAGCTGAACAGTGGGAGCTGAATTCAGAGACTTCTCCCTTTTGTAGTTTCTCAAGATGTGCAAGGCATATTTTGGTGGGCCTGGAGGATTTTATAAGTGAATTTAAAACCCTAAAAAGGCACATGGATTTTTGTGGGCTCAGCATGGAAGGTATAGAGAAACCACTCAGAAGCTGCTGAGTGCAGCAGTGATTCCATGGCTGTTGTTCTTCATAGAACCATGGAATGTCCTGAGTGGAGGGACCCCCAGGGATCCCCAGTGCCAGCCCTGCCCTGCCCAGACCCAGCAAGCCCAGCCTGGGCATCCCTGGCAGCTCCTGGAGCTGGGGCAGCCTCGGGGCCGTGCCCATTCCCTGGGCAGCCTGGGCAGTGCCAGCAGCCTCTGGGGGATTTCGTGCCCAAGGCCAGTGAAAGCTTTCCTGGAATCCTGGATTTACTGGGATTTGTGTGAAGTGGGAGTTCTCCACCCACAGAGAACACACTTAGGTGATCACATCACTCCAAACCAGGTCCTTATGAGCTCCCATAATTCTCACATACAATTACCTAAAAAAATCAAAATTCTGTGACAACTTTTAGGAACCACCACTGGAAAAATGACTGACATTGACAATAGGTAGAAATTGGCTTGTAAATAATAATAAATAGTAATTTCCCTAAATAGCAGAAGAAGTTGTTGAGTTCTCAGTTCCTGGCTGTGTCCTGTGGTGCCATCTGTGTGATTATCCATTATCCAGGCAGCTGGATAATGCTCCCAGTGAAATGGGACATTTTTCAAATTGGGTCTCAACAATTCCACCACATCTGAGCTCTAAATATGATAAAGGTTTCTTGTAAATTAAGGGATAATAGGTCAAGATGAGAAAGATGGAACTCTTCCTTTTTAAAATACTTTTTATCAAACAAATAAATTACAAACTCTGGATTTAATCAAGGTAATTTAGTTTACCAGGCAACTTTTCCAAACCACAGCAGTTTACAGGACACTCTGGATTTGTCTCCATGTTTTTRTGTTCTGTAATAAGTGAATACTTCATACAAGTGTTAAACTACATCATCTTTGCTGTGTGTCTTAATACCATAGGAGTGGTTAGGGAGATAAATAAGATTTTTTTTTCCTGCTGAATCTTTTTGTCATTTCTCCAAAATAGCTGATTTCAATTCCTTCTGATGAGTCCTTTGGAGTGGGAAATATTCATAGAATTTGGTGCATTTCCACCAACAGCTTTCAGGCTTGGAAGATGTTATTAATATTTCAAATCAGGTCATTTGAATTGTAGTATTGGATATGTTGAGGTAGAGCCACTTGGTTTCAGGAGATTGCTGGAGCTTGTTTGGCTGCTCAGGTATCCTTTCAAATGGGATTTGGGGCAGTTTTTGATACAAGATAACCCCTGGTGGATTGGGCTGTGTTTGCCTATAAAGTGACTGAGTTTGTCACAAGGTTGAAAGTTTGGTCACTTCTTTGTGTCTTAGGATTGGAGGAGTGAAACTCCTGTGCACTTCAAAAATCTCAGCCTAGAGGTCCAATAATTGCYATTGATGCAGATACCAATGAAATGGAGCTGGTCACTTGTTTATTTTGTGATCATRGAGTGGGCTGGGCTGGAATGACCTTAAATCCCACCCAGTGCCAGCCCTGCCATGGCAGGGACACCTCCACTGTGCCAGGCTGCTCCCAGTGCCCAGCCTGGCCTTGGGCACTGCCAGGGATGCAGGGGCAGCCCCAGCTGCTGGGGCACCCTGTGCCAGGGCTGCCCACCCTCAGGATACAGAATTCCTGCCCAGCATCCCTGGATCTGAACTGACCCTCCTAGCTCCAAGCACCTAATGCCCCTTTCCTGCCCCTTTCCTGCAACATGGAAGAATSCAGAATTTCTTGCTGCTGCCCCTGCCCAGAAGCACACAAGGGCTGAGTTTGTGTTTGTGACATGGTTGTGCTGAGAATTCTTTCCCAATGCCTGGCAGAAGCAGAGGCCCCCAGTGGGCTGAGCTGTCCCAGTGCTGTCCGTGTGTCCTGTGGCTGTCAGTGCTGTGTGTCAGTGTCAGCAGGGCACTCCTGCTCCCAACCCTCTTTACATCTCAGCATTTCTTTCTTCCAGTCAGTGGCAGTGGAAGAGGCAATGCTGCAGTGCCTGGCTCTCCTCCTGGGCTGCATCCAGCACTTACACTCCTTCCCCAAGGTCTCCATGGCCTGCTCAGGCAGGACCCAGCTCTCTCTGAGCCTCCTCCAGTTATGTGCTTCACTTTCCCTAAGCAGATGAGTGTGCAGTGTTTCACTGAGTCAGTGTTTGCCAGGGGGTGCCAGCACCAAACCAAAACCAGACATCAGGTTTTTATCTAATCCTTATGCCTGCCTGAGGGGTGTGCCTTGAATTGCAGCTTGGGCACAGTCGTAGTGAGTTATTTTTGTCTTTTGTTCATCTGGAACTTCAATATTTTAAGTAAATTGCCTGTTTTGGTCATGATGTACAGAATTTTTAAAAAGCAAAACACTTGGATGGGAAGTATCCCTGCACATCACTGTAATCTGTGATTCCAGGTAGGAGAGGAGTGGCAGCTCCCTTCCTTTGCCCAACACCCCCAGGATGGGGTGAAGGGAGGGATTGGCTGCCAAGGCCAAAGCAGAGGCTTWGGGAGCTGGGAATGGGCAGGAAAGGGTTACTCTGGAAAAGCTTCAGGGAGCACAGAGCTGCAGGGTCCTTTCCTCTGGGAGTAAATGCTCTGCTTGTCTCAGGGGGAGGAGATCTGATGGAAACCTTGGATTGTAATCCCTGAGCATCCCAAATCCTGTTGTCTTTCTGTCAAAAAGGCACAATCTGGGCCAAAACAACTCCACTTCTTCCATGAAGGTTTTTGTAGCAAATGACTTGGCTGTAAATAGTGAATATTGAAATGACTTGGCTGTGTATAGTGAATATTGAAATGCTGCARTTCCTGTTCAATAATACCAATGTGGCTGTTGTAACACCTCAGACCCTCCTTGTTGCTCTGTTTGGATTTAAGTGCCAGGATAACAATTGCTCTGCTTTTAAGGTAAGGCATTCCTGGTCCAGGAATGAGCAAAGCCTTGGGCTGCTCTGGTGGTGTTCACAGGGGTCTCAGGAGGAGGGAAGAGATGAGAATCTTGACTCCATGTTTCAGAAGGCTGATTTATTACTTTGGGATAGATATTATATTAAAATGATGTATTAAAACTGTAGAAGAAAGGATTTCATCAGAAGGCTTGAAAGGAATAGAAAGGAATGATAATAAAATCCTGTGACTGACCAGAGAGTCCCAGACAGCTGGGCTGTGATTGGCCATGAATTAGAAACAACCACATGGGCCAATCCCAGCTGCACCTGTTGCATCCCACAGCAGCAGATAACCATTGGTTACAGTTTGTTCCTGAGGCCTCTCAGCTTCTCAGGAGGACAAATCCCAAGGCAAGGATTTTTCATAAAGGATGTCTGTGCCAGGGTGCCCTTGGAATTGCAGCACGGGAGGGGAATGCCCAGCTGGGAGCTGTGTCTGTGCAGGGTGAGGGTAGAGTGTGCTCAGCATCCACATGGAAGTGTCCTGCCTGTTGAGGTGTCAGCAGAGTTTTGTTCAGCTGTGAGAGATGCTGACTCTTCCTCCCCCATCCTCCCACTGGCAAAGTTGCCCAGCACATCTGTGTTTCCTCCTGGCTGGCCCAAAAGGGATGTGTGTGGGATTCTTTCATCTCCAAAAATGCCCATCCAGTGCCAGCACTATGAGCTAGGTGTGGTTTCCTTAACACACAGTCCTGACACAGAAAAACCCTTTCACAGACCACTGACCCAGCACATCAGCTTGGCTGGGAGGGAATGGTGTGTTAAAATGTCTGTGGAAAACTTAAATAATTCTTAAAATGTCTCGCTAATTCCAACTTCCCTGGGAACTGGGTCTCTCTTTAATGATGCTGAGCTCAGTTTTCACTGAATTAAAAATTGAGGAGCATTAGTGAAATAAAATTGAGACCTGGGCCACAAGGATCAGCTTCCCTTTTGAAGCTTTCACCCCTGTATCCAGTGGGTTTGAATCACTTCCATTTCTTTTTTTGTTTCTTATGCAATTTTCTCATTTGGGTCAGTGCATGAGCAATGAAAACTTCCTGTGGTTTGTAGATTGTGAATTTCTGAAAAACCATCCAAATACTTCCAGGATTAACTGTTTCAGTGTTACCTGTACCATATTTTCATTATAAGATACCAATTTTTGAAGTGAACTATTTTCAATGAAAATCCTCAGTGGTCATAGGTAAATTTTCCCTTTTTCCACTGTAATGCTGAGGAGTTCAGATGCAAAATTCCAGGTCATGCAAAGAAATTCCAGATAAAAGTTGGATTTGTGTTAATAGGTGTTAATGCAGAGAACAAATCTTGAGGAAAATATTATGGTATTATAATTATTATTTATATTTAATTTTTTCAGGCAATTGAAGAAAAGCTGACTTATATATGAATGAATACTCTCTGTACCATGAYTCATCCCAAAGACATTCCTTAAGGATTTCAGTCTCCTGTGTATAAACCAGCCCTGAAGGTTTTTCAGTAAATCAGCATTAATTGGCAAATGCAACTGATTAACAGTTGCTGTTGTGAGAGCTCAGAGGGCAGATTTGTGTATGGAATTCAATAAATGGATTCCATAAACCAACAAACAAAACAGAAGCGACTGTTCAGATTAAGCTTTGTCCATTTTTCAGAGTCCCATTTAAAGGATTTCTGGTTTCCTCACCCTTTAATAGATAAAAATAGGAAATCAGTAGGTGGTTTATAGACCCTGGGAATGAACCTGAATTATCTGCATTTGTAGGAGTGTGACTGTGAGAGATCCCCAGCCACTGCCAGGTGTTGTCCCCTCACAGGGAACTCTTTGGGGCCATCAGTTCTGATTCACAGAGTGGATTTTTACACCTGTTTGTCTTTTTTTAATCCAGGAGCTGAGAGAAATCCATAACAAACAGCAACTCCAGAAGCAGAAGAGCTTGGAAGCTGAGAAGTTGAAACAGAAGGAGCAGGAAAGGAAGACAGTGGAGCTGGAAAAGCAAAAAGAAGCTCAGAGGTAACAAACTGCTTTAGTGGAGCCCTAAATGTAACACCTCCCCKGGCACTCCTGGAAAATACTCCTGGTTCCTGTCTGCCCAAACCTTCCAGGGATGCAGATGAGGTTTGTGCCCTCTAGTGCCACCCTCTAATGTTGGGAAGTGGATTGGTTGGCCAGCAGCAGCAATTTGCCCATGCAAAGGGAGCTCAGGCCTTGGCAGGGGCTGCCCAGGGAGCTCTGCAGTGCCCATCCCTGCAGGTGTCCCCTGCAGGTGGCACTGAGTGCTCTGGGCTGGGCACAGCTGGCACTCCATGGGCTGGCAGGGCTGTGCCAGCCCCGGGGATTTGGGGATTCCATGAATTATTTTTTCCTCCCACTGTTTTTGATCAGGAATTGACAYTGTCCTTGGACAGGGTCTGTTCTGTGCAGCACACCCAGGGTGTGAGGAGCAGCTGCTTCTCAGGCTTTTGGCTCTGATTCTGAAGGGATTCCAGGGCTGGAATAGCCATGGAGCAGACTGGAGCACGCTGGGCATCCTTCAGATCATTTCTTGGTGTCCTGTCCTCTGGTGGAGGGGAAGGACTTCTTAACTCTGGCATTTGGGAATGGGAAATATTCCCGATAATTCTCTARAGTGCTGTGTAAAACTTGCAAGTACTTCTCCTCCTTGCCCCTCAGCATGAGGATAAGGATGGCCAGGTGTCTGATTCCTGCTTTTCYCYTTCTGCTTTGCCTGTTTGGAGTCTTACCCTGGGTTGGATCTTCAAGGTCCCTTCCAACCCAAACCATTCCCTGAGTTTGTGATTTCTGGGAATCATTCCCAGTGTGAGGAGATGCTGGGGAGTGATATGTCACCAAAATAAAGCTGAGGCATGGAAAAGCCCTACAGAGGTCTCTTGGTACTGGAGATGACCCAAAAGCTTTGGTGGCTTTGCTGTGAGTGGCTCTGTTGTCCCCACTGTCCCCCAGGCGGCTCCAGGACCGGGACAAACCGCGGGGACAGCCGGAGGAGGAACCACAGTGGCAAAAAAAACCCCAGGAAGATGACAAGCAAAAAAGGGAAGAGCTACCCAAGAAGAAGGACAGTGAGGATAAGGGGAAGCAGGAGATGCAGGAGAAGCTGGGTAAACTCTTCCAGCCCCACCAGGAGCCCAGCAAGCCCGGCCAGGCCCCGTGGTCCAACGCAGGTAGGGTCCAGCAGCAGCGAGTGCTCTGGGACAGCTCAGTTCTCTTCTCTCTTCCCATTTAACTTAGAGCAAGGTGGAGTTCAGGGCTGGATTGGGAGTCTTGTTAAAGTAAATAATGCAGRGATTGAGCTCCAGGCTCCAAAAATGGTTCTGTTGGGCAGCACTGCTCTTCCCCAGAGGCTGGTGTTGAGCAGAGGGGGCAGCACAGCTCTGAGACTGCAGGGCAAGGGAAGGGGATCTCAGCTGCAAGGGCTGGATGCAAGATGTCAAAACTATTTCTGCAGTTTTTATTTTGGTGTGGGGTACATGCCTTGGGATTTTTCAGAGTAGGAACAATATGTTGTTTAGTCACCCTTTTCCTTTCCTGCCTTCCTTTGTTCACTGGACCAGTGACCTGGAGTGTAAGATTTAATCCCCTTTTCTGCTCTCCACACATTCACTYTCAGCTGAGAGCTCTTTCCCTGCATTGTATCCTGGTTTTTGCCTGTAGTGGGAATCCTGCTTCCCTCTTAGGTGGCTTGGATACACACAGGAATTGTTTGGGAATGTAAAACTGGTTTAAATATTTGTCCAAAGGATTGCATCACTTTTATAACTAAATTCTGCCCAGACAGTGGAGCTGTGGACTTCCAGTTCCTGGCAGTGCCCAAGGCCAGGCTGGACCCTGGGGCTGGGAGCAGCCWGGGACAGTGGGAGGTGTCCCTGCCRTGGCAGGGGTGGCACTGGGTGGGATTCAAGGTCCTTCCCAACACAGACAATTCTGTGTTTCTAAGATTTTCCCTTTTTTTAAGAGGAGAAAATAATAAGAAATTTGTATTTAAATAATTTTTATGTTTCCCTTGTGTAAAAAGGGGATAAGGTTGTTCTGCAGACCCTGCTGGTTTGGTGACTCCTGTCTCCATTCCCACCCCATTTTCCAAGTGTTTAAAACTCAGGTGGTTTGATTTCTTCTCTCTGTATCTGTGTGTTTCCTTTGCTCAGAGAAAGCTCCTCTAACCATTTCTGCTCAGGAGGATGTAAAAATAGTGTATTACAGAGCTCTGTATCCTTTTGAATCCAGAAGCCACGACGAGATCACCATCCAGCCTGGAGACATTGTCATGGTAAGCAGGGATTGGGATATTCCTTGGGAAATACCAGCCTTAGCTGCTGCCAGGGCTGCCTTCAATTTTATATGGCAAGAGAGGAAACTGCAAATCCCAAAAATCTGATTGCAGGTGTGTTGGTAGAGAATAGTTTCCAGTCTTTCAGGGATGTGTCAGTGGATTGTGTCAAACTCTGAAGCAAGATTTGCTTCTGTCTCTCTAAGTTTTAATTCCCTGGTTAATGGCTGCAGGGATTAAGTGGATATTAACACTAATTATTCATTAGTATGCTCTTATCATGCAGAATGAAAATTCCTGGGGGAATTCTTAAATATTGTTCACTATGGGAAGTGTATTCCCAGCAGTGTTCTACCCAACAAAATTGATTTTAAGAGCTTTTACATTTGGAATTGGGATTTTGGAAAAATACACTTTGTGGAGTCCTCTAAATTGTAATTGTCATTAAAAAAAAAAAAAAAAACTGTTCTGGGAAATGGAACATTTTGGGGTTGGTTTGGCTTTTTACTTGTTGGGTGTTTGTGGCCTTGGAATGGGTTCCTGCAAAATCCAAAGTGAATCCTGGCTCGGTGTCACTGCTGAGGACTCCGATGAGGATCCAGCAGGTTGGAAAGCTGCAGGAAATGGTGTTGGAGAGGAGCCTCTGGAGGCTGCTGGGAAAKGCCAGGATGCCTTGTTTTCCTGGGAAATGGGGGTGGCCTGGATTTACAGGTCATTCTGTGGGCAAGAGTGATCACTGTAAGGCAGACTTGCCTGGAAAATAACAATTTTCCCTAAAGCTGTGATTTTAAGAAACATTTCACGCATTCTTAAATAGGGATTTGCAGAGAAAATAACATTTTTCCTCAAAACATGTGGTTCTAGGCAGTTCTGCAGGTATTTATCCCTGTTCTTGCAGGGAAAATAACATTTTCCCTCAAATGTTTGATTCTGAGGAGCACTGAAATAATTACTGAATAGAGATTTGCAGGGAAATATCATTTTCCCCAAAATACAAAATTCTAAAGAGTACTGAAATAATTTTTAGAGAGATTTGCAAGGAAATAACATTTTTCCCCCAAATACACAATTCTACACTGAAATAGTTTTTAAAGAGAGATTTGCAGGGAAATACCATTTTTCCTGAAATACACAATTCTAAAGAGCACTGAAATAATTTTAAAAGAGAGATTTGCCGGGAAATAAGATTTTCCCCAAAATACACAATTCTAAAGAGCACTGAAATAATTCTAAAAGAGAGGTTTGCAGGGAAATACCATTTTTCCCAAAATACACAATTCTAAGGAGCACTGAAATAATTTTAAAGGAGAAATTTGCAGGGAAGTAAGATTTTCCCCCAGAATCTGTGATTCTAAGGAGCAGTACACATATTTTAAAGAGAGACTTTGAGACCATCTCAGTCGTGTTATCTGTTGTTTATGGACTCAGTGTTAACCCCTTCAGCCCCAGCAGGGTCACTCCTCTCATTGCCTTTATTGAGGTGATTTTGGCCAGAATCACAGCAGGTTCCTGGGGGCTCTGCTGCCCTGCAGGGAGGTTAAAGGGCTGCTCTGGGCAGTGCTCAGTGCTGAGCTGTGCTCTCACCATGCCTTGCTTTGCATCCCTGCTTCCCCTGGAGGTGAGCAGGGAGTGGGTGAGCGCTGCCAGGGRGCTCCTCAGAGCTGCTTCCCCTGCCCTTCCTTGGCTTTGAGCCCACCAGGGGTCAAATTACCACAGCCCAGCTCCTTAGCAAAACACCTGGAGCAGGGTTGGCTTTTGATGCTGCCTTTGGCTCCTCCTCAGCCCTCCCGTGCTTGTCCTGTGCTTCCAAAGGTGCCCGTGGTGCCTTTCCTTGGAAAGCAGCAATTTGCAGGCTCAGGGCTGAGGTGAGGCTGCCTGGTGGCATCAGTGCAGCTGTRCTCCAGCTGGGAGCTCCCTGTGCCACCACATCCCTGCTCCTTGGATAACTGTCCTCACACAAATGGAGATCTCCCACCCTGGAACTCAAATCCTGACCCGTTTGGAGCAGGCATGAGGTGCCACCAGAGCCCAGGGCAGGATCCCAGGGCAGGATCCCAGGGCTGGGTCCCAGGGCAGGATCCCAGGGCTGGATCCCAGGGCTGGGTCCCAGGGCTGGGTCCCAGGGCTGGATCCCAGGGCTGGATCCCAGGGCTGGGTCCCAGGGCTGGGCTGGGATCTGGTCCTGGGTTGGGATCTGATCCTGAGTTGGGGTTCCTGGGCTGGAATTCCTGGGTTGGAATTCCTGGGCTGGGATTCCTGGGTTGGAATTCCTGGGCTGGAATTTCTGGTTTGGGATTCCTGGGTCAGAATTCCTGGGCTGGGATTCCTGGGTTGGGATTCCTGGGCTGGGGTTCCTGGACAGGGATTCCTGGGCTGGAATTCCTGGGCTGGGATCCTGGGTTGGGATCATGGCAGGAATCCTGTGTTGGGATTCCTGGGTTGAGATTCCTGGGCTGGAATTCCAAGGCTGGGATCCTGGACTGGAATTCCTGGGCTGGGATTCTTGGGTTGGAATTCCTGGGCTGGAATTTCTGGGCTGGGATTCCTGGGCTGGGATTCCTGGGTTGGGATTCCTGAGCTGGGATCCTGGGCTGGGATTCCTGGACTGGAATTCCTGGGCTGGAATCCGTGGGCTGAGATCCTGGGTTGAGATCATGGCAAGGATCCTGTGTTGGGATTCCTGGGGTGGAACTCCTGGGCTGGGATTCCTGGGTTGAGATTCCTGGGCTGGGATTCCTGGGCTGGAACTCCTTGGCTGGGATCTGATCCTGGCTGGGATCTTGCCTGGAATCCTGGCTGGAATGAGGTTGCAGAGCTCATTCTGTCACAGGAGCTGGGCCTTTCCCCGAGCCTGGGAATGATCTTTCCAAGGGGATAAACCCCAGCCCTGAGCCCTGRCTGAGGGCASCAGGGAGGAGGAGGAGGATTTATCCAGGAAGGAAAAGGCTTTGCCAGTCTGGGAAGGGCTCTGCTCTGCCCTGCTGCTGGGAAAAGCCTTGGCACCCTGGATCTGGTGCCATGGATTCCACAATTACTCTGGCTTTTTAATTCTCTTATCCTTTCAAGGTACTTTAAACTTCTTCCACYCTAAGTTGAGATTGATTTTAATCCTGGCTATAGCTCAACCAAGTTTTTGTGTGGGAACAGATATTCTTCCCTGAAAAGTCTACAATGAAYTCTAATGACAGTTTCTCATCAGTTTTCTTAGTTATTGATTGTTGGAGTTGGATTCAACCTTCTTTGTGATCCACATAATTAAATAGTTGTCAGCTGTGGCTCTAAAGTACAGTTGAATAAATAAAAACAACCTCCCACACACTGTAATTCATTATTCAGGTGTGCATTTAAAGTCTGGTTGTATTTTGGAAAAAAAAATCTGGGATTGTTGTGGGACTTGTGAGTGGTGGGTGTAAAAATTAAAGGAAATTGAAACAAAATAGCTTAAAAATATTCAAAGGAATTTATTTAAAATCTCAGTACAATACTGCAAAACCAGATATGATTTGTATTTTAGATGGAGAAGAAACCAGAGCTGATATGAATTATGAAGTTTAAATTATCTTTCAAAGTGCCTTTTCATGASTGTGCATAGAGAACTTAATTGAGGATACAGAACTCTGTATCCTCACAGGCAGGTTCAGAATTACTGCAGCTTCAAATCCTCTCCTGAACAGCCATTAACTGCATGGCTCTGAAACCTTTGGGTTGGTTTTTTGTCCTTATGCCTGAAGAACCCCAGAGGTTTCTGTAAGCCTGTGGCTCACCTCCAAGATGCTCTTTTTAGAGCATCTCCACAACCCAGATTTGCCTTTGCAGTGCTGTTTGTTCCCTCTGGGTGGTGATGGCAGCTCCTGCCCTGCCTGGGGTGATGGTCCCTCTGTGGGTTATTGATTTGGGGTGATGCTCCCTGTGTGGGTTATTGATTTGGGGTGATGGT
>JACDOX010000713.1:56094-69091 GCA_014549065.1 Cardinalis cardinalis
TGGTGATTCTGGGATTCTTGTCCAGACAAGGCAGGTGAAGAAGTGTCCTACAAACCACAAGGAGTTCTCCTGCTGATGTTGTGATCTCAGAGCAGATTTAGCCGAGGATTGGTGCTTATTTATTGCCTTCCCTTTTCCTTTTGTGGAGGAGCTGATTTTGGGGGTTTAAACCGCCTGACTAACCAGATTTCCCCTCTCTAATGTTTCAGAGGTTAGCAATGGATCCTCGCTGTAAAGGAATGCCACTATCAAGTTTTCTACTAAAGCCTATGCAACGGGTAACCAGATACCCACTAATCATTAAAAATGTACGTTCCTTTGCACACCTGGTGGGTTTGGTGCTGCTTTGCTTACACCTTAATTACAKGGTTGTTTCCTTATTTGTGTCAGGCTTTGTCACTGGGAGGTTTCTGATGTGCTGGGGAATGTGGGATGTCCTTTAATACTCAATTCCAGGATAGAAAATGGGATCATTCYTTGGGCTTTGGCAAAATTATTCAATATTTCTATTTGAAACAGAGCTGAAGCTTGCATGCAAAGAACCAGAAGGCAGCGAGTACTGAGAGAAAATTTAAAATTCAGATACCAGRAGCAACAAGACAACCTTGTGCTCATATTTGCCTTTTCCCTCAGTGCCATTCCTTCCCCACAGGCTGAGCCTGGACTGCTGCAGGTTCCCCTGCTGCAGGTTCCCCCTGTGCTGATGGTGCTGGAGGATTTACAGCCCTTTCCCAACTTCCACTTGTTGCTTAACACTTCCCATCCCAAATAACACCACGGAGCATGGCCCAGGGCTTTCACAGGGAATTGTGAATTGGATGTTGGTATTTAGGGATTCCTTCAGCAGTCGTGGCTGCATTTCTGTATTTGGCTGCAATGTGTGTGCTTCTGTCAGAGGAGCCAGCAGCGTCCTGCTGCAAAGGCTGTGCAGGCAGGCCTGCAGTCCAGCTGTTCCCAATTGGTGTTTGTCTCCCATTTCTCACGTCTGTCAAGGAGGAAAATGAACGTGGGGCTGGCTCTGCTGGCAGTGTGGGGCTGACAGCGAGTGCAGCTGAGCTGTGGTGCCAGGAGCCTGATGCTGCCTTTGCTGCTCTGTGTGCAGATCATAGAGAACACCCCCGAGAACCACCCTGACCACAGCCACCTGAAGCAGGCCCTGGAGAAGGCGGAGGAGCTGTGCTCGCAGGTGAACGAGGGCGTGCGGGAGAAGGAGAACTCGGACAGGCTGGAGTGGATCCAGGCCCACGTGCAGTGCGAGGGCCTCTCCGAGGTAACGGGGCTGCCCCCGGGACAGGGACACGGCAGCGCCGCCCCCGCCCCTGGCCCCTCCTGGCCCCTCCTGGCCCCTCCTGGCCCCTCCTGGCCCCTCCTGGCCTCTCCTGGCCCCCTGCACGCCGTCCTGGCCCTGGCTGCTGCTCGTGCTCCTGACCCCTGCCTGGGTGCCTGGCTCCGGAGCAGTGCCGGCTTCAACGCTGCCCTCTGCAACCAGCACTTCCCAGMTTCCCAGCTCTTTGTGGCGCAGTGGTTGTGGGGCTGCTGGATCCCACTCCAAAGCTGCACCTGACCACTATGGACTGCTTTGAAAACCAAAGATTTAAAAATATTTTCTGTAATAAAGCTTTGTATACATTGAAAACTCAAATATACTGATCAAGTCTCTGGAGACTTTACAGAGAGAACCCCTGCCTCCCATGCCATGTTACATGATAAGTTTCTAGAAATATTGTGTTTGCATGTCCTGCAAAAGGAGGGAGGATATTCTGATGGCCTTCCTGTTGCTGGTGGAGGTAACAGAGGCAGACAGATMACAACTTGATTTTCAAAGTATGCTCCATTCTAGAAGGTTAAAAAAATAATGAGCACTGGTTGGTTCATCAAGCAGAAAAATTGCATTTCACCTGAGGAGGTCTGACTGTTCTGGGGGAAGGACAGGTGTGACACTGTCAGCACATCCAGCTGTCTGCCAGCAGGAAAGTGGCTGCTTTATCTTCTGTAGGTGCTGCTTGCCCCAGAACAGCAGCTCCACACCCTGGCAGAGCCTGTGGTGCTCACTGCACCGTCACCAGCAGCAGCCCAGCCACGCAGGGAACAGCCCAGCCTCTCCTGTTTTCTGTCCAAGGGGCTTCCAGCCTGCCAAAGGAGCCCCTCCAGAGCCAGCTGCCCAGGCTGGGGAGAGCTGTGCCAAACCCTGGTGAAAACAAACCTGAAAAAGGCACTTTAGGCAAGGGCAAGACTCTGCTGATCCCTAACAAGGCCGGGCTGAGTCTGGGATTGTGCCAGTCCCAGTGGTCAGCAGCTCTAACTCRGGGTATTGTGGCCATCTGAAGTCCTCTGGGTGTTTTAAGGGGTGAAATTCAAGCACAATTCAGAATGCAGGCCTTAGGGAAGCTCAGCCTGTGGAGAGGCCGTTGGCAGAGCTGCTGCTCATCCAGGACAGGTGCCCTGGCTCAGTCCCAGCCCTGGAGGTGCATGTGTATGGCCAGGGGGCACAGATGCTTTTGGCCTCCCCTGCCTGCCCAGCCCTGTGGCCTTCAGGGCCTCTCCCAGGGCCCCCTGTGACTTGTGCTGCTTGTGGTGCTCCAGGCATGGCTGGTCATCCCTGCCACAGACTGGAACCAGGACTCAAAACTGTATTTGGTCTCTTGCAGGGCAGCCCCGATTGTTTCACTTTATACAGTGCGTTGTTGTTCTTCTTCTACTTTTCGCAGCAACTCGTTTTTAATTCAGTTACAAACTGCTTGGGACCACGCAAGTTCCTGCACAGTGGGAAGCTCTATAAAGCCAAGAGTAACAAGGAGCTCTATGGTTTTCTCTTCAACGACTTCCTCCTCCTCACTCAGATCATAAAACCTCTTGGCTCTTCTGGCACAGACAAGGTCTTCAGCCCCAAGTCCAACCTGCAGTACAAAATGTACAAAACTGTGAGTGCTGCTCTGACACGGGGATGGGGACAGGGCTCAGGAGATCCATTCTGGGGGTGTGGGCAGGAGCCTTCCTAGAGAAGAGATCTGAAAGCTTTGGGGTTCAGGGGCTGATGGCAAGAAGGGTGTCTGTGTGCTCTAGGGGAATAAGAAAAGATGCTTTGGAGGTTTTGCTTGAATAAAACTCTTCCATGAGGGCTCGTGTGTTTGAGGGAGTGGAGGGAGAGCAGCATTCACTGATCTCTGGGGGAGGAAACTCTGCTGTGCTTGGCTCTCTCCAGGAGTGTCCCCAGGCTATGCAGGCATCTCTGCCAGCTCTTAAAATTTTCTGCTGAAATATAGGAGGCAGAAGAGGGGAGATACTGGGGGCATGGAATAGTCCTGCTGTGAGCTGATGTGTACTGAATGCCCCTGTGCAGACCCTGCAGTACAACTCCAGCTCTGCTGATGTTTTACAGCCCATTTTCCTCAACGAGGTACTGGTAAAATTACCCACAGACCCTTCTGGAGATGAGCCCATCTTCCACATCTCCCACATTGACAGAGTCTACACACTCCGGGCTGAAAGCATTAATGAAAGGTAAGGGCCTTTAAAAAAGTCTGAGAACTGTAGGATGGGAATGGCTGTGATGGAAACTTGCAGASCACTCTCCAAGCTGGTTATTTTACAAGACTGGAAAATTCCTTCTTGGGAATATGGTGATCTAAAAAGAGGGAGAAAGAATGTTTCCTGAATTCCAACTGGACCAGTGRTGAAATGGCTGAGGGTGGATGTTTAGGCTGCATTTCACATTTTATGATAATGTGAAGAAGCCAAGAGATACAACTCTATCTTCTGCTGTTATCTGGGATAGTGGACAGTGTCCCTGCCCATGGCAGGGAGTGGGACTGAGTGAGCTTTAGGATGTCTCCCAACCCAATGTCGTGTGGAGCAGCAGCTCTTCATTTGGGGTTCCAAAATTGATCCACAGTCTCCAGATTCTCCCATGTTTCCTTGACTCAGGCTTCCTTGTATGTCACAGCAGTTCTTTGAAGCCCTTGAGGTCACTTTGTAGCCCTTCTGCCACCCTTTTTCTCTGTCAGCCTTCCCCCTCAGCCTCCTTCAGGCACAGGCTGGGATTGCTGGGGTGGACTCAGTGATCCATGTGGGTCCCTTCCAACTCAGGACTCTGTGACTCTTAATCATGAAATGGTTTCCCAGAAGGGCCCATTCACCACCCCTGGACTCCCCAGGTTACACTTTTAAGGCCCTGAGAGTCAGAAGAATTGGGTAGGAAATCTCAGGGACCAAGGACAGTGGCCACCTCAGCAGCAGTGGTGTCTTGTACCTCCTGGCTCCAAGAAATCAGTTTATTTCAGGAAAACAAGGGGCTGCATGAAAGCAAACCTGTTCTTGAGACCTTTTATTTTCTCACCAAGCATCTCCTGCTCATGGTTCTCTTGAGCTTTCTCTGTGTGCTGGGGTTTGCTGCCTTGGGATGGTTCCATTCTGCAGGTGCTGTGAATTCCAGAAGATCCCTTCCAAGCAGACAGCTGTGGGATGGCAGAGCCTGGGATGGGGCCAGAGCCTTGGCTGGGAAGGAGAGACAGCTTTAGTTTTGTCAGCTGTGCTCCAGCAGGGGAAAACAGAAATGGCATTTTGCAACTTTTTTTTCTCCTTTCCTTTCCAAGGACTGCCTGGGTTCAGAAGATCAAAGCTGCTTCAGAACTTTACATAGAGACTGAAAAGAAGAAGAGGGAAAAGGCCTACTTAGGTACAGCATAGGATGTGGGGGGGTCTCATCTTCTGTGGAAAAGTCCCTGGGCAGGAAAATCCACTGGTGACATTTCTCTCTGCTCTCCTGTTCCACCACAGTTCGCTCTCAGAGGGCCACAGGCATCGGGAGGCTGATGGTGAATGTTGTTGAAGGCATTGAGCTGAAACCCTGCAGGTCCCATGGTGAGTGCCTTGGCTTTCCTTGCTCCATCCAGTGGACATTCCCATTTGCCAGCCTAACTCTGCAGGGGCTCTGTCCCAGACAAGATTTTGTTGAATGACGTGGGTTTAATGAAGGTAAAATAGGCAGAGGTGACTTTGTGCAGCTGAGCYGTGGTCCTGCAGTTGTCCTGCATGAGGCTTTTGTTTCAGGCTGGCTTTGTTTCCACCACACAAGCCATAAAGTCCTGAAGGGAAGGGTGGAGGGTGCTCAGCACCCAGCAGAGCAGAGCATTCTCTGTGATGTTAATGTAGCCCATTGCAGAGGCAGGGAAGCAGAGCCTGGGATGGGAACAGAGCCTGGGATGGGGCCAGGGGCCTGGTGTGGCCAAGGTCTTTCCCAGCTCAGGTGGCYGCTGGAGCAGAAGGAAGCTCAGGAGCAGGAGCACGCAGCTAAAAAAGCCCCGCTCATTTCTGTTGGTTCCCATCTTCCCAGGAAAGAGCAACCCCTACTGCGAGGTCACCATGGGCTCCCAGTGCCACATCACCAAGACCATCCAGGACACCCTCAATCCCAAGTGGAATTCCAACTGCCAGTTCTTCATCAAGGACCTGGAGCAGGACGTGCTGTGCATCACGGTGTTCGAGCGGGACCAGTTCTCCCCGGATGGTGCGTACGGGCTGCCCCTGCCAAGGGCSTTTGCAGAGCTCTTTTTTGAGGAGGAGCATTCCTGCTGAGGGARAGCAGAGGGARTGGGCTGGGCTGGGCTGGGAGATGATCTTTAAAGATACCTCAGATTTGGCCCTCTTTGCATACAGGAGGAGTCAACTTAACCTTGCTCCACACAGGATCAGCACAAAAAGGATGCAGCTCCCTCTGGGTTTTGGGAGTTCCTTTTCTTGTGCAGTTGACAACAACTAAAGTGTGATTTGTAATTCTGCTAAGACTCCAGGAAGCTCTGGATGCTGCTTGCACACGGATGGGTTCAGGCAGGAGGAAATGTCTTTGAGTTCCTGTTATATGCAATAACAGTAGCAAAAATGAGCCCAGGATTCCAAACCCAACAGAGTCATGGAACAGTTTGGTTTGGAAAGGACCTTAAAGATTATCCAGTTCCAACCCCTTCCATGGGCAGGGACACCTTCYACTATCCCACATTGCTCCAAGCCCCATCCAGAGCAGCCTTGAACACTTCCACAGGTAGGGATTCCACAGCCTCTCTCATTCTTATTTCATAAGCTGGGATGAACATGTGGAGCATCACAGGTGTATTTTGGAGTCACAATCTCAGGCAGTGTTTGGGTAGGACTGGTTCTGGCTCATTGACCTCATTGCTGGGCTGATGACCTGCTTGGCTCTGTCATCTCCAGCAGGTTCACTCTCAGGTTTAACTGAGAACTTTGGCCTTTGGCCTTATTTTATATCATAAAATCAAGAAGTCCCTGAAGCGAGGCAGCTGTGAATTCCATTGTGGATTTTTCCACTCATGGGCCCATTTCATTTTAATGCTGCTGCTGTTTAACATGGTCTGGCTAAGTGCCCTGCTATGCAGCTTGGCAGCCTTTGGCCCCCTTCAAGTGCACAACTAGAGTAGGACTGAAGGCTTGTTTTCTCTTTTGCTGTGTGTGGGTGGAAGTTCAGCTCCTTCTGCAGGCTCTGGTTCCCCTTTCCTGAGCACGCTGTGTTTCTGCATTCCAGACTTTCTGGGCAGGACAGAGATCCGTGTGGCAGACATCAAGAAGGATCAGGGTTCCAAGGGACCAGTTACAAAGTGTCTCCTTCTGCACGAAGTCCCCACGGGAGAGATCGTGGTGCGCCTGGACCTGCAGCTGTTTGACGAGCCTTAGGAGAGAGGGGCCAAAGTCAGAGTTCAGCCAGAGGTCGCTGCAGGAGGTGTCTGTAGAAGCTGTCACCGAGTCCTTGCTGGTGTGGCATGAAACCACTGCTCGCCCTTCACACGTCAGAGGGTTATCAAAGCAAACAGAAGCAGCTTTGTGCCTTGATAATTCTCACTGAACACACGAATCCCAATTTAGWGAGGAGATGTCCCTCAATCTCTCTGTGTGGAACTTGGCGTTGGTTTCCTGGGCTCCTGAAACAACCCTGTTGTTCCGTGTGCTGCAGTGGGGATAGCTGGCAAACCACATGGGTGGCTGTGCTTGCTCCAGCTGCCCTGCTCTTTAATTCCTGTGGAGGAGGCAGTGTGGGTGTGTTTTGGAGGCTTTCTGAGGGTTTTCCCCTTCAGGAGTTCTGTGCCTATTGCCTAGCAGAGTGGTGTGTAAATGTGAGTGAATGGAAGGAGCAGTTTTGCAGCAGGAAGATCTTTGAAGGTCTTCATGATGGTACTGAAAAGACTTAGAAAATAAATAGTCTATATCTATAAACAGAGAAGATTCTATTAACATACCACTTCATGACTCGTGTTGCCCCTGAAAATAAAAGCTGTCCAGGCCTTCTGCACAGAGATGAATTGCACTCCAGAAGAGTCCAGCCCTCGGTCCCTGTGGAAGTTGCTGTTGTCCCCAGGTCTGTCAGTGCTGGGGCAGGAAGCCAGGGGTGAGGCACAGAGCCCTGCTGCTGTCGCGGGTACCTCCCGGGTACTCCTTCACTGCTGCTGCTCCCAGGCTGAGCCTCACCTGCAGTGGGCGAGAAGAAACAATCGTGGCTCCAGCTCAGGAAGCAAAGATCCAGCCTGCAGGGCCTGGTGGGCACAGCAGTGGGTGGTGCCCCGGTACGGAGCTGAGCTGAGCTCACCTGTGTGCAGCCAGGGCACGGGGGCTCGGSGCAGCCCCGGGGGCTCGGGGCATCCCACGGGGCGGCTGCTGGGTGCCACCAGAGAGCTTGTGGTGCTGCTGCAGAGCGGGGAACCCAAAGCCATCCGCGGAATGCAGGGCTCTCCGTCCCTTTCACTCCATGGGTAACAACGTCCAGGCCCACGTCCCTGTTTGGCAGAGCTCCCRGGCACAACGTCTGCTTTCCCTCAGGCACACGTGTGAGTGCCCTGCTGAGCCTGGACTCGGGGGACAAAACATCCCTGAGAGTCAAATTCCTCTTTGTTCTGCTTGGATTCCTTTTGTTCGTGCCCTGCCACGCATCCACTGGTATTTTTGTAAGGACTTCATTCCGGATGGGAGGTGCCAGCCCGTGTCATTCGCATGTGAACGTTCTGTGGAGCTGTTGTTAGGTTTTGGTGTTCCTTGCATGTCCTTTCAGTACTGGTTCCCACCTCTCCTGTGTCGGCGGTGTTCTCTAGCACTCCAAGTCTTATTGGTTTCCATTAGGAAATTAGGATATATCCATAACAGGTAGGTAGATCAGTATGGTAATAAGTGTAAACTGTGCTGGGAAGTGTCTGTGTATTATAATTTCCTAAAAGACCACTGTAATGTTTCAAGCAATGGGAAGGAAAAAAAATGTATGTTGGAGGGACAACAAAGTTTACATTTCATACTTTTCAGAATCGCTTTATTATTTATTTATTGAAGATAGTGTAGAATTTTGTATCAGAAATGACAGACATACTTATGTATTTTTTGAAACAAAACAGAGATACACACTTTAGTTAGAAACTTTCAACTGACCACATTTTAGAGGGAGTGTGACTTCCTAGGCATGCGTTTGTTTACCACTAACTGGCTGAAAACACAATTAAGAGAACTTTAAGTTTCTATTTTTCAATGTTGTTAAGAAAATTGTTTCAATTAAAATATGTAAATAGTACTAAACCCATGCTTTCCTAATTCCATATCAATACATTTTATTAAATATAATGTATATTAAAATACACATTGTTGTGGTAGGATAAAAAAAGTGATAAAATCTATTACTGGAGTACCATTAAATGTCATTGTCTAACCTTTTATTGCTGTCCTAACTTTACTGAGTGCTGCCAACAGGGTGAACATTCATTTCAGTGTTTCACAAGTAGCATCACTTTGTTAATAGTGTCATTTCACCAGCATCAATTACAGTGACAGCTGAACCGGCCAACAGGACAAAMAAATAATGTAGCTGGAATGCAGGAACCTTGGGCAGGGTTGTGGAAGGAGCCCCATGGAGCTGCACCTGCCTGAGGCTCATTTGGTGCTGGAAGTGGGGACCCTTCACTCAGGGACCCCTCTCAGACTGAAACCCATGTCTGGGACATCAGAGAATCCCAGAATGGTTTGGGTTGGGAGGGACCTCAAAGCCCATCCAGAGCCAGCCCTGCCATGGCCAGGGACACCCTCCACTGTCCCAGGCTGCTCCCAGCCCCATCCAACCTTGGGCACTTCCAGGGAGGTGCTGTAGCAGCCTGTAGGATTGCCCCGTTTTGGGGAACTGTGACAGAACAAGCACGAGCACCTTCCCAGCCCCATCACTTGGGATGTCCCACTCCCCCTGGATGCACAGCACTGCTGAACTCCTGCCAGTGCCAGGCTGGAGTCTGGCTCACAGATCCAATGAATCCCTCACAATCAGTCCCGTGCTAAAGGGGAAGCTCATCCTGTCCCTGTGCATGGAGGACAGGCTSTGTCCATGCCCTGGTGCCAGTGTCACTGCCCTTGGAGCTCGGTGGCACACCAGCACTGCTGGCTGCCCAGACAGAACTGGGCCTCCTGGAGTCACACAGTCCCCAGATCCCTGGGGCTGGCCCAGCCCTGCCAGCCCAGGGAGTGCCAGCTGTGCCCCACGGGCACCTTGTGCCCAGCCCAGAGCACTCAGTGCCACCTGCAGGGGACACCTGCAGGGATGGGCACTGCAGAGCTCCCTGGGCAGCCCCTGCCAAGGCCACACGCTTGGAATTGCTGTAAAATAAAACCACCCCAGGCTGGCCTCGGCTCAGAAATGCTGAGAGCCTGCCCAGGGCAGAGCTGATGGAAAGCCAGGCTGGAAAGTCGGGAGAGGCTGCTCAGAGCTGGGGAAGGGACTTGGGYACCTGGGAGACCGAGCCTGGCTCTGAGCTGACACTGAGCCAAATAGCCGAGTGATTGCAGCAGGTTTTTTTCTAGATGCACTTAATTATTCAGTATTTTCTCAATGTGAGTTTTTATGAGGGCACTTTTTCAATGCTCATTTTACAATTTTTCAACCCTTTAAAAATTATTCTGTTACTTTTTGTTACGTGTGGGGAGGATTGGGGTGGGAAACATTGTGGGTAATGGAGTTTTTTCTTACATTCTCAGAACTGAGATGTGGCAACTCCAGACTCTGACTCCAACAGCAGTGCCTGGTGCCAGGCTGCTCTGCTTGTCACAGTGAGATCTCAGTTCATTCAAATCCAGCWGTCAAAGCCCTTGAAACAGGGAGAAGCTGGGAATCAGGAGAAACTGCTTTGAGGGTTTGCTCTGTGTGTACATTCCACATCTGCCCTTGCTTTGTTCAGCCTCTCCATTCCAGTCCTACGTGCACACTGCTGTATCCAGAGTTCAGTACATGCTTATAGATATATGATTATTGTGCATACAGTCCAAAAACACAGCTCTGTTGTCATTGTCAAATACCGAGGAAATCTCACAGAAAACCATTTAAAGGCACCTGGTTTTGTCTGTTCATTTAAATATTTTAAAAGAAGGAGTGTCCTCAGGACATTATTTTTCTGTACTTAGGATATATTTAGGATCTCATTAAAAAAATAAAGAACTGCAGTGAGAGTCTGTTAAACGGCCCTAATTACTTGACAGAGTTGTCAAAGGCTCTGCTGTGACCGTGGGTCAATTCCTTGGCTGCCTGTAAAGCTGCCAAAGTGTCACTGTCCCTGGATTTGGGGACCAGGATCTGACAGTGCTGTGCAAGCAAAGGGAACTGGGGCTCCCWCCAAGCCCCCATCAGCCCCTGGGTCCTGCCCCTGCCCTGAGCACAGGAGAGGGGGAGAAAGAAGAAACAGGGACAGAGCTGAAGGGTCAGAGCGTGGTGAGCAGCAGGAGCTCTGCCCTCCCTCCATCCCCCACGRGTGGCTGGGTGTCTGAAGGGTGATGGATGGGAGGGAAATCCATCCCAGTTCCGGGAGCTGCTCCATGGCAACAGGACTGTGGTGTGACACAGCAGGAGGAGAAGGCTGGGTGTGGGACCATGGTGCTGCTCTAGGGGCCTGGCCCTGTCTCCAGCCCTGCTCTTCAGGGAATCACAGGATGCTTTGGGGGGTCCTTAAATCCCACCCAGTGCCACCCCTGCCATGGCAGGGACACCTCCCACTGTCCCCAGGGTCCAGCCTGGCCTTGGGCACTGCCAGGGATGCAGGGGCAGCYCCAGCTGCTCTGGGCACCCTGTGCCAGGGCCTGCCCACCCTCTGAGAGGTGCTGCTCCCTCTTCTCCATCTCACCCTGGCTTTTTAGTGCACGTTTTGCTTTTTGCCAAACAAATGGTATGGACTAGTCTCCTTTTCTTTTTCTCTTTTAAGAAAAACAGAGAAAATTTCTCCTGTCTGTAGAATTTGTATGACCCTAAAAATTATGAAGGCATTATAAAAAATTGTCTGGCAATAGAAGATAAAGTTACCCTTTCTTTCAAGAAAATGCAATTAATTTGTATGGTTGATTTACAGCACATTTAACTATTCCTCAGTGAAATATCTGTGGTGTGAAGATGGCTCCTTTTGGTTTTTAAGGCATTTGTAACAGGTATGCATCAGGCAGCACTGTTTCTCATAATGCAGTTTTAACTGACTTCAGTTCTGTGAGTGTCTTGTTCCCTCAGTCCCTCCTGGTTAAACAATTCTATTTACAGACAAGCTATTACTAAACAAGAGTCCTAAACTGTGTCCCCCTGTGTGAGGCCTGGTGCTGCTCCAGCTGTGGTGGCACAGCTGGTGTGGGGCTGTGCAACGTGGGACACAGCTGAGACTRGGCTTGTGCAAGTGAATGATGCAAGAATAAATGCAAATGATGCAAGAATAACTTTTTAAAGTTTACCTGTGTGCTGTCACATTTCTGAGAAGTGCTGGAGGGAGATGGAGTCAGGAAATCTGCAGATGAGTCACTCTTCCCTCAAGCTCCAATCTCTGCTCCTGTGACCTGACAGCACCCAGGGAGTGGCTGGAGCTGTGCCAGGAGGAATTTAGGTTGGGTTTTAGGGCAAGGTTCTTGCCCAGAGGCTGCTGGCACTGCCCAGGCTGCCCAGGGAATGGGCACGGCCCCGAGGCTGCCCCAGCTCCAGGAGCCTTTGGCCAGTGCTGCCAGGGATGCCCAGGCTGGGCTTGCTGGGGCCTGGGCAGGGCAGGGCTGGCACTGGGGATCCCTGGGGGTCCCTCCAGCTCAGGATATTCCATGATTCCATGACTATTTATGCTGCCAGCACCTGCCTTGCTCTCAAGGTGGACCAGGCACAGACAAGCCCAACTGGGAAAAGCAGCATTTTTTATTAATGTGTTGTGATCACCCACCCATAAGGGGAAGGAAGCACCCAAGAATCATACATGCTCAAGGACAAAAGCAACGATAAAAGCTGGAGCATCCACAAAATAATCAAAAACTTTTGTTAAACACTTAAGATTATTTTTAGCAATGTATTAATATTTTGTTAATTTGACTTATTGCTACACAACTGCTACATTAATCTCTGACCTACAATAAAAACACATGGCAGTAAGTTTGGGATAAAGGGAAAGGGTGAAAGGGCAGAGAGGAAGGAAAAGATGAATTATAAAGTGACAGTCAGAAAGAAAGAAAGACAAGGAAAGAAAGGAGAAAAGAGATTATCACTCCTGGCTCCAGCATGGTTCCGGCTGATGGGATATCAGTCCTGGATCCAGCATGGTTCCAGCTGACAGGATGTCTCTCCTGGATCCAGTGTGGTTCCAGATGAGGGGACGTCTCTCCTGGTTCCAGCAATGATCCAGCTGTTGGGATGTCCAGGGTCAGGGACTTGGTGGGGGTACCCTTTTACGGACTGGGTTCCCCACCCCGAAACGGGTTTCGCACCTCTATGCAACCCGGGCCTCCTGCACAGTCTGTTCTTTCAGACCCTTCTGGGAAAGGGTCGGCAGCTTTGGGGTGCTTGTGCTCTTGGTCCATGGCCGCCTCCTGGCCCGAGTCCTGCGCCTGCAGTGCTGGCTTGCGCTGACCTCCAGGAAGCACAACCGGGACGTTTGTCCCACCCAAGTGCTGCTCTGCCTCCACCTCCAGGCCTGGCCTGGCGCTGATGTGGGTGCTACTCCTCCGGCTGTGCCACCAGGCAGGGACA
>JACDOX010000714.1:0-11932 GCA_014549065.1 Cardinalis cardinalis
TGCAGAGCCTCTGACCAGCATGGAGGGGTTCACATGGACCCAGAACACCCTGTGGGGCACGTGGAGGGGAGGAAAGCTGCCAGACACAGGCCTTGAGACACTGTGTGTGCATTGCTGCTGTGATCAGACATCCCCTGGGGCTCAGGAGCTCATCTCCAGTGCCTCGAGGTGACTTTGGGGCTGGTGGAGAGGCCACAGCACTGTGTCATAGCACAGCTGGAGCTGGGAGCAYGCTCAGGCGTGGAGATTTCCCCTCTCTGCCTCTGCTTGAAGAACAACAGGACTCTGAGCAGATACACCTCTTAAAAATAACCACCAAGCCCTGAGCGTGGTGCAGCAGCAGCTGAGGGGGAGGGAGCAGTAGCTGCTCCTTCTCTGGTGATGATTCAGAGCATCCCCAGAGCTCTGCACAGGATGTGGTGCTGGCCCCGCTCAGCAAGCCCTGACAGAGGCTCTGGATGGGGCCAAGGTGGGTTTGAAACCAAAGCAGGCCCTTCATTGCTCTGCTGCCCCACAGCATCCTCCACAAGACAGAGCAGAACGAGCAACAGCTCCCAGCCCTGGTGGCAGTGGTGGCACTGGGGTGGCCCACAGAGGGCACAGGGGCACTGCCAGGGCAGTTCATGCCCCTCTGTGCTTGGGGAAGGTGGTGCTGGGGGTGAAGGCACCACGTGTGTGGCACTGGAGCTCTGGGCCAAGCTGGAGGCCCAGCTGTGCCCCTGCCACTGAAGGGACCCTGTGCCAGCCAAAAGCTCAGGAGTGAACCCCTGGCTCACCCACAGCCAGCTCAGAGCCGGCTCCCTCCCACWCTGCTCCTGATCTTCTCCTCTTCCTCCCCAGGGCCATGGACAGGGGCTGAGGAGCCCCGGGTGGGGCTGTGAGCGGCCAGGGGGACRCGGGGTGGCCCATGGGACACTGCTGCCACCACAGAGCTCCTCACCCGGGGAACACCCATGCCACAGGAGGCCTCTGATGGAAGGTGAGTGCTGCTTGGGCAGATCTGTCACCCCGGGGGAGTGCTGGGGTCACAAATGGGGTGAGGGGGGCACGAGGGTGTGGGCAGGTCCAAGGCAGAGCTGCACTGGCACCGGGGAATGGCTGCCTTGGAGAGAAATGATCCTGCTCAGGCTTTTTCCTCTGCATGGCTTTGGATCCCAGGAGGAAACACCATTTCAGGATTGTGCCCTTCAGGCTCCTTGGCTCCAGTTTCAGTAGCTGCTGYCCTGACCCAGCAGCTCCTAACAAAGCCTCCTGCCAGGGCTTTGGGATGGCATCACTGCAAGGAGGGCTTGGCATGGCAGGGCACTCTGGGGGCCCCAGCTGGGCCTGACCCTGACCTCTCGATTGATTTCCACCCTGACCTCACCCCTGCCTCATTGCCATGGGCTCTCTGATGAACTGCACTCTTGGCTGAACCTGGTGGGTGCCTCTGGCCCTGTCCTGCTCACCTGGCTCAGGTTCACAGTGAAGTTAACCCCCCCAGTAAAGGCTGGACAAGCAGGGGATGATGGTGAGAGATTCAGGGCTGAGGCTGGAGGGAAAGCAGGGAAAGCTCTCCYGGCAAGGGCTGCAGAGAGAGCCCGAAGCTGGGGCAGCCACCAGTGCACGGGGTCAGGGTCAGCTGTCCTTTCCTGTTCCCAGCCTGGAGCTGGGGCTGGCTGGTGTCACCTGGACACTGAGGACATTAGAAACTCCTCAGGGGTGTGCAGARGGCAGTGAGGAGCTGCAGGAAGGTCCCTCAGACCCKGCAGAGAGCCCTTGTCACCCCTGGCTGTGTCCTTGCAGAGTCAGAGGCAATTCTGCCCTGCTGCCTTTCCTGTCACCCACATTCCCAGGGCTGCCCAGGACCCAGCTGTCCCTCTGTCCTGTCCCACAGGGGCCCGGATCAGGCAGCACAGCAGGCAGCTGGCCAGCTGCATCTCCCCACGGTTCCTGCAGGACATCATCCCCCCCCTGCTCAGGCTGGAGCTGCTGAGGGCCAGGAGGCTGCCCAGGAGCCCCTGCCCGAGCAGGTGAGGGCTGTGGGGGCTGTCCTGGCTGGCAGGGGCAGCCACACTGGCACYCCCTGTGCCAGTGATGGTGCCATCCCGGGGGCTCTGCTGGGCAAGGACACAGCCAGGGGTGACAAGGGCTCTCTGCYGGGTCTGAGGGACCTTCCTGCAGCTCCTCTCTGCCCTCTGCACACCCCTGAGGAGTTTCTAATGTCCTCAATGTCCAGGTGACAGCAGCCAGCCCCAGCTCCAGGCTGGGAACAGGAAAGGACAGCTGACCCTGACCCCGTGCACTGGTGGCTGCCCCAGCTTTGGGCTCTCTCTGCAGCTCTTGCCAGGAGAGCTTTCCCTGCTTTCCCTCCTGGCTGGAAGGCTCCAACCTCAGCTGCTGTCTGCCCTGAATCTCTCACCATCATCCCCTGCTTGTCCAGCCTTTACTGGAGGGTTTAATTTCACTGTGAACCTGAGCCAGGTGAGCAGGACAGGGCCAGAGGCGCCCACCAGGTTCCTCCAAGAGTGCAGTTCATCAGAGAGTCCATGGCAATGAGGCAGGGGTGAGGTCAAGGTGGAAATAAATCGAGAGGTCAGGGTCAGGCCCAGCAAGGGCAATGAGGTTCAGACACAGCCAAGGGGCCACCAGGCAAGGGCAGAGCGATGAGGACCAAGATCTAGCTCCTACAACACAGCTTTAGCTGAGGCTGAAGGCCAGGGCTGAGCTTAAAAGGGCTCCTGGACTGACTGTGAGGCTGACCAGGGCCCTTTAGGCCTGTTGGTGCCCTCTGAGCCCTGCCATCCTTCCCACCAGCATGTAAGGGCTCCATGARGTTTCYCWCTGCRTGGRCACGGCAGAAAAGTGAAGCAGCKTCTGTCATTTGCYTTTGTGCTYCCTCCTCTTCCTCCTCACCCCTGTWTCATTCCTCTGTGCAGAACCCATGGTGCAGAAGCACCTGGAGAGCCTCCAGAGCTCCTGTGGGAATGGCCTGGAGACAGGAGCCCTGCAGCGCCTCACCAACCTGCTGCTGGTGGAAGGCCTGACCGACATCCAGCAGAAGGAGCATGACATCCTGCAGGTGGAGACCACCAAGGGCCTGCCAAGCACATCCAAGAGCATCCCCCTGCAGAAGCTGTTCCTGCCTCTCTCCAAGGTCAGCATCCCCCCTCGGATCTCYGTCACCGTCGGCGTGGCCGGCATCGGCAAGAGCACTCTGGTGAAGCTGTTTGTGTGCAGCTGGGCAARGGGGGAGATCAGCAGGGACATCCTCTTCGTGCTGCCCCTCACCTTTAAGGAGCTCAACACCCACGAGAAGCTCTCTGCTGAGCGCCTCCTGTGCTCGGCCTGCCCCCACGTCCCGGCCGGGGCCGCCCGCACCCTGCTCATCCTCGACGGCCTGGACGAGTTCAAGACCCCCTTGGATTTCTCCAACGCAGCGGTTTGCACCGATCCCAAGAAGGAGATCCAAGTGGACAACCTGATCACCAACATCATAAGGGGGAACCTGCTGCAGGAGGCCTCGGTGTGGGTGACGTCGCGGCCGGCGGCGGCCGGGCAGATCCCCAGCGGGCTGGTGGACCGCATGACGGAAATCCGAGGCTTTGGGGCTGCAGAGATGAAGGACTTCTTGGACCACATGTTCCTGGACAACAGAGATCTGTCCAGCCAAGTCCTGCAGCACATCAGGGCTAACAGRTCGCTCCACGTCCTGTGCACCATTCCTGGATTTTGCAGGATTTCTGCCTCCTCAATCGCTTATTTCCTGAAACACAGCAGCGATCAATCCCAAGAAGCGACTGTAGTCCCCAGGACCCTGTCAGAAATCTACTCCTATTATTTTAAAATGGCTCTGAGTGGTGACTGGCTGGAAAAGCCGAGAGAAGGCCTGAGGATCGAGCAGGCTGCAAACACCAGCAAGAAGCTGGTGGGCAGCCTGGGCAGGCTGGCCTTCTACGGGCTGCTGCGGGGGAAGCACGTGTTCTACGAGCAGGACATGAAGGCCTACGGCATCGACCTCTCCCTGCTGCACAGCTGCCTCTCCACCCGCCTCCTGCTCAAGGAGGACGTGCCGGCCTCCACAGCCTTCTACTTCTCCCACTTGACCATCCAGGAGTTCCTGGCAGCTCTCTATTACTACACGGCGGCCAAGCGGGCCATCTTCGACCTCTTCGTGGAGAGCGGCGTGTCCTGGCCCAAGCTGGGCTTCCTCAGCCACTTCAGGAGCGCCGCGCAGAGGGCGCTGCAGGCCGAGGACGGGCAGCTGGACATCTTCATGCGCTTCCTCTCGGGGCTGCTGTCCCCGCCGGTGAACCGGCTGCTCTCGGGGTGGCTGCTGCTCAAGGACGAGCACGGCGGGTGGCGCAGCCAGGCCGTGGATGCCCTGCAGGGCTGCCTGGGCTGCGAGCACGCCGTGTCCTGGCGCGCCGTCAACGCCATGCGCTGCCTGCAGGAGCTGCAGCACACCGACACCGCGCAGGCCGTGGAGGAGGCCATGAGGAGCGGCACCCTGGCCGGCATGCTCAGCCCCATCAACTGCTCYGCCCTGGCTTACCTCCTGCAGGTGTCGGATGTCTGCCTGGAGGAGGTGAACCTCTCCAACTGCCTCACCTACAACGTGTGTAAGAGCCTGCTCTCCCAGCTCCTCTTCTGCCACAGCCTCAGGTGAGTCCTGCTGGGATTGCACTGGGAGGGGTGAGGAGAGATGCCAGGCTGTGACTGTGGAGTCACAGATTGGTTTGGCTTGGAAGGGAACTTAAAGCCCATCAGTTCCACCCCTGCCATGGCAGGGACACCTTCCACCRTCCCAGGCTGCTCCAGGTCCTGTCCAACCTGGCCTTGGACACCTCCAGGGATCCAGGGGCAGCCACAGCTTCTCTGGGCACCCTCCCAGGGAAGAATTTTGTCCTAAATTCTAATCTAAATCTCTCCTCTTTTAGTTTAAACCTGTTCCCTGTTGTAAGTCCCCTCTAAGTATTGGAGGCTGCAATGAGTTCTCTCTCCCCTGTGACTCACAAKCCCAGGTGACAATGGTGACATTGGTCTGTCAAATGTGGTCCACCTGCAGGCAGCTGCCCTGGGGGTGGCACTGGGTCAGCTCTGCTTCTGTCCTTGAGCTTCTGCACCCAGGACAGGCAGATTTCATGGGAGGATCATCCTTTCTCTACTTTGCTCTCCAAACCCTTGCTCTTGCTCTTTCCTTGTGTCTCCTGCAGGCTGGACAATAACCAGTTTAAGGACGATGTGATGGAGCTGCTGGGCAGTGTGCTGAGTGGGAAGGACTGCCAGATCCAGAGGCTCAGGTAGGACCTGGCCCCGGGCACACGGGATGTCCTGGGGATGCAACGTGGAGCTGGGGACACCACAAAACCAGGGTGAGGGTCCCCMAGGAAGGGCTCCCCAGGGTGACCAATGACAAGGACAGCCCCACACGATCCCYGCCACCCAGGCACGGTGACCTTACCCCAAGGCTGCCTTGCCCAGTCTTCCTGGAACTGCTGCCTCCTCACTGTTCCTAAAAACATCAGTAAATCCATGGGTTATCCTAACAAACCACTTCCCAAGGCCACAGCAGATCCCTGGACACTTGAGGCTCTGCATGGAGCACCTGCTGCAGGGAGGGGGCAGGCTCCTGACCCCCATGCAGGGAGGTGCCTCATCCCAGACAGATGGGCTCCCACTTTCCCCRCGTCCTCCTCTTCCTCAAGGCTGCACAGAGTTCCCCATGCTGTCATCTGAGCTCCTTTATGGGAAACAAATGGATTTTGTGTCCAGAAACGGTGTCCTTGCAGTCYCTGCCTGGTGTCCACCCCAGGAGAACATCCATCACTTTGCTTGTACCATGAACCAAATGCTCCCCATGGCTCTTCCCTGCTCACCCATCCCAGCTGTGTCCTGGGACATGCCAGGCTCYGTGCCAGTCTCTTTCTCCTCTGGAAAAAACACCCAATTTTCCTTTTTCTGGGCAGCTTGGCAGAAAATCAGATCAGCAACAAGGGAGCCAAAGCTCTGGCCAGGTCTCTGCTGGTGAACAGGAGCCTGATGGTGCTGGAGTAAGTGTTCCCCTTGTCCAGCTCCTGTGGTGCCCCATTCCCAGTGGGAACCATTCCCTGYCCATGGCTGGGCTGGATCCCACCCCCTAAAGCCACCTCCACGAGCTGCTGGCCTCATGTCCCACCCCAGCAGCGCCATGTGGAGGCATCTGGCTTAAGCTGGGCCTGTGCCAGTCTGGCTTTGCTAACCTTGGCTTTTCTGCCTGTCCTGCCCCAGCCTGCGGAGCAACTCCATCGGCCCCGCCGGAGCCAAAGCCTTGGCTGATGCCCTGAAGAAAAACCAAATCCTGCTCTCCCTGAAGTAAGTCTCAACCTCTGGAGCATCTCCTGAGCAGATCCCCAGGGCAGGCCCCCTCCAGCCCTCTTCTGTCCCCAAGCTCCAAGGGCAGCACATKGGGACAGCCTGGGCACACACGAGTGCAGCCAGCACAGACCCAGGGACTGGGGCAGCCCTGGGCCAGAAATTTGGGATTCTCCTGCCTCTTGGGGAAGTGAAAGGAGGGGTTGGGGCTGCAGTCCAGGTCGAGGTCCTTTCTTTGCATGGGAGATCCCAGGTGCTGTTTGGTGGAAGAAGGAAAATCCCATGGGAGAGGAGTGTGATGGTGTTCACAGGGGTCTCAGGTTGAGGGAAGAGACGAGGATGTGACTCCATGTTTCASAAGGCTGATTTATTATTTTATGATATATATTACATCAAAACTATACTAAAAGAATAGAAGAAAGGATTTCCTCAGAAGGCTGGCTAAGAATAGAATAGCAAAGAATGATAACAAAGGTTTGTGGCTCGGACAGAAAGTCTGAGCCAGCTGACTGTGATTGGCCATTAATTGCAAGCAAACAACATGTGCCAATCACAGATGCTCCTGTTGCATTCCACAGCAGCAGATAACCATTGGTTACATTTTGTTCCTGAGGCCTCTCAGCTTCTCAGGAGGAAAAATCCTAAGGAAAGGATTTTTCATAAAACATGTCTGCGACAGAGGAGGGAAGGAGACTCCTGGTCAGGGATGCTTGGGGGCCAAGCAAACCCCAGGGCAGGTGGCCACAGCCCCTGGCCCTGCTGTGGGAGCATCCATGCCTGGCCTCACTGCTGTGTCCCACAGCCTCCAGCACAACTCCATCAAGGAGGACGGCGCCGCCTGCCTGGCCGAGGCCCTGCTGAGCAACCACAGGCTGCTGACCCTGCAGTGAGTGACCCAGACGTGGTGTCCCCCCTCCAGCCACCCAGCAGGGCGGGTGCCACCCATGGGGCCGTGGCTCTGCCATTGACAGGTGCCCCCTGCCTTTGCAGCCTGCAGAAGAACGCCGTGGGAGCCCAGGGCGCCCGGAGCATGGCCGAGGCGCTGAAGCAGAACCGCAGCCTGAGGGAGCTGATGTGAGCAGGGCGTGAGGGGCAGGGATGGCACTGCCAGGGCCACATCCCCTGGCACCTGWGGGCAGGAAGGGCAGGAAAGGGGCAGGCCCGTGTGCCAGGCAGGAGGGACAGTGCTGGCTCTGCCCAGCGGGGCTGGTGGGGATGGAGAGAGCAGAGCCTTGGGAGCAGCCCTGGGGATGCTCTCTGCRCCTCCTGGCATGCAGGAGCCACATGAAGGAAGGAGAAGCTGTCTTCCCTCTGGCAGAGGGAAGCAGCAGGGCTCCAGGCCCTGAGGAGACATTAAAAGCYATTCCAGCTCAAACAGAGGTGTGGGTAGGTGGGGAATGAGGTGGCAGTGAGTTCATGCTCGTTGCTGCAGCAGGAAGGGCCTGGGGGAGGTGAATTCCTGGCTGGCAGCTCCAGGCTTCCTTGTGACTGTGTTCACAGTGGTCTTAGGATGAGGGAAGAGAACGAGGATCTGACTCCATGTTTCAGAAGGCTTGTTTTATTATTTTATGATATATATTATATTAAAACTATACTGAAAGAATAGAAGAAAGGATTTCATCAGAAGGCTGGCTAAGAATAGAAAAAAAAAAAGAATGATAACAAAGGCTTGTGRCTCGGGCTCTCTGTCCAAGCCAGCTGACTGTGATTGGCCATTAATTAGAAACAACTAACATGGGCCAATCCCAGATGCACCTGTTGCATTCCACAGCAGCAGATAATCATTGTTTACATTTTGTTCCTGAGGCCTCTCAGCTTCTTAAAATGAAAAATCCTGAAAAAAGGATTTTTCATAAAAGATGTCTGTGACACTTCCTCTTCTGTCTCAGACTCTCAAGCAACTCGGTGGGAGACAGCGGYTCCATTGCCTTGGCTGAAGCCCTGAGGGTGAACCACAGCCTGCAAAGCCTTGAGTAAGGTCCCCCTCCGTGCCTGGATTCCTTGACAACAGAGCCCAGCCTCCTCCTGCCAGCAAAATCTGCCACCCCTCAAGCCCTCAGCCCCTGTCCATGTCTGTCCCACTGCACATTCCCTGGATGTGCAGGCTGGACACGATGTGGCAGCTCCAGCAGCAGCCAGGCTGGAGGGACACTGACAGAATCAATCCTAAAATCCAGTGGTGATTTTTTATTCTGGCTTGGAGGAAATCAGTAGCTTTGGGTGTTCTCTCTCTCCAAAGTGATGGGAATTGGCTGAGGAAGGAGGGAATGGGCTGGGGCCTGGCAGAGTCAGGCTGGAATGGTGCCACCTTCACTCCCCATGGGAACAGCCCCTGGAGAGGAGGGCTGGTGGCTCCTGCWGATGAGTGGCTGTGCCCTGGTGCTGTCCCTGTGACCAGGATCCCAAACCCACGGGAGCCTCGTGCCCAGCTAAGCCAGCAGCCACAGTGCAGGTGGGGACAAGGTGCTGCAAGCCCTGTCCCCTCTGCTTGCTGGGGCTGCTGCTGCTGTGGCCAGCAGGAATGGCTGATCCCACCCTGGAGGCTCCCAGGGCTGCTCCTTCTGCCTTGGCTGCCCCACCCCAGCCACGGCCCTGCAGCCCAGCTGTGGTGCCAGGGCTGGCCCATCCTCACACCTTTCCCATCTGTCTCAGTCTCCAGAGCAACTCCATCAGCAGCGCAGGGGTGACGGCGCTGACAGCAGCTCTCTGCTCCAACAAGGGACTCCTCAGCCTCAAGTGAGTGACAGTCCCTGCAGCCACCCTGGCCAAAGGCTGGGCTGGGACCGGGGAGCTTCTCAGAGCTTGTGCCTGGTTGTTTCCAGCTGTGAGATGCTTGAAAGCAGCTTTGGTCCCTCCTCCAGCTGTGAGGAACTTCTCTCTGTCTTTATCTTTCTCCCTTTGGGACAATATTCATTCAGCCACATGTTGGAATGACAGGATGGCAGCAGGGATGGGAGGCTGGCAAAAAGCCCTGATGGGCCACCAGGGAATGGAGCTGCAGGAGCTGATGGGGGTGGTCTCAGACAAACTGCTCTGCTCAGTCCATGGCCTCAGCCCCAGAGCAGGAGGGGAAGGGGCTCTGGGGGAGCAGCTGCCCCAGCCCTGCCTTGGCTGCCCCTCCCCAGCCCCGTGTCTCTCCCCAGCCTCAGGGAGAACTCCATCAGCAGGGAGGGGGGCCCGGCCATCGCCCGCGCCCTGCGCAGCAACAGCACCCTCAGGAAGCTGGAGTAAGTCCCATGGGGGCCCCAGGAGGGCACCCAGAGCACCCCGTGCTGTCCCTGGAGCTGTGCTCAGCTTCTCCTGTGTGACCTGAGTCCTGTGTCCCTGCAGCCTGGCGGCCAACCTGCTGTGTGACGACGGGGGCCAGGCCATYGCCTCGGCCATCAGAGAGAACCGGGCTCTGACCTCCCTCCAGTGAGTGTCCCTGGGCCCTCACACCCTGGCATGGACGTGGGCAGGGACACTGCTCCTGGCCCTCAGCCCCGCCAGGCTGGGACATGGCACCCCTGGGAGGTGTGCTGGGACATCCTGGATGGGCCCACGGGGTCTTGCATGTCCCTGGGTGGCTGTGGAGCCTGGCTGGATTGGGGCACGCTCACAGCCCAAGGCTTCACCTCTCATTGTCTCCTGTTTGCAGCTTGCAGTGGAACTTCATCCAGGCCAAAACAGCCACGGCCCTGGCACAAGCACTACAGTCCAACTGCAGCCTGGCCAGCCTYGAGTAAGGGGGGACAGGGGTGGATGGGTTCTGGGCCCCACTGAGAGCTCATCCAGTGTCACCCCTGCCGTGGCAGGGACACCTTCCACTGTCCCARGCTGCTCCAGGCCCTGTCCAGCCTGRCCTTGGACACTGCCAGGGATGCAGGGGCAGCAACAGCTTCTCTGGGCCTCCACACCTCATTCTTCCCACTATCCCATCTAATCCTGCCYTCTGGCAGTGGGAAGCCATTCCTTCTTGTRCTGCAAATCCTTGTCCTTGTGCCTGGTTTTTTCCCCGAGTGCTCTGAGATGCTGAAAGCAGCTCTGGTCCCTCCTCCAGCTGTGAGGAACTTCTGTCTTTATCTTTCTCCCTTTGGGACAATATTCATTCAGCCACATCTTGGAATGAATCTCTGCAAACCCTTGTCCCCAGTCCCTCTGCAGCTCTCCTGGAGTYSCTTTAGGCCCTGCAAATCTGCTGTGTCCCCATTGCGTGTCCCTGGCTGGGGATGCTCTCAATGCCTTGTGCTCCAGGAGCTCTCCCAAGCCATCTGGGGATGCTGGCCCCTGTGCTGGCCCTGTCCCTGTCCCTGCCCTGGTTCCCAGCCCTTCTGTCACAGCYTGCAGGAGAACGCCATTGGAGACGAGGGCATGGCCGCGCTCTCCGCTGCACTGAAGGTCAACACCACCCTGGCAGATCTCCAGTGAGTACCCAGCCTGCAGCAGGGCCCTGTCACAGCCCAGTTACCCTCATGAACACACCACGGCCACCTCAGGACAGGTGCCGAAGGGTCCCTGTTCCCTTGCAGCCTGCAGGTGGCTTCAGTCGGCGCGGCCGGTGCCCAAGCCCTGGCAGAAGCCTTGATGGTCAACAAGAGCCTGCAGATCCTGGAGTAAGTGGTGGCTCCGTGGTGCCCAGGGCTGTGCCACTGGTCCCTGGGGTGTCTGAAAGCCCTTGGCTCAGCTCTGCTCCTACCCTTGCATGGTGATATCCCAGAGCTGTCCCTGGCTGTGGTCACTTCTCCCTCTCCTCCYGTCTGTGCCCCCCGGGCTGTTGGGCTGTCCTTCCTCACCGCTCCTCTGTTTGCATCCTGCAGTCTGTCCTTCCTCACTGCTCTTCTGCAGCCTTCGGTCTGTCCCTCCTCACTGCTCCTCTGGTCTGTGCCCCTCGGGCTGTCCTTCCTCACCTTTCCCTTGTTTGCAGCCTGCGGGGGAACTCCCTGGGCCCGGCGGGGGCCAAGGCCGTGGCCAACGCGCTCAAGGTGAACCGCAGCCTCCGCTGGCTCAAGTGAGTATCGCAGCCCCTTGGGAACAGCCTGGCCAGGCATTCCCTTGGGAACAGCGCGGGGTGGCCAGGCCAGGGCTCTCAGAAGGGCAAACCCAGAGCAGGTGGCTCAGGGCGTGCGTTCCCTCTGGTGGCCACACGCGCCGGTGCTGTCTGACCCTCCTGCCTCCCGCAGCCTGCAGGAAAACTCCCTGGGCATGGACGGAGCCATCTGCATCGCCACGGCCCTCAAGGGCAACCACGGCCTCACCTATGTCAAGTAAGTGGCTGCTGCAGGGGGTGGGAAAGGCAGGCATGGGGGAGACCATGGGAACCATCCAGGGACCTTCTCACTGCCAGCCTGCCCACTCCTGGCTGCCCCACAGGGCACAGACATCCCCTGCTCCTCCCGGTGTGAAACCACCACCCTCACACAGCTCCAGACCCTCAGCTCCCCTCCAGGGATGCCCCTGGGCCAAAGAAACACCTCAAAAGAGAAATCCTCTCCAAAACCAGGGGAGAAGGGGCTCAGCCCCTCCGGCTGCCCAGGGCTGTGTCCAGCTCCTCCCTGGCTGCCTCAGGGCTCTCATGGGGTGGGGCGGGCACAGGTGATGCCAGATTGTCACTATAGGACAC
>JACDOX010000714.1:12675-47923 GCA_014549065.1 Cardinalis cardinalis
GGAGGGGCAGATGCCACATGCCAGACCTTGTTTTTGTGGGGGATTTATCTGCTGGTGGCAGCAACTCCTCCTGTGCTTTGTCACCCCTGGCTAAAAGCAGCCCAGTCCAGCAGGGTCCCCTGAAATCCCAGCTGGACACAGAGATTTGCTGCTGCCTTGCCCAGATGGGAGTGATGCTGTGGAGCTGGCTCTCCAGCAGGTCCTGGCTGGTGCTGTGCCCTCAGAACCAGGCTGCTGCTTGCCAGACACACCTGGAGTGTTTGGCAGAGCTGTTCTCCAACAAGAGACAGGTAACCCAAGGCACAAGACTGGAACCATCTAGAAAGACCTTGGAAAATAAAGAATCCTCAGGAAAATGAAGGAATAAGAAGGGGAATGTAAGAAGAACTGCACTGCCTGAGGGTGGGATSTCTCCAGTACATCTTGGTGCTGCACCAGGACTGCCTCAGCTCAAACTTCTGCCCCTCAGCTTCAGGCTGGAGCTCTTGGATCTCCTGCTGCTGTCACGGTGCTCTGTGACCTTGGGACACATCCTCCTGATGTCCCAGCTGCAGGCTCTGTCCCTAGCAGGTYACCTTTTGACCAGGAGAGCAGAGGTGGTGCCTCTGTGTGTGTGGCAGGGACCCAGTGYCTCCCCAGAGGTGCCAGGTTTGCAGGTGACCCAGCAGCCAAACTGTGAACCCTCAGAGCCCCCTGAAGCCCCTGTCCCCAGCCCAGCCAGGACACTCTGCCACACTCAGGGCAGCCAGTGGCTGCTGCAGGGACCTGGGGGCTGATCCACAGACACTGGGCTGAGCTCTGGAGATGCAAATGCTTGGGAATAAATTTGTTCCTGGATGAGAAGATGCCTTGTGCAGCCTTACTCTTGCACTGCAGGACATTTGGGACGGGCTGTGCTCCCCTGCCCTGGCTGAGAGCTCAGTTCACTGCCTGGCACCAGCAGGGCTCTGCCAGCTGCCTGCTGGCTGTGCTGGAGGCCTGCTGGTGGCACTGCTGCCTGGAGAGAGAGGCTCTGGCTCTGTGCACACCAGCKGTGGARTCACTTTTCCATCTGGGCCTACAGTGCAGGAAATAGAAAACTGTGACTCAAACTGCAGCCCTGCTCTCGGGGGTCAGATCATCTCAGAMTGGTTTGGGTTGGAAGGAATCTCCAAGCTCATCCATTCCCACCCCTGCCATGGCAGGGACACCTCCCACTGTCCCAGGCTGCTCCMAGCCCTGCCCAGCCTGGCCTTGGGCACTGCCAGGGATCCAGGGGCAGCCCCAGCTGCTCTGGGCACCCTGTGCCAGGGCCTGCCCACCCTGCAGGGAACAATTCCTCATTCCCAATATGCCATCCATCCCCTCTGGCAGTGGGAGCCATTCCCTGTGTCCTGTCCCTCCATCCCTTGTCCCCAGTCCCTCTGCAGCTCTCCTGGAGCCCCTTTAGGCCCTGGAAGGTCTCCCTGGAGATTTCTCCAGTTTTAACTCCACTCCTTCAGTCTCCCTGGTGCTGCTCTTTGTGCAGACAAGCCCTTGATTAAGTAAAGGATATGTTTAGGATAAACAGATTTAAGCCAGATTTGAAACCAATTGAGATGCATTCCCAGAGCAGCTTTTCATCCAGTTTTATTAAGCCAAAGAAATCTATTTGGACATAATAAAATGCAGGGAAATCAGGCACATGATGCTCACTGGAGTGAGGCTTCTGGCACTGCAGTGCACAAGAGCCAGTTTAGTGCAATTATGGAAATAAGTGCACATTACTGTGATTCTCATTATGGATAAACTGCTCATGCTTTGAGATTCACAAACCTGGCAATCCAAGTTTAATTTTCAGGTTTAATGAACATTATTTACCAACTCCTGAGTTCACACTGACACACACTTTTCAGACAGCAGGATATTAGCTCCTGGCCTCTCCAAAGTTTGTGCTTCAAGAGGCCTCCTGCTCCTGAAGGGTCAGAAGTCATTATCACTTTGCTCCAGTGGCTCTGGCTTCCTGGCTCGGAGACTGGATTTGCCTGGGGGGATTTCCATGCTGTCATCTTCCAGATCATCCTCCTCCTCCTCATCTTCATCTTCATCCAGGTCAATCTCACTATCCCCTGAGTCATCCTGCAGGACAGGGAACAGGAGTCCATGACCAGCTCAGCTCTCCCTGGCCAGGCCCCTTTGCCAGCCCCATGTGAAGGATGGCAGGGTTGGCTTCCCCTGCACTCCCAATGGATTCCAAACCTCCTTCCCCACCCACGGGGCTGAGGAACACAAATTCCCTCACTTCTGCTGGCTCTGGGCTGTTTAACATTGAGGTGACAGCTGCTGTGAGCCCACAGAGTGGAGGGGGGTGGAAGAGAATGAAGGAAGCCCCGGAGAGGAACCCACCTGAGCCTTGCGCCGGCCTGGCCGCGCCGGGGCTGGGGTCCCCTGGAGAGCCAGAGTGCAGGAACACGAGAGGCAGAGCRGGAAAAAAAGGCACAAGAACATAAAAGAGAACAGAAAGTACCCAGGCTGGAGCAGGGGAGAAGGCAGCACAGGMAGGCACAGCTCAGGTATCACACCAGACAGGGGCTGGGCACACAGCGCTGGCTCTTCCTGACTCCATGAGCTCCTGGAGGGGCTCAAAGCAGCCTCACTGGCTTCAATCCCTGAGCTGGGACACACCAGCAGAGGCCTGCAAAGATCCYTGAGCTCTGAGAAGCTGCAGGCAGAGGGCAGAGCCACAACATAACTGCAGTGGCTGCAGCTGAGGGAATTCACAGGCTGAAGGCCTTGGCTTTCCAGCCCTGGRTGTGCTGGGGCTGTGCCAGCAGGGACAGAGCTGCCAGCAGGGAGTCTAAAGGGAACAGAAATCACAGAGGGTGACCATCCAAATCTGTCACTAACGTGGCCAAGGACAATCAGGCAGCACTAGGACTAAAGTGACAACGTCTTCACCCACAGCACAGCACTCTGCCCTTCCCAGAAATGGGYCTGGATGTCCAGGAGGCAACAACCCATTCTGGCAGGAGCAAAGAGCAGAGCAAGGGCTGCAAGTTCTCTCCAAGAGACGAAAGTTGTGGCTGCTCCACCCCTGAATTGTTTTAAGTCAGGCTGGATGGGGCTAGGAGCAATCWGGTCTAGTGGCATGTGTCTCTGGGTGGAACTAGATGGGTTTTAAGGTCCCTTCCACCTCAAACTGTTCTGGGATTCCCAGAAATGTCTGAACTCCCCTCCTTGAGGGGTGTCTGCTGGATTGACACAGAAAGGTTCCACCCACACTGGGAATGAACAGCAGCACAGGCTCAAACACAACCCCACAGGCACYACAGCTGTACTGTTCCTGGCCCTCTCCAATGTTCCAGCGACACCTGGAGAGCAGAGCCCCACAGCTCCTGGCATGGCAGCAGCTTTTGGGGATGGTGGGGAGAGCTAACTGCAAATGCCAACCACATCCCAGCAGCTGGCCCTGGTGCAGATGTGGCTGCTCAGGGGTGCCCAGAGGCACAGACAGGCTGCCCACGGGTGCCAAAGGCTGGGCACAGACACAGAGCAAGTCCTCCTGTGCAAAGCTGTGTGTGCCTTTTACACTGCCCACTCACATGGAAACCACAACCAAGGGCAAGGCCAGGAGCCCTGGGGCAGCAGGAATCCCAAGGGCACAGCTCACAGTCCTGCTCTCATCCCTGCCCCATCCTCCAGGGCACTGATGCTGCCAGCACAGGGCTCCAAGGAGTRACTTTGGAGCAATAAAGGGGATTTAGGTCCATGTATTAACTCCAGCTGCACTGTACTGGTCCCCCCTTCCCAGAAATCTGCCCCACAGCTCACAAGAGAATTCCTGCAGCCTGTGTGCCACTAGTTCTGCACTGCACACACAGACTCCAAGAACAAAGGAAAAATAAGGAAATAYGTGTCTATGCCAAGGAAAGGAGTCAGCCATTGGAAAGGAGGGGAAAAGCAGGCCTGAGGTGTGAGGATTCAGCAGGTAAAAAGGTGTCTCTTCAGCTGAGGAGAGGGCTGGCATCTAAAGCCCTATGAGAAAAGCTCTGCAGACACATGAGATGGTTACTCACATCCTCCTCCGTGTCTCCACCTTGCATTGATCCCACGATCCGTGTGCCAACTCTTCCTGCAGGAGCAAAGAGAACCCTCATACAACCTGGCTCATGGTCACAGGAGCAAAGAGAAACCCCATCAAACCTGGCTCATGGTCACAGGAGCAAAGAGAAACCCCATCAAACCTGGCTGGTGTCACAGGAGCAAAGAGAATCCCATTCAAACCTGGCCCATGGTCACAGGAGCAAAGAGAATCCCATTCAAACCTGGCTGGTGTCACAGGAGCAAAGAGAAACCCCATCAAACCTGGCTCATGGTCACAGGAGCAAAGAGAACCCCCACCAAACCTGGCTCATGGTCACAGGAGCAAAGAGAACCCCCATCAAACCTGACTGGTGGTACAGGGAGGGAGGAGGAAGGGTAAGGCTCAGGGTGCATCCCTCAGGAGAAGATGAGATCCCAATCCATGCATCACCCCCCTTTAAGCCTCATTGCTCAGGAGAGGGTAGGAGGGGTAAGGCTGACAGTAATTAACACTGGACTCAATGATTTTGGAGTTTTTCTCCCACATGAATGATTCTGTGAYTCTAGTTCTAGTCAGGGACCATTTCTGCTATTTCCAGAGCTGCCTCATTCCAGCATGATGGTTCTGGCAGGACAAGAGGCAATGGACACATCAAGAAACAGGGAATTCTATCTGACCAAGACAGATATGTGAGGGCAGTCAAACACTGGACAAGGCTGCTAAGAGAAGTTTAGGAGTCTCCATCCATGGAGATACTCAAACCCAAACTGGATGTGGTCCTGGACAAGCAGCTCAAACCTCCTGTGAGAGCAGAGAGGCTGCTCTAGATCATCTTGAGAGGCCCTTCCAACCCAAAAACCCCATGAACTGACACATTTCTTCCTCTGCTTTGGTACACAGAGAACAAAAGCCTGGTTTTTCCATGTGGTGAATGAACCCTTTTTCCTTTAGAGAGCTCAGACCCTTTCTGATATTCCAGGATGGATTGAATCTCACAGGAAACCCAGGCAAACCTCAAGAATTTCCTGATGGGAGCACACACTGTGCCTGCTTGCCTGGCTTTGGCTGCCCTATGGGAAATGCTGGCAGGTGTCCCTGGCTGGGGAGGGAGCCTGGGAGGGTTGGGAATGGGGAGAGCAGAGCTGGGAGCAGGGAGAAGCTCCTGGGGCTGCCGGGTGACTCAGCCCTGCTGCTGCAGCCACAGAACCCCCTCAACACTGGATCCTATTTCCAGCCCTGCTGTGTCCATCCCATCTCACCAATTGTTCATTTCCTGCCATCACCAGCTTCCTCCATGCCAAATATGGATTGTTCCAATCCAGAACAATCCAATCTGGGCTGTTTTTAGCATGGAAACAAGGCAGCTTTAAAATATACCCTGGCAAACCTCTTYATTTTCTACTTCCCAAAGCACAAAAGATGACAGGTCCCCTTTGTCCCACGCAGTTTGAGCTGAGGTAGTGGTAGGAAAAAGCTGCCTAACTCATCCACAGCTCACCAAAAACCCCTGTTGTATCAAGGCAGATCACTAAAAGGATTTTATGTCTTTATATAAAAAGCAGTGGCCTCTATGCAGCAGTTGCTGGTAACACAGGAAGTGGAGACAGAATTAAAAGATTTCTGGATAGATCTGTCTTCAGGTTTTGGTGACTTTTGCTCTAATTTATGCAACACTAAATGATATAAATTTGGGGTTGATTACACCTGACATCCTTAGATGACAACAGAACCCCATTTTTGCCCAGCCTACAAATGACTCTTGAGTTTAACTGCAATTTTACTCTGTAGAAGGCTCAACATAAAGTGTAAAATTGGGAATTACTACCTCAAAAATGAGAAAGCTGCAGGGAGCTCCYGAAAGAAGACAAAACTGAGAGAGATTCTGAATAGAAAAGAGAATCAAGATATCAGATTAGGAGAGCTGATGGAATAGGACAGTTCAAAATGAATGCTCCCAGGAGGTGTGCAGGATGCTGCTCCTCCCTCAGTGGCAGCAGTGCAGACATCCCATGGACACAAACCTGCTCACACCTGGAGGAATTCCAGCATCTGCTACTGCCTGGACTGGGATCCTGCATTGTCTAAGCCAGGAGCAGCTCTCTGAACCAGCAACTGTGGGATCAGCAGGATCAGGTCCTGCAGCAAACCCTGGGATTCTCCCAGGATGCAGAGGGGCTGCAGCAAACCCTGGGATTCTCCCAGGATGCAGAGGGGCTGCAGCAAACCCTGGGACTCTCCCACCATCCAGAGGGGCTGGGATTTCACCTGAGCACTAAACTGTAAGGAGGAGATAAATCAGATTTTCCATGGAGCATTATTTTGACCCCCAGCCCATAAACCCCACATTTCCCTGCAGGGGAATGGGCCTGGGGGGTTCCTGTGTGTGCTGGGGGCAGGCAGCAAACAGAGGAGTGCCCTGCATGGCACAGGGAGAGCTGGGATGTTGTCACTTGGTTTCCTGGGCTCAGTTCAGCTGGGCTCACACAGCTGCCAGGAGGAGRGGGCCTGTGGAGCCTCCTTCCAACAAATGTGGCTCCAGCTGGGACAGGCTGCACAGAGCAGTAGTTAGGGAAGATGCTGGTAGTGAASAGGCTGTGACCCACTGCACCTTTGGAGTCAAATCTTCTCCCTCCCTGTGCATGGCCACGGTTTGCAGGCAGCTCAGAGAGCAGAAGGCAACGTGCACCCCTGATGTGGAGCTGTGAGCTGTTGCCATTTTCCCTCGGTGTGATGCTCCCCATTTTCCCAAGCTGTGCAGCTGCCCAGGATGGAGCCACAGGGCTGGGRTGATTTCCAGCTCCTCAGCCAGCAGTGGGTACAGGTTAACCCTGTGTCTCAGCAAGGAGTGACACACAAGCTGAGAGGGGGGCAGGTGGGTTTGGACACATTTTGCTCCCAGTCTGGAGATCTGCAGTCAGTCTCCAGTGCTTAATATGAATTCAGAGCATGAGCCTGCAGAAGACAACTCTCTCTCCTCTGCATCACATTCCCTTCCACACAGAAAAATGGGATGAACCTTCTGCCTGATCCTTCTGAACTGTGGCCCTTTGGGCACTGCTCTCAATCACAGAGTGATGGAATTTCCTGAGTGGGGARGAACCCCCAGGGATCACCCAGTCCCACCCCTGGCCCTGCACAGACCCCCCAACAACCCCACCCTGTGCCTGAGCACTGYCCAAGCTCTCCTGGAGCTCTGGCAGCCTCGGGGCTGTGCCCATTCYCTGGGGAGCCTGGGCAGGGCCAGCACCCTCTGGGGATGAACCTTTCCCAAAATCCAGCCTGACCCTGCCCTGCCCAGCTCCAGCCATTCCCTGTCCCTGTCCCAGAGCTGCCCCTGGGGAGGAGCTGCAGCCCCCCTGAGCTCTGSCCTCAGTCTCCTCCTCCAGCTGAACAATCCAAGTGCCTCAGCTGCTCCTCAGACCCCTCCCCATGCCCAGGYCCCTCCTCTGGACACTCCAACAGCTTTAGGTCCTTCTGATATTGTGAACCCACACCTGCCAGATCTGAGGTGGGGCCACACCAGGGCAGAGCAATCCCCTCCYTTAGAGCAAGACCCTGATCCCAGCAGCATCTTCCAGGCTTTGCCAAAATCCAGGGACTGATGAAGCCCAGCCCAGCTGCTGCATGGGGAGCACACTYCAGTTTATTTCTTACACCTCCATGAAAAGGAAATCTGCCTGGAGGTGAGGGAGTTGTTCCCACATTTCAGACCTACAGCCTCTCCTCCTTCTTCACTAGGCCTGGTGTTGGGATGGGGCACACCTGGGGGAGGTTGAGAGGGAAGGAAAACATTCCAGAAATCCCATAGCAGAAATCTGAACATGGCCACAAGCTGGAGAGAGAAATTCCACAAGCAGAGTGACAATTCCCAATGAGAACAGCACTTTCCTGGTAAGGAAGGACTGGAACCAGGACGGTGGAGGCTCAGCTGAGAAGATTTGTGTGTCAAAACTTTCCTTTTCCCTACAGGATTGGAAAAAAAGAGGGATATTCCAGGCTCTGCAGCCTCCCCCAGCACGCAGGGTGGCACAGGCACTGAGCAGCAAGTGCCCTCTGCCAGCACCTCATTAACCCTGACCCTCTGGGCCAGCCCTGCCCAGAAAGGRGCTCCAGGAGAGCTGCTCTCACTGTGTGGCTCTGGGCTCATTGTCTGCTAAAAAACCAGGGTTTTATAAAGCTGTTCTTCTCACAGTAAAGATCAAATGGGGCTGGAGTTGTTCTTGTCTCAGTAGTGAAATTGTTTCTGAGGTCTGGCCAGGACAAAACCAGCCCTTAAGACCAATGTTATAAAAGGAAATGAGCTACAGCACGGGGAGGAATGGTTCACAGGAGCTGAAACACCCTGGCAGTGTGGAATAAAAGGTGATTTCCAGGCACAGCTCCACAGGGAGGGACTATTTCAGCTTCATTCAGCAGCACTGCCTTGTGACCAGCACAGWGTGCCACCTCTGGGAGGGGAAAGGTCCTCATGATGCCACAATGCACTTCAGGACTCTGCTCCAAGTGACCTGAAAAGATGGATCTGCACATGGAATCAGAACATCACCTCAAAATCTGCCACTTCTGATGGTGTGGGTGACAAAAATCTATTTAGTTCCAGGAGAGACTGGACAGGTTCTTAGGAGCAAATAAATGTACTGAGGGTTAGCTTAAACCTGTGCAAGCCACAAGTGATGGGGCTGGAACAGCTTGAGAGCCCCAGGGAAGCTCCCAGGTGCTTCCCCAGCCATTTTCTTTCAGCCAGGGCTGGGGACAGACCAGGCTGGCTGGATGCTGTGGCTGACCCAGCACCCCCAGGATGATGCTGCATTCCCAGGACAAGGCTGTGCATCCTTTACCCCCAAATCCACCCCAGCTGCACATGAACTACCATCCTGCAAACAACTCATTCAGGCAAGAGGGCTCTCTACACTGCAAATGGTTAAAGAATTTCTCTTCCTTTGGCACTCTGACAAAACAAGATTCTTACTGCAAGTGGCACCACAAATTCAGGGAAGTCCATTGTATTTGTCACAGCCTCACAGATCTATTGCCAGACAGAATAAAAATGGATGTGAACTTTTATTCACATTGACAATGCTAAAATTAAGATGTAGAGACCAGAGTGCCTCCAGCYCTGGCATCCCCAGCACAGGAAGGATGTGGAGCTCCTGGAGAGAGTCCAGAGGAGGCACAGGATGCTCCAAGGGCTGGAGCCAGGMTGGGAGAGCTGGGGGTGCTCACCTGGASAGGAGAAGGCTCCAGGGACACCTCAGAGCCCCTGCCAGGGCCTAAAGGGGCTCCAGGAGAGCTGCAGAGGGACTGGGGACAAGGGATGGAGGGACAGGACACAGGGAATGGCTCCCACTGCCAGAGGGCAGGGATGGATGGGATATTGGGAATGAGGAATTGTTCCCTGGCAGGGTGGGCAGGCCCTGGCACAGGGTGCCCAGAGCAGCTGGGGCTGCCCCTGGATCCCTGGCAGTGCCCAAGGCCAGGCTGGGCAGGGCTGGGAGCAGCCTGGGACAGTGGGAGGTGTCCCTGCCATGGCAGGGGTGGCACTGGATGGGCTTTAAGCTCCTTCYCACCCAAAGCAGTGTCTGATTCTGTGATAGATTCTGTGATAAATCCGTGGAATCTCTAATCTACAAAAGCAAATGATCAGTGACCCGTGGGTTTACAACACCACCTCCCTTAAGGAGGGGATTTTCCTGTCAGTGTGACACTGTGACAATAAAGCAGCTGCAGCTCCCAGGCCCTCAGGCAGCACCTGCAGCCTCCCCCAGCCAGGAGCTCTCACCTCCCTGCTCCCTCCTGGACCAGAGCCCTTCCTGCTTCCCTAACCCAGGTTCTGCCATGTYTGCTGACCCAGCAGCACTGAGGTCACAGCTCCAGAGCCCATTCCAGCTTCCTTCCTCAGCTGCTCCTGCCTGTCCCTCTCTGCACCTGGGGAAGGGGTTGATTTCCTCTCTGCACCACACAAATCTCCCCCAGCTCCCTCTTTGCTGCTCCAGGGGAAACCAAATCCTATAATTCAAGTGTTTTAATTGGCTGAAAGAACAAAACCAGGAGCAATATTGTCAAACCTGCATTTAGTTTGAGTTTTGCTGCATCTAGACAGAGCTGATGAAAGGGCTCTTGAGGGTGAGTGTACTGATTTTTCTCAATTATACCAAGTGGCCTAAGAAGAGGGATTATCTCTYCCTGAGAATCTTGCCTCTATAATGGCAAAACACACTGGAATATCTGCCCACCACGGAGAGGGAGGAAGCCTTATCTCCCAGCACTGATAACTTGGGAATTAGAGATGTAAAAGATGGAAATTGGAATGTAAAAAAGATATAAAAGTGCACCCCAGCAGGCACAGGGACTGAGCACAGTGGGCTCTTTCTCCTCAGCTTGAGAGCAAACGTGGCTCAGCAGCATCACCATGTAAGAAAACACAAAGCTTCAAAAGAAAGTGATTGAAATATCTTAAATTGAGTCAATTTAAAAAGCAGTTATTAATAGAAATAATGTTCTTGTTATGCTGCCTTGATCATTAAGTGCATCTTAAATGCAAATTGCTGAAGAATACCAGCAGATTTGTAGTGTTTAATAGCAAACATTCAGCCCTGGTTTTCTAAAGAAGCTGCTGCTTCTGACATTTATCTCAGGTCTTAAAGTCTGATGAACTGAGTTTCCATTAAGGATAATTAATGATAACAAAGGTCTTCCTAGAAAAAAAGAATCTACTAGCAACAAAATCTATAAATTTTAGAGTAAAACTCTAAAACTGCAATTAAGAGCAGCAGGRACTCAGGTTATGGTGTTCTCTGAGATGAAGCATCCCAGGCAGCTACAGGGTCCCTTCCAAAGCTCTAAAACCTGTGTACAAACCTTTCCTTGAGCAATGCCAATGAAAAATATTCCTTAGAAAATATCAGTGTTTCTAGCACTYAACAAGACTTTTCAATTTTCAAGAGAAACAGACGAAGGGAGGATAAAAATGCTTAAATTACAGTGAGTTGAGAATGTCAGCTTCCTTCCCTGGTGTCAGTCAGAGAGGGGAAAGCAGAACTGCACTCACAAAACCCCAGATACCTGCAGTTTATCTAAGGAACAGCTTCCAGAGGAGTGGTGGCACATGAAACCCCACACAGGCAGCTCCTGCAGAGCCCAGAGGGGTTTGTGCTCACAGCTCACAATCCCTCACTGCTAACACACAGAACTGCCCTGATTTCCTGGCTGGGTTTTGCTCCACTCCAGACTGAGCAGAATATTTCTTTTCCCACCTGGGTGAGCCACAGACCCTCACCCAGCAATTCCTCTGAGCAGAGGCTGCAGCTGCACTCCCCAGGACAGAGGGACAGAAGGACAGAAGGCTGACATCCCTCCCTGGAGCAGCAGCTCGGGTGTGCAGTGCAGGTGGCTTTACTGACTCACTGCAGGTTTCCCAGCTGAAACAGCTGCAAGAACTACAGGGAAATAAATGTTTTGCAAAGAGAAATGGGATTGCCTCCCTAAGGCTTTGTACAGAACTGCTTCAGGAATGTGGAAGGCAATACCAAGGCAGGATTTTCCCCACACAGTCATTGTTTTTCCCAGTAAATAATCCTGCATTTGCTGCCCTGGAAACACTGTCGTTGTTCCCAGAGGGCTTTAACCCTCCTGCAGCTCCTGAGAGCTGAGCAGTGCCAAGGCCCTGGAGGGTGACAGGGGTTTCTCACATTTGCAGCCACTCAGGTGATTCCAGCCCATCCTCGTGGCCCAGGGCAGCTCAGGAGGGGTGAGGATACCTGGCAGGAGAGGTTCTGTGCTGATGTGGTGCCTCGTGATCTGCAAATCCCCCTCGCTGTCAGAGCCTTCATCCTCCTGGATTTCTATGTCAGAGTCATCATTACCTGGTGAAAAACAGAGGCAGCTGGTTAAAACCACCCAAAGCAACCCCAGCCCAGAGCAGCAGGTGGGTACAGGAGGCAGCAGCAGYTCTACCTTTGCTCAAGCCCAAGAGGAATTGAGAATTCCTGCACAGGGCAATGGCCAATCTCCACATCCCGAGGAGAAATCCTTCAGAACAGGAGAGCCAAAGCAGCACCCACTGGAAACAAGAGCCTTGGGACAATGCCAGGCTGTACCACAAAGGTGCTGTTTAAACATCCCCTCCGGGCATGAGGAGCAGCTGCTACCTCAGCAGATGATTTAAAGACAAAACTCTTTGAAAAGCATTTGGGAAGTGTGTGTTTATCATCCAGGTTTTACCYTGACACCAGCAATGTCAAAACCCATCTCCTGGGAGTATCTGCCTTTCATTTAATTCTAGACAAGCACAGTTCCACATCCCCAGATAAAGGAATGCAGCTCCAGCCAAACCCAAGACGCTGGAGAGACAGGGAAGCTTCCAAAGACCAAAAACTTCTTCAGGTATTTTCATCATCTGCCTTTGTTTCCTTCTCCCCATGCAAAGCAGAGTTCCCAGTCCAGTGCCAGGACAGACCCAACAGGACCCCACGGGAGGACCCAGCACAGCAACATTTGCTGCTGATTATTTAGAGAAAATAGGCAATTCTTTCCCAGGTACATTTAATTACACACATGTCCAAGCTGAAAATGGAAATAACTACTTTAATTAGGATTAGTAATGAGCTGACACATCTTTGCAGAATTTAATTATCAGACAATATACAAATATTTGACATTTTCCCATCCTCTTTTTCACTGCAATATTAAGTTAATGAGAAAATAATAATGGCAAGGGAAGTTTCTGCCAGCCTGGTAAGATTACAAGGCTCCAGCAGAGCTAGCTACAATTTCYATTTGCACTTTCTTCCTTGGCAAGTGAGGGAATCACTCACTGCTGTGTGAGCTGGATGCTGCTTCTGTTTGCCTGGCCTTTAGGAAACAGGTTTTGTTCAGCCTTGCATGGGCAAACTCCTTGGGAGGAGCCATGTGGAGCTTACAGAAAGGATTTAAGTTACTGCTCAATATATTAAAGAATGAATTTATCATATCTGTGATGGTTCTTATTGCTACTAAAATGCCCTCATTTTGTGTGGTTTTTTCCTTCCTTCTTGGTTATTTATTTTACTTTTAGCAGCAATTTCTCCCTTTCAGGCTTTGTCATTCCTGTTAGGCAGCAGCACTGCCCAGAGCTGAGGATGCTGCAGGGATTTCTTGGCCAAAGCTTTCCCATTCCAAGGCCATTTGTGCTTCCTGCTCCTGTCTGGGMTCTGCTGAGCATGAGCTGCCAGCTGAGCAGGGAGCTGCAGCTTCCCACTGCCAGAGAGCAGGGTGGGATGGACAGGRGGAACAAATTCTCCCCTGTGCCTTTAAAAAGCCTGGACTGCCTTTCAAGCCAAATGAAAACACAAATTCATCACCTGAACTCCCAGCATGTCATGGAATGGCCTGGCTTGGAAAAGACCTCAAAGCCCATCCAGTGCCACCCTGCCATGGCAGGGACACCTCCCACTGTCCCAGGTCACTCCCAGCCCTGTCCAGCCTGGCCTTGGGCACTGCCAGGGATCCAGGGGCAGCCCCAGCTGCTCTGGGCACCCTGTGCCAGGGCCTGCCCACCCTGACAGGGAACAATTCCTCATTCCTAATAACCACAGTACAGCACTTTTCCTGCTGAGTTGTGCCTTTGAAATAAATCCTGTTATGGATCCATGGCAAGAGTTTGGGTTTTCCTTGACCAGCCTGGCTGCAATCCTGGAGCACAGAGCTCAGAGCATCACTGCACTGAACTCCTGCCAGAGGCTCAGAGAAGTGACAGCTGCAAGTTCAGCAATATCCAAATTCCTGCTTCCAAGCCTCCTGCTCCCTCTTGAAATGACATCAAGCACCTTTTCCACTCTCCCAAACCAAATCTACTGCTCCAGTCCAGCCCAAGGCTGCTCTCACTGAGCCCAGCTCTGCCCATGTACAATCTGAGTTGTCAGCTGAGCTGAATTGTGCTGAGCCTAAATCCCAAGGACACAGAGGCAGAGCACAGTGCTAAGAAAGTTTTCAAATATGCAAGACAAAGAGAAGCTGAGTACAGGCGCTTTATCAGGATTAAATTAAACACCAGCCCAGTGTGACCTGTCCTAGAAGTGTTCCACACCAACCCCTCACTCTGCACCCAGTGTGCCCAGCTCTCACCAAAATATTCTTAAATTCTTAAAAAGAATTCCTAAGAAGTGACAGCTCAGAAAGTTTCATTTAACCACATGCAAAAAAACTCACTGCCCTAGAAGAAGCCACAATCTCATTTGTGTATCACTGCACACACAACTACAATCAATTTTGAAGAGACATGGAACATTCCTTATGAAAAAAAAAAACTTTTTTTTTCTCAGGATCAGCATAAAGCAATGAAGATAATCAACAACAAATTGCCATGTGCTTGTACATGGAGTACAGAACCCACTGAATGGAGCTGGCTTATGAGATTTATATGGGTTTACATGTGGATTATTGGAATTCTCACAACAGACTTATTTATTATTATTCAGCAATCCATGTGCCCCAATTGAGGCCAAGCTGGCAGCTTGCAGAAGCTCCAGACTGAGGTTTTAAGCAGCTCTTGTATTTTTATTATGAAAAGGTAATCAGCAGAACAAGTCTGTAAATTGTGCTGGGCCCATCTCCCCACTGCTGTGATTGCCTCTGCTGCACAGAAAACACTCCAAATATCAGCCTGAGAGAGGATATATTGGGATTTTAAACCCCACTTGCCTTTCATTTCAACATTTCTATTTCATAAAGATGGGTTTCAGTCAACTAAATTAGTTTCCTTTAAAGCTGTCCAGCCACAGAMAATACACCCTGGTTCCAATGATCTCCAAAGGTGGGATTTTTGTTCCTGCTCCCACTGCTCCCAGAAAAAAACCCAGAGCTGATACCTGGACAGATAATACTACATTGAAATGATTTAATTTCTGGTAATTTGCAATGCTTGAAGGAAAAGCAGCATGATTTAATAACTCAGCAGTGATTTCAGGGCAGATTTGGTAGTTTGCATCAATATTCAAGTAAAGGTATCCAGCTGTAAAAAATAAGAAGTCACTGTGGTGAGGATAATGAGCACAGTGGCCATTGTTTATTGATATGCTGTGGAATTAGCTGTAAGTGCTGTGCAGTGTGCCCAATTTCAGAAAATCACTGCCTTGCAAACACAGGCACTGCTCCACAGCAATTGCTGCAGCCAGCAGGACGCTGCTTTGGGTGAGAAAACATCATGAGAACAATCAAATGGGCAACTGGCAGCCACTTGATCCCAAATGAAATAAATAGCACGAAACAAGGGAACAGCAAAAAGCAAAGGGGGTGGGATTGGGGTTTTTGGTGTGTTCTGAAGGAGAGTGAAGCCCAGTGCCCACCAAAAGCCTCAGCTCTGCCAAACCCATCCTGCTGTCACACCAAAGCCACAGCACCAGGCTCTGCATCAGCCACCACACTCCCAAACCCACAGCTCTGCAGGCTGAAGGGAAAGAAAGGCTTGGACAGAAAAGCTTGGACAGAAAAATATCTGGAGGGAAGGTCCTTTGTCCTTAGCACAAAACTGAGATCTCTCCCCCCTCTCTGAGAAGAATTCAGCCAGGTACTGAGATTGAACTCCTAGGAATTCCATGGAAAACTTGGGATGTTCAGAGCTATGCAGCCAAAAACTGGGCACTAACAGCAACGAGAAGGTTGGAGAGGTAGCTCTAAGTGCACTTATTTACCTTGCATGGTCATTTTAAGGTCACAGAATTATGGAATAATTTGGGTTGCAAGGGACTTTATYGACACCTCCCCCTAAGCCAGGCTGCTCCAAGTCCATCCAGCCTGGTCCATCCACAGATTCCAAACTCCCAAATTATCAGTGAGGATGATTAACCACTGCTGGGGAACCACTAGGTGTCAGCCACTTGAAATAATTAAAATTAACTCAGGATGACAARCTCCACTTAAACTGGGATTTGGAGTTTTAGGTTATTTTTGGGCCCATTTGATCAAGAGGTCATATTTGGTGACCAGAACCATTTCTAACAGTCTTACAAGCCAAAAATCCATCCAAGCACTATTACATTAGGTCATGATTTTGCAATTACCCACCAAGCACCACACAAAGCTCCTGTGGACCAGTTCCAAGTGTCTCTCACAAGAAGATGGATGGCCCAGGCACCAGCAGTATCATCCAGGAATCATCCAGGAGTCACCCTCCAACCCCACAGCTGTTCACTGGGGCTTTTTGTTGGTCTGCTGGCAAATTTTAAAGCATCAGCTCTGGAGCAGAAAGGGTGCACCCAGGAGCAGCAGTTAAATCCTATGGTTATTGCAGAACAAGATTCCAGTAGTGCAGATTTCCAAATGCTGGGGGAAATCAATGTTYATTCATTAAACAGACCAAGCAAGAGGATGCAGGGTGGGCTGACCAGAGCAGCACATCAGAAAGTGGCTGAGTCACTGAAAATTTCAGTTTTACAGCAAATACTTCCCCATATTTAAATTAATCCTGGGCACAGCAGTGGCCAAAAGAAATAAAAAAAATTTATTGAAAAATTCAAAGTGTTTCTGTTTTTGTACTTTCAAAACAAAATATTTAACTTTTAAAAAAATATATTCCTACAAGAAAGGTGGACAGAGACTTTGGACAAGGSATGGAGTGCCAGGACACAGGGAGTGGCTCCCACTGCCAGAGGGCAGGGATGGATGGAATATTGGGAATGAGGAATTGTTCCCTGTCAGGGTGGGCAGGCCCTGGCACAGGGTGCCCAGAGCAGCTGGGGCTGCCCCTGGATCCCTGGCAGTGCCCAAGGCCAGGCTGGGCAGGGCTGGGAGCACCTGGGACAGTGGGAGGTGTCCCTGCCATGGCAGGGGTGGCACTGGATGGGCTTTAAGGTCCTTTCCAACCCAAACCATTCTGGGATTCTGCACTGTCTTCTTTTAAACTGATAAAAAGCTCTTGAAGAATGTGAGAAAATGCATTAGAAAAAGTRTGTAAAAAAGTGAAAAATATCTGTAAATGCAGTAAGTTGAAGAGTCTGAAAAAATATYTCAGTCTAGAAATAATCCAAGTTGCTCCTTTTTCCTCAACAAAGTTTTTGCAGTTTTGGATAAACCTGATGAATTAAACTGAATTTCTGCTGTGGTCARTGACTTTCCCTGGCCTCTCCTCTCACCCAATCCAGCACCAGAGCATCCAATACCCACAGCTGACAGCAGAGCCACCTCCAGCCTTCCCCAGGCAGTGTCTGATGCACTCTTCCAAGTGTCACTTTGACACTAACAAGTTTCAGGCCATTGGATTTGTTACATGGCAGCAGTCCTGATGTGGCACGGGGGCAGCAGATGTGTGAGACATCCCTGCCTGGATCAGCCTCTCCCAGGGCATCTTCTGCCAAGCAAAGATTAGAAAAATAACAACAACTTCCTCCCTGCTCAGCACAAAAGACATTTTTATATTGCTGCAAATACTTAATTATGTGTAATTTCATCAGGCAGATAATTCTCAGAGCCTGATCTGTAGCAAGAGTTCAGAATCTTTATGTTGTTTAAGAACAGTATTTCAGATAATTTAGTGTTGATTTTTTGGGTTTTTTTGGTGCAGTGGTTTTATGGAGCTGCTCTGYCAGAGACAAAGCTGATTTGACACGTGTGGAAGCAAAAAAATCCCCAACCAAACAAAACAAACAAACCAACCCCCTAAAAACCCCCCAAAAAACCAACCCCAAAAAAACCCCCCACCAGACTTTTGATCAATAACCCTAAACAATTTTGCCAGTTTTATGTGAGTACCATGTCCATGGACTTTTTAAATTCTTATACAGACCTGCACAACTCAACCTCCATCCCACAGCTCTCCTTTATGAGAAACAGAATTTAGGCTTCTCAGCCTGAAACTCAGCTGAGAGCTGTCCAAAACTCCTGCAGCTTCAYTSCAGAGAGAAATGAGGCTTTAATTTGGAATCCTTCTCACTAMATTAGCAGGAGATAAGGTCAGGGGACCCAGACAAGGCAGAGCTGATCGATGCTGTGGGTCAGTCAGAGTAACAGAGCTCACAGGGCAGAGAGGATTCTGACTTTGACCAATTAATGGCAACAAATTTATCACCACCCACAGCCCACACTGTTGGGAAGGGCTCATTAAGTGTTGTGCAGCTCCCAGGGGTAAAGTGTTACCAGAGGGAGAGTGTTGGGAAGGATGAAAGTTKGACAAGAAAGTCTCACAGATATGTGTAWGCTTAGCAGAAAGATTTTTAAATGYTGAGTCTGATGAAGGAATAGAGATAGAAGCAAGTTTTGATATAGAAGAAATAAATTGCTGAGCCAGTCTTACTAGGTAAGTAAGAAAGCAAAAGGTGTGTTAGTTAGAAGGGGTTTTTATGGCTTAGAGCAAAGGATAAACCCACCTCAAACAAGAAGATGTTTTTACCAAGCAGACAGAGAGCACAGGCAAACAAGTCAGCAAAGTTGCAAATGGAAAAAAAGTCTTACAATTTTCTACTGTAAGAAAAGTGAAAAACAACTTCTAGCTTAAAATGTAATGTACTAACTTGTAGTGACTGGAGAACAGTAACATGAATATGGTAATTACAGTAGTTAGGATAGGCTAGAGATAAGAGTTAAGGTATAGATTGATTATTCTGTATTAAGATGCTCAGCAAAGAACAGTATAAAATGCAATGTAACCAAAACCAAAGGGTCTCCAGGCCTGCCTGCAGCTGGAGCTGACACCTGTAGGCACAGGCTCTGTCACCCATGACCCTGGGCTGCTGTGATATCTTGGATGGAATAAACTGCATTTTGGAGAGCTCCTGGAGTCCCACATCTCTCATTTAGGCTCTTAGGAGAGCAGCTGCCCTGCAGCCCCGCTGAGGAGGGAAGCAATGAACCTGTGCCTCAGCTCACTGCTGCACCCCAACATTCCAGGGAGCCCCGGGAGAGCCAGGCCAGCCTGCCCACCCTGCACTGAGCACAGAAGGAGCTCAGCCCTCCAGCTCCAGACCCTGCTGTGTCAGCCAAACCAAGGCAGAGCAGGGCCCACTTCATCCTGCTGTCTGCAGGGTGGAAGGCCCAGACAACAAAGCCCTAAGTTTCCAAACAAACTGAAGATGGAATAAAACTTTGGATAAAACCACCTTGCTTTGTGTGGGGGGCATTACTCAAAAATGTTAAGTGGAATAATGAAGTGTTCAGCAGGATCAGTGGTGACAGGACAAGGAGTGACAGAGCCTGTGCCTCCAGCTGYCAGCCCCAGCTGCAGGCAGGCCTGGAGACCCTTTGGTTTTGGYTACATTGCATTATTTACTTTTCTTTGCTGAGCATCTTAATACAGTAAAACCAATCTATACCTTAACTKTTATCTCTAGCCTATCATAACTACTATAATTACCATATTCATGTTACTATTCTTTAATCACTAAAYGTTAGTACATTACAGTTTAAGCTAGAAGTTGTTTTAAACTGAAATAAGGTCAATTTAGACAAGAAATTGGGAATGAGGAATTGTTCCCTGKSAGGGTGGGCAGGCCCTGGCACAGGGTGCCCAGAGCAGCTGGGGCTGCCCCTGGATCCCTGGCAGTGCCCAAGGCCAGGCTGGGCAGGGCTGGGAGCACCTGGGACAGKGGGAGGTGTCCCTGCCATGGCAGGGGTGGGATGGGATGAGCTTTAAGCCCCCTTCCCACCCAAAGCACTCTGGGATTCTATGAAATATTTTTCCCTCCAAAACCCTGCTTCACAAAGGTGTTCTAACGGTGAAGTCCCTCTCTACTGTTCCCTTCCTGGCTCCTTCCAGGGCACATCCTCTCTCAGGAGCATGCAGCACCAGAATCCAAGGAGCTGAAAGGCTGAGGTGCTCAGGCTGCAGCACCTCTCACCATTTCCTCCCTGATGAAATCACTGCCAGGGGCAGCTGCAGACCCCTGGGAGTGCTCCCATCCCTCAGGTGGTGCCTGTTGTGGTGTGAGCTGCAGGATCAACCCTGGGGGAGGCTGGGCAAAGCTGCTYAGAGGTGCTGAGCCCATCCTGCTGCTCTGGCTTTGCTTCCCCTTGTGCCAAATGTGCATTTTCCCTGTGTGAGGATGAACAGAGCTGCTCTGCAAACAAACTGTGCCATGTCAGACACCAACCCCTGCATTCTCTCACCACAGCAAATCTCTTGGGTTTGAATTGTTTAAAGGGCAGCTTTTAATTAATTACAAGAAAAGGAGRGGTCTGCACTCAGGGGAGAGCCCAGGTTGTTAAGTGTGAGCAGCCTGAGGTCCTGGGGAGCTTTAAACAKTCCATTAATTAACTTTGTGCTCCTGACTGGAAAACAGCCCCAGAGAGGCAAATTTCCTGCCAGCTCCACCCCTGCAGAGCTCCACAGACAAAGGCAGGGTGGAGCTGACAGAGATGAGAGGATTTGCCAAGTTGATGGGACAGACAATAAATGAGGCAGCTCTGGAAAGCAGGATCCTGGTGCTCTTCTCACTAGAATAAATGCTAATTGTGACAATTTGGTACTTGAATTAAGATGTATTATGGTAATATTTGAGGTCATTAAGAGTAATAATCACATTCTTAGGTGGCAGTTAAATCAGTCACTAAAAGGTAAAGTTCCTTTTATTTCAGAGATGGAAAGTGACAGAAGAGTTTTCCAGCTGAAAATCCACAGACAAGGACAAAGCAGGGCAGCAAATTTTCATGTTATACACCACTCTGCCAATTACTGGTGACTGATGTCCACCTCCTGTTGAACTTTTTTACCCCAAGAACTCTCAGACAGCAGGACTTGGACTCTTTAATGCAAATAAATCCTTGAAGTAATTCAACATTCTTGTAATTTACGTTACAAATCCTATATTTCAGCTGAAACTTCCTCACTCTTTACCTCATTGATATGAGATCAAAGATGGGCAGAAATCATGAATTTCCTCTTTCACAAGTTCGCTCTGAAAATCTCACCCACCAAACAAACTGTGAAGTGCAGCTTTTATGTCATTACTCAATCTCAGCTTTCATGAACTCTCCCTCTGATCCTGAGAATTAACTTTCCTCCTAGTTTCTCCAAGTATCAAATAAAAATGCAGAGRCTGCAATATTAAATTCCCAGGGGCAGTTCATGATCAAGTTCTGGCTGGTGTTTGGCTCAAAAAGAGCAGTATCTSGTTTGTGAGCTTTCCACAGTCTCAAGAGGTCATTAATTCCCTTCTGAACCTAATTAAGAAGGAGGAACATTTCCCTGAGGAACATTCCCAGAAGAACATTCCCACAGGAACGTTCCCAGAGCAACATTCCATAGAGGAACATTTCAGAGAGGAGCACTCCACAAAGGAATATTCCACAGAACATCCCTATATGAACATTCCCAAAGGAACATTCCACAGGAACATTCCACAGAGGAACACTCCATAGAGGAATATCTCAGAGAAGAACATTCCCCAGAGGAACATCCCATAGAGGAATATCTCACAGAAGAACATTCCCCAGAGGAACATCTCACGGAGGAATATCTCACAGAAGAACATTCCACAGATCATTTCCCAGAGGAACATTCCCCACAGGAACACTTCCCAGAGGAACATCTCATGGAGGAATATCTCATGGAGGAATGTTCCCCAGAACATTTCCCACAGGAACATTCCCAGAAGAACATTTCCCCAAGAAACATTCCCCAGAGGAACATCTCACAGAGAAACATCCCACAGAGGAACATTTCCTAGAACATTTTACAGAGGAACATTCCCAGAGAAATGTTCCATAGAGGAACATCTCACAGAAGCACATTCCCCAGATCATTCACCAGAGGAACAGTTCCCAAGGGAATATCTCACAGAGAAACATTCCCCAGAGGAACATTCCCCAAAGGAACATCCCACAGAGGAACACTCCATAGAGGAACATCTCACAGAAGAACATTCCCCAGATCATTCACCAGAGGAACAGTTCCCAAGGGAATATCTCACAGAGAAACATTCCCCAGAGGAACATTCCCCAAAGGAACATCTCACAGAGGAACACTCCATAGAGGAACATCTCACAGAGGAACATTCCCAGAGGAACATTTCACTGCTGTCCTTTAACACTGTCATGATTCCACTTGTTCTGCCCCTGCCTGCTGACTCTGTCCTCACCCCACACCCCCTTGGAAGAGGACACTTCCACCTSGAGTAGCCAGCACTTAGCAACTCCTCTGCCAGCACAAGAGGTGAAGGAAATGCCACTCACCTCCACTCTTGAGCAGGTGCTGCTCCTCCTCCTTCAGCCTGTTCTGGATCAGACGTAGCATGTTGGCTGCTTCCTGCAAGAGGAGGAAAGAGCTGCGTTGGCAAAGCTGCCACAGGGACTAAAAAATGTCCTAAAATTTCCTGTTTTATGGAAAACCAGGTCTGATTTGAAACATGGAGCTCCTGCCTATTTTGTGAAGGTCAGGATATAAAGGCCAGGTCAAGCAGTGCACTGAAATTCAACCTCACATCCCCACTGGGTAAAACATCTCTTATCCCATGGAAAATTAGTTTATTTGTATTCATCCCTGCTGTTGCTTTGAAAAGCAGACTTTGGTAGTTGTTTTCAGCCAWCAGTCCATTAAACACCAGGATGGTTTGTGAAATGACTGCACTTCCTGACACACATCCAGACAGAAAGAATCCCCACCTTCCCAAGCTCCAAACCAAACTGGAGCAACAACTCGATCARTGAGCTGGGAAAACACAGCCATTATTTATTGTACCACTCTGGTGCAAAGAGAACCAACCAAATGAAGGTCAGTGACACTAAAAAGTCACAGAATGGGACCTTCCTAGCCCATTTTAATGACATTTAGCCTAAATTTGGGTGATGCTAATGGTGAAGACCAAATTAAAAATGGGTAGGTAAGATATGAATGCAGAGATTCAGGCACAGCCAGAACCCACAACAAGAACAGGTGGCAACAGCTGATAGAAGATTTAGCCACAAAATTTGCTAATTTTAGTCTCTTCAATTCCAGTCAGGCAGAGGAAAGTTAATTAATTGTAGACTGAAATAAGATTTTTCTGAGCCTTTGATTTTTCTATGCAAAATATGATTCTAATTAAAAGTTGCTCTGATGTGATCAGACCTCCACACTTAGAGAGCACTTGTGGGAAGGAAACGTGGACTCAGCTGGAATTTCCATGGGACAGGGGGAAGAAAGCAAGAGCATGAAATGTAGAATGGAGCACAAGCTCTTGACACTTTCATGTGGAAATGTGTTTCCATAAGTGTGGAGGCTGAGGAAGGAACCTCCAAGGCCTATCACTGTCATATTTGCTGAAAAATCCCTTCACCAAGATTTCCTCTCCTGAGAAGCTGAGAAGCCTCAGAGAAAAATGAAAACAATAATTATCTGATTGCTTCTCCTGTGTTTTTCTGCTTTGGAATGTGGTTTGGACATTGTTTACCAACTGGTCATTGATTGGTTTCATGTGATGGTTTCATGTGAATGGTTTTAACTTAATGACCAATCACAGCCAGCTGTGTTGGGACTCTGGAGAGTTTTTTATTGGTATCTTGTTGCCTTTTGTATCCTTTCTCTATTCTTTAGTACAGTTTAGTATAGTAGAATAGAATAGAATAGAATAGAATAGAATAGAATAGAATAGAATAGAATAGAATAGAATAGAATAGAATAGAATAGCCTTCTAAGAACATGGAGTCAGATTCATCTTTCCTCCCTGCTGGAACCCAGGACACTCCTCTGGCTGCCCTCAAGACCCTGGCAGAGGGCTCAGAGACCTTGGCATGGAGTCACAAACACCAAAACCACCTGTGCCTTTGATTTTAGCCCATGGAAACAATTCCCAACTTTGTGTGAGGATTTACAAGCCACAAGAATTTGAGTAGAATGACAGTTAATTTGTCACAGGGTGAAAAAGTAGAATTTTGGGGTTTTAGAAGGGGGTTCAAGAGGCAAGATGGAGGAATCTGAGCATGTCCTGTCCTTCTCCTTCTTCTTGTCCTCCATCTTCTAGGATGGTGACATTTCTGGATTGGTTTAGAGTAGAGACAGACTGTCTAACATAGGTGATAGGTATTGGAAAATTATTGTCAATAAAGTACAGGTAGTTTTTGGTATAAAAAGCTAACACCACCCCAAGGGCAGGGACTGTGCCACAACTCGACCTGCTGGACAGATCTCAGCAGGTCAGAGAAAGAATGGAACAGATAAAAAAAAAATAAACAGCCTTGGAAAGCAGAACTGAGGAATCTCAACAACTTCTTCAGTTGTGGGGCTGGGAAAAAGAGATTTTGTAACACCTCAGGGTCATCTCAACCACAAAAACCTGAGATCTCACCACAACAGGGGACCCCAAAAATGCCACAAAGGCCCCCCCAGCACAGGAGGAAGTTGCTGGAAATAGAGGCCTGGGGACAGACTGGAATGGTCCAACCCAACTTGGCAGAAATACCTGTCCTGGGAAGTGAAATTCATGCTGGAAAAGCTTCCAGGAAGACGTTCCCAAGTGGAAGTGATGTGTCACCTGTAGCTGGTGAGAAACACAGCTCAATGCCTCTCTCAAGGAAATAAATCCAAAAATCTGCTTTGGACAGTGACACAAACTGTCTGCTCTACAAACTCGGTGCCAGCAGAGACAGGAATGTTGCCAATGGATCCTTGGGACCAAAGGAAGAACCCTGAGAAACTGAAGCAGGGGTGACAGTGTCCAGGGGGATAAAGCACAAAAGTCAGGATGCCAAATGCCATGGAGCAGCAAGTGGCATCAACAGGACTGCTGCAGTCTCCAAACTGATGGGTTCTGCTAATTCCTGCAGAAACAAGCCAGGGAAAGTCACAAGCATGTAACTCATTTCATGCAGACTCAGAACATTTGAAATACTCTGTGGAGGAAACTGCTCTTCTTTAGGATTTCCTTCTTCACGATTAACACTCTCCACCCCCTCAGGGCCAGCAAAGCCTCTTCAAAAATGATGAAAATTCAAATGTGTGTGGACCTGAGGCAAAATTTGCAGAGTTCTCTAGCCAACAGTGTTTCCTTTGGTCATTGCAAGGCCTCTCTCTGCATCAGAAAGTCCCAATATTGCCTCACTGAGCCTCACTGCTGTCATCTTTTTCTTTACCTCTTCCTCCCAGCTGGCCCTAAGGTTTAAATATGGTCAGAGATTTAAATAATCCCCTGCCCCCATTGCCAAGGCAGCTTCCCTCCTGCTCTGTCCCTAGGACAAATGGGYACCTGAGGGATCATCCCCCACCTGGATCCCAACCCCACTGCCTGCTGCAGCCCTCAGAAAGGAAAAACCAGCATAAAAAGGACATTTCCCAAATGTCATGGGGACAGATTCATAAGCCAGGAAGCACATTTAGAATGTTCACAGAGCAGTGGAATAATCAGCACAGACGTAATCACTGCCTGGCACTGCAATTCCAGGCACACACCACGACAGCTGAAGCTGGCAATTCCAATTTAGACAAATGAGAGCTCCCCTGCCCTGCTCCTTCCCTTCTCCCACTCTCCAGCTCTGAGAAAAGCACTWGTGCAGTGACACAAAAGGAACCTGCTGCAAACTAACCCAGCAAAACAAAATTAAGGCAGGCAAATTCTCCAGTGCAGCTCAGCATGTGCCCACCCAAGGTCCTGACTGGAGGATGGGATGCTGCACCCGTGGGGGAAACAGCAGGGTGGAGAAAATGGGGTTTATGAACTTAAACTGTAAGAGAAATGAAGGCTAAAAGAATGTTTACCCATACAAATCAGCCACTTTTCCCCTTCCTCCAGCCTCTCCTGCTGCCAGCAGCTCAGCTGATCTCATTGCAAGGCAGCCCAGACACTTAACTGGCAGGAAAAAATGTTGTTTTTCTGCTGGTTTGGGTTTCTGAATAACCTGATGCACGGCTGGTCAAATGCCACAGSCAGCCCCAGGGACCTGCTGAGCCTGTGCATCCTCCCTTCCAAAGCAGCCCCTGGCTCCATCCCTGCCACATCCTGCAGGAGCTCATCAAAAGCTGCAGCAACAAAATGTTTTAAAAGGGCAGCCCCAAACCATCAGTGAACTGCTGCTTACTGTCCTTTGCAAGTGACATCTTCAAAGAGGGGGCAGAAGGGATGGCAATTCAAAAATCTAGAGAGTAACCAGAATTTATCACTTGATGTTTTAAAGGTTTTTGAGTGCCTRCAATCATCAAAGCTGCATTTCTGGGCCTGAGCCACCTTCCTTGGTGACAGCACCTTAGCAGATGTGATTCATGGCAGCTCAGCCATAAATCAGAGTTGTTTCTGTTTGAGCTGGGCACCTGTGAGTGACCCAGAGCTGTGGCARGCACAGGAGCTGGGGGTGATGGACTGGAACACTGCAGGTGCTCCTGGAACACACAGGGCTGTACCAGGGCTGCTCGAGTGTCACATCTCCCTGCAGTGAYAGGGTGACAGCTCCTGAAAACACAGATGTGTCCCTGTGCTCATGCAGGGACAGCCTGAGTGCCTTGGGATGCTGGATGGGAAGGAGGCACTGTTTAAGCCCCTGTTCAGTCTCTGCAGTAAGCCAAGAGCAGGAGCTGCAGCAGGCAAACCCTCTCTGGATCATCCTCTGCAAGTGAATTTTATCAAATGAAGTGGCAGCTCCCACTGGGGAATCACAATGTCAGCTCAACACAATTTAAGCACCAATTAACACAAAATCCAAACAAACCTGCCCCTTCAGAGACTCCCAGGGCTTTCAGGGTACCAGAGATCACTGGGGCTGAAAATCCTGCTTTAGRGGCAGACAGATGGAAATTCTCCTCYRTTCATTAAGCTGCCTCYCCTGGGTGTAAATCTGCCCAAAGGAGGAATTTTTGCTAATTTTTGCAGCAAGGCAGGGCTGACACTGAGACCTCCTGAATAACCYTGRCTCCAAGGGACCTTCCAAAGTCCCAGCCCAACCTCCTGCTCCAAGCAGGACCAGCAATGGGATCAGATCCCAGCACTCAGGGCTGGAGTTTATTGGCTCCTAAAGATCTCCAAGGGAGAGACTGATCAACCTGCCTGGGCAACCTGTCCCACTGGCTGAGAGGCCAAAAGGTGCAGAAGTTTCCTCCCAGCAGCTCAGAATGACTTTTCAGTGCTAATGACCTGTCCCTGCTCTCAGCACAAGGGTGTCCTTAGTCACCAGTGATGTCCCCACCCTCCCTGCAGGCCCTTGGTGACACAGAGCCCACACAGACAAGAGCAGCAGGAAATGCAGAGCCCTTCTGTGACACACAAARAATCTAAATCAAATAAGTTTCACCTATGTTTACAATCAACTGGGCTTTTTTTCATGCCCATTTTCTGTTGTTATGGAAATGCTACCTGCCCAGAAAACGAGATAAATRTTTTTTTGTAGATTGGAGTTGGAATGAGACAATTCAGATACTCTGCATCTTCTTCAGCTGGCAAAGCAGATGATTTTCCACCTGACTATGAAAGTCTCTGCAATGAATTGTGTCTGAATGTTTCATATCCTCTGATCTATTGCTCTCTGCACAAGTAGAACAGTTTTGGGTTCCAGTGTGCAGGCTCTGGGCTGGGAGGGGTGGTTGGGGTGATTTTGTTTTTAAACAGAGGCCATGGAGAACATCAACATCCCCCAGCAGGAGACCCACAGACAACTTGCTCTGCCACTGACTCAAGGGCACTGAGCCAGGATTTAGATAAGCCACATGACTGCCAGTCCCTCATCCCTGTCCTTTATGGTGTTCCTGATGTTCCTGAGTTTTGGGTTAAACCATAACATCAAGCTGGAATTCATGAGAAATCATGAGACTGAAGACAACTCTGCCCCTGCAAAGCAGCAAGTCTGACAGCTCAAAAGCAGGAAGATTAAAAATGATGCAGTATTTGACCATTTAAAACAACTCAGCTTTTTGTTTTGTTTTGTTTTAGCTAACCTCAAAGTTTTGGTTGTTTTTTTTAAAAACACCAGCAGGGTTTTTAATATCAAGAATTTGTGCTCTGCAGCCAGCTGGCAGACACAATTACCACCAAACAGAAAAGAAAGGGAAAGGAGTGGGTGAAATAGGAAGGGAATAAGTACAAAAGCACAGGACAACAACAGGAGCTCAGTGACTTTCTGCATTTGGATCAAGCATTTCARTTTCTGCCTGAGCTATTCCTTTTCTTCTCAGACACTCTCCCAGTCCCAGAAATCTCTCACTATCTAATGTTTTCACCTCAGCAAGGGAAAACAATGTTTCCTTCTGTTTTTTTCTGGAGTGATTTATATTGCTCTGGAGTACCCTTGCAGGAAGGAAACCAATTTGCKGCTGGATTGAAGGGCTCAGCTCACCCTGACTTCATCTGGGCAGCTGCTCCCTGCTTTGTGACTCAACAAAGCACCTGAGATCAGCTCCTGCACACTGAGGCAGCTGCTTTTGATAAGAGAGTGGCCACTCTTTCAGCAGGAGGGAAATAAAGGATGAGGAGAAATCATGAGGAGCCTGATGAGAATGTGGCAGCTCTCAATGACAGGAAATCTGCCAAGGCCAACGGGAAAGGGAGTGAAGTTCCTGGAAACAGGAGGTGCCAACCCACCTGGAGCTGCTCTCTAAGAGCAGAGATGATGYCTCCTGGATGCTGCACTATTGTGAAATACCTCCCCCAAAATTCCTGCTCTGAATGGGACCATGGCTCTCATTATGTTTGACCAGATCTGACTGCAGTGCAGGGTTTGTTCCTTTTTATTCTGTTGAGGAATGGTGGGAGAGAGACAAGATCCACCTGAAACAGTGGGGCAGAAGAATCTTCACCATCAGGCTGGCTCAGCTGTGAGCAGGGCTTTGAATGAGGTCTGGCAGGGAATGATGGTGATGATGATGATGATGCTGACAAGAAACAGGGCACTGTGAACAGGCTCTGGAATGTTCCCTGAGAAGGCAAAACAAGCTGGATCCCATCTCATGTGCCTGAACACAAGTGCATCCATTGTAGGGAACACAAGGAGGAATCAGAGTGTGCACAGCTGTGATCCCACAGGGGTTACAGAAATATGGGGTCTCCTAATAAATTGTGGCACACCAGCTCCAGCACTCACATTTCTCAAAATAATCAATTAGACCTGTTAGATCACTGCTAAGGGGCACTTTCATCAAGAGGAGTCATCAAAACACCTCAGAAGTTCCTTGAAAGATTCCTTTTTTTCAAGGACAAATGTGTTAATTAATGGAGCATCTTTCATGCCATCAAGAAAATTAGGGGGAAAGCACAAATGCTTTCTGATGTGAGGCCAATGTTTCATCAAGGAAAGCTATCAGAGTATAAAAAAACCCAGCACAGGTTTTCATAGAATCACAAAATCATTAAGGTTGGAAAATACTTCTGAGATCAAGGGGTTTTTTTTGGTCAACCAAGTCCCCAGGTGCCACATCCACTTGTTTTTTGAATGCTTCCAAGGATGGTGACCCCACCACTCCATGTCCCCCTGCCTTTCTGTGAAGAGATTTTCCCTGCTATCCAACCTGAGCCTCCCCTGGCACAGCTTGAGGCCATTTCCCTTTGTCCTATTGCCAGCTATGATGACTTTGTTTTGGGGGAATGTCTTTAGGAAGGAAAACTTCCATCAGGGGAAGGTGCCCAGCAGAGCTGTCACATGGGGTGACACTTGTAGCAGAAGGCAGAGCCAGGAAAAATGGGATTTTTGGCTGATTTACACCAAAGCAGCTCTCAGAGACACCAGCTCAGGCTGCACAGAGCCAGACAGTGAAGTGCACTCAAAACCAGCCCACAGCAACTGTTTTAAAATCAGATTGGTTTAACATTTCTTGCACACTTCCTAAAGCTCCCAGAATTACTTGGCAAGTCCTGACTCCATCCAGCTCCAGCCCTGCAGTACCCACAGATGAAGTGGAGCTGAAGGGAACAGCACACTCCAAAACCTGGACATCAACACCTTCCCTCTGGGAACCCAACAGGAGATCACTCAGGGTGAGGAATGGCAGCTTCTCCTTGTTTGTTCTCACCCTGTGGGATGGGTTTGCTGACCTGGGCCAGCTCATGCTCTGGGTGAGCTCTCTTTGCCTCTCTAAGCTCTCCCCTTGTATCCTCACACAGTGAATGAGTGATTTACTCATTTAATCCAGTAGTTCTCCTCCTGGCACGATTCTGGAGTGACTATCATGCAATATAAAACCTCTCTGCCCATTTTACTGTGCACAGTGCATGTTTTTTATTGGAATGATCAAACAGTGCACAGCTGGCCCCAAGAGGCTGCAGTCTGTCCTTGGAGGCTCTGGGGACTGGACTGGATAAAGTCTGATGCCACAGCTGACCTTGCTTGGGACAGAATGAATGTGTCAGTCAGTTACCAAGAAAGCAGGTTTAAAAGTGATTTAGTTGACTGRTTTTCTATTTAAAAAGCCCCAAAAGACAACAAACAAAAGCCCAGCTCAAAACTTTCCACCTCAAATACTTCTCTGCACTGCTGTGCTGGTTTCAAGGCCAGGTTGGAGCACCCTGGGCTGGTGAASGTGTCCTTGCCCAAGGCCCTGGATGAGCTCTGAGGTCCCTCTTGTTGGGAAGGATGAAAGTTGGACAAGAAAGTCTCACATGTGTCTGCTTAGCAGAAAGATTTTTAAATGTAGAGCCTGATGAAGGAATAGAGATGGAAGCAAGTTTTGATATAGAAGAAAAGAATTGCGGAGCCAGTCTTACTAGATAAGTAAGAAAGCAAAGAGTGTGTGAGTTGGAAGGGGTTTTATGGCTTAGAGCAAAGGATAAACCCATCCCAAACAAGAAGATGTTTTTACCAAGCAGGAAGAGAGCACAGGCAAACACGGCAGCAAAGTTGCAGGTAGAAAAAAGGTCTCAGAATTTTTCACTGCAAGAAAACTGGAACACAACTTCTAGCTTAAACTGTAATGTACTGACTTTGAGTGATTGGAGAACAGCAACATGAATATGGTAATTACAGTAATTAGGATAGGCTATAGATAAAAGTTAAGGTATAGATTGGTTCTACTGTATTAARATGCTCAGCAAAGAAAAGTAAATAATGCAATGTAACCAAACCAAAGGGTCTCCAGGCCTGCCTGCAGCTGGAGCTGACAGCTGTAGGCACAGGCTCTGTCACCCATGACCCTGGGCTGCTGTGACCTCTTGGATGGAATAAACTGCATTTTAGAGAGCTGCCTGGAGYCCTGCATCCCTCATTTTGGCTCTTACACCCTCCCAACCCAAACCATTCTGTGGTGTCAGAAATCCTCCTGACCCATGCAGGAACCACAGGTCAGAGCCAAGGGAGCAGAACATCCAAGGCACCAGCACTGAGCTCCCTGCTGAGGATTTGTGTGAGTGCCCAGGGCAGGGCACAGCTCAGCAGCACTCTGCAGACACAGGAGACAGAAGGATTGGGAAAGCACTGGGAGAAGCTGCATGAGACCAGGGCAGGGCACAGGCCCTTCAATCATCTGCCAGCACTGAGAGAAATCTAAACAGAAGGAAAAAAGTTAAAAAAGAGATCCAGACTAACATTTTCTGCCCAGAATTTTCCACTCAAAATCCTTTCACACGAGAAGCTTCAAGTCAGCAATAACACAGACAAATTCATTAGTACCTAAAATAACATGGCAGAAGCTGGACTTTATCCTGTGTATCAGATGTGTTCTGTATTCAGCATTACATGCAATGCAAATTTCCCCTAATGCCAACTCTCCATTTCTCCTATTTGCTTTTGTGGAAGGGATGAATTCTAATGGCTCAATAACAGCTCATTGAACATTCCCTTCATGGATTACATCTTTATTGTAGTGAGCTTACAAGTGATCTTGTTTGGATGTGTAATTTGTTTGAATTAATGTACAATTCTGGGGTCACTTTGCAGYGCCTGAAGAAATCATCATCCAAATTAACACTGACTGGAAGTTGGGAGGCACAGCAGTGCCTTGTTCAGCCCCACAGAGCAGTCACTGCCTGATCCCTGCCAGACTCCAACTCCTGAATTATCTCTGCCTGTGGCACAAAGCTCAAGTGTTCAAGGGGGTCAGGATTGCTCTGGCTTTTCAAGGAGAGTGTTTACCACATTGAAGGGCAGCTCTTGGTGGTGAACTTGAGGGTTCCAGGAACTGATAATTGACTCTGCTGCCTTCTCTCTAGAGATAATTAGCCCAGTACAGCCCCCATTTCCCACAGCAAGAGCATCTTCAAGAGGGGCACACTTCAGTTTATTCCTGATCTCCCACCCAAATGAAGTGGCAGCACCATCCAGCCTCTCTCTAACTCTTGTCAGAGCCCAAGCACAGGACTCACAGACCTGTTTTTTATCATTTCTCCAGCTTGAAAACATTTGCACTCCCACTTCCTGCTCCCCAGGACAATGCTCCACCTACTCCTAAAATGACTGGAATAAAACTATTTTCAAACATCTCCTTGGGGTGGGCTGGAGAAGGAAGGGCAGGTGAGTAATGATGCAGACAAACCTCTTTAGCAGGGGGGTGACAAACACAGCTTCTAGGACTGTTCATCCATCARGCTTGTGTTCTTTAACACAAAAGAGCAGACAAATCATTTCTGAGCAATGGACAACACCAGCAGGTTTCACCTCCCACCTCCTGCTTCTCTGGTTTCCACGCTCTGCTCTCCTCCATGGAACAGCAGGAGAGCTCCACTCCAGGTTACTCCAGGGATTAAGAAACTGGAGCTGTTGGTTCAAACACCCTGGTGCTGAGCAGGAACAGATGCAGGATGCACTCTCTGGAGTTTCCCACTAGAAGGTGGCCACCAGCAGGGATTTCCAGGGAATGTGGCACTGCCAAGGGCACTCAGACCCTGCTTTAAGGGCAGGTGCCTCCTCAGGCCTCTCACAGATGGAACAAAAGCCTGAGGAGGAGACTCAGACTCACAGGTCAGCAAATTTAAAACACCAGGAGAGTCTCACAATGTCGTGTCCTACAATGGAGGTTTCCATTGATTTTGGAACTACATCATGCTCAAGGGAAGTCCAAATGGGAATGGAACTGGATTTCCAGCAGAATAAATATGATCCCAGCCCCCAGGCAGAAAGGGGTGCAGTTTGTCCTGGGATTTCTTACTTTCCTTGGTCCTGATGTGTGACCCTGCTGCAGAGCTGCTGAAATGCAGAGCTGGGCTCATGGGTTATCCCARCATCAGGATCCTCTCCAAAGGATCCCAAAGCTCTGGGAGGAGAAGGCAGGGACTGCAAAGGGCAGGACATTTATCTCAGAGGGGCACCTTTCACACGTGCACAGTGTTCCACATCTCCCTGAACTCAGTGAGGAATTGCTCTCACACAGGCAGAAAACTGAGAATTATTTTCCTGTCTGAAGACTCAGTCCTCMCTGTTTTGCAGCTGATCAGATTATGCATGTTTATGCAAATCAAAATGCCACTCTCACAGCTCCTYTTCCCTACTAAATACCTGCAGCAGAGCATAAACCTCCTCAATTTCCTGTACATCATTTTAACACTACCTACTTATGTCATTTGGTGCAAAGCACCAAACATCAGTCCTAAATTAAGAGTTATTTTAGCTTTTTTCTTTCAACCTGTTTAAATGTTTCTCAATGATTTAAATGTTGATCTCTGGGGAAAAATATAAATTGATCTTCTTGATCAGTGTTGTTTCAAGTGAACTGATTGTCTCCTATTCTGAGTGAATTTCAAGTGATTTCTGTTATATAATTCAGACATCTAAAGTCTTTGTGAATATTCAAAAGGATAATGCAGGGAAGGCAGGAAGACCATAATATGAACCACACACTTATTCATCTCCTTCCCAAATGAAGCTGGATAAAGAAAAGATTTAAAACCTACAAGGCAGCACTTTGGAATGCACTGGAGACTGTTCTCATGCACTGCTTCTTCTCCACTGGAGTCACTACACAAGAAATTCAGTGAGACAAGTTAAGAACTGAATTTATTAGAGATGAGAAAGTTCTGATTTCTCTTTGTGACAGTCATCCATGGATTTCCAAGCCATGCTGTCAGTGAGAGCTGTTACATCTCACCCTTCACACAAACAGCTCCTGTCATGACAAACTCACCCTGCAACACTCAGCCCATCCTCTCYGTGCTCCTTCCCCAAGTGCAGAGCATTTAATTTATAAAAGAATTAGCACAGATTTATAACAGCAGCAAGAAAGAACCAGCCTGAGAAACCTTTACAGAGGGTTCATAGCCAACCACAGCACCAAGCCCTGAGGCACAAGGAACCTCTYTACCCTTCAGGGGCTGCTGGAAGCAGAATATGAATTTTTCCATTGCTCAGAAAAGCCTGTAAGTGATTTGGGATTCAATAATCTCTTGTTTCATCTCTAGCTYTGTGATAAAATGAGCTCTGGAGTGTGTCAGACATGAAGAGCTTGAAGCTGTGAGTCAAACAGCCCCAAATCTGGGATCCTAAGGCAAGTTTGTCACCCACCTGGCACACCAGATATCCAGATAATCCCTAGGAAAACACAGATCTTTGAGCACTGAGTGGATCTGACTGAGATAATTGAACTGATCTCAGTTGTTTGCACTTCCCAAAAAGTTCTCCCACAGCTTTAATGGGAGAAAAGTATCAACAGAGCCCCAGGAGCAGGCAGGCATGACCTGCCTCAGGGCAGTTGCCATGGTATTGGCAGGGGACTGCAGAATTTTATTTCAGTGGAATAAATGCACACARAACCTTTTCATCTTCCCTAATGCACTCTCCACACACCCTCCCACCTTCTATCTGCACTTCTCCTTTCTGTGATCATCATTTCTCAGGCAATAATTTCTTTTGTCCTTTTCTCCTACGCTCCACTGCCCCTTCTCGTTCTGTGCATTCCCTTCCCCCTGCTCTAATTTTTTCCACATTTCCCCACTGAATTCTGYGTCTCAGTGCACCAATACTGTCACCCTTGCACACTGAACTAAAGGCCAAAATAGAAGCAACCAACAATTCAGCAGTCTGTGCTTACTTTTACATCTGATATTCCACACAGCCCAGCACTGCTGCACCAGGAGTGCTCTCCTGGCACCTGTAAAATGTTTAAAGCASTCAGAATTCAAATGCACATTAGTTAGAAGATTAAAGACTGTAACCAGCTGTTTGTCATGTTAACCTTGTGCTGGCTATTGGAGCAAACAGCTGTCACAGTGGGAATGGTGAATTTAGTTCAGTGCAAAAAGCACAGACTCAGCGTGGAGCAGAACTGATATCCCTATTTATTATTATGTGCATATTCAGAAGCTCTGCTAAAAAGAGTTTMATGAAAAGGGGATTTTATTTGGGGAGGGCAGGTTGCAAAGGGTAAGTCACAAGATAGTTTGTTTATTTGGAATTGCATGATTAATCATGAAGGGCTGTTCACTGATAATTCAT